>JAOXNR010000022.1:16924742-16964727 GCA_028571225.1 Parsonsia alboflavescens
ATTAAAATTCATCTTGTTCAATTTAATAAGTCATTACTTAATTCAAATTGTTATATATTATAAAATCTATATCAATCAATCAAATCATCAATGTGTTATCATTCAATTATAAATTCATTCTTATTTGTATGTTTCCTATTTTTGTTATTTCACCACTCTTTTGACTGCGTATCATATTGAGTATTTTTATGTGATTACGTTGATAAAATCTAATATTATTTGACATGTTTTTCTTCCGGTTTCTTTGAGAAAAAGAAGTTTGTTTACTAGGACCTAATCTGAGCCCTTTTTAAGCCTTCCATAATTATCTTATTCACCCTCAAGATCGTTCTTGATGCCCCCCTCCCCCTCGCCCTCCCTTTCTTTTGATGAAAAGATGACTCATTCGAATCAGTGGAGTCTGGGAGATTATTATGTATTTAATTTATTTTTTCCATCTCATCTATCTTTGAGGAGTGGTGTATTATTTGTTACCTCTAAAATCTAAACAATATGATATACTTTTATCTTCCCAATTGTGTGATTTATTTTTGTTTAATGAATATCCAATTTTATTTTTTTTTTTAAAAAAACATTGTTATGCAATATAAAATTCATATCAATAATCAATAGATCAAATTGTCATACTATTACTCGATTCAAGTTGTTATATATTTTAATCCTTATTGATCAATATTTTGCTAGGTTGATTACTCAATCCAACTTATTATATATTATAAAATATAAATAGATCATGTTATCACTCAATTTATTTTCTTACATATTATAAAATCTAATATCAATCCATCATTTCACCATTTCGCTTGTCAATTCAATTTTTTGTACACCATAAAATCTACAGTACTAAGGCTACAGACAAATAGAGTTAGAGTTTGGACTTGACTGATTTATATTTTTCTAAGTGTGGGCTCTATTAATAAAATATATTGAATAGAATTCGTCTAAATCAATAAAAGAGATTCAAGCTTAACTCAAGTTTGGACTCATTTAAAAAAAAAAAAAATTATATTTCACATTTCATTTTGTCTTACAATTTAAGAGATTTTGATACAATATGAAATAAATAAAATGCTTTGCATATTAATATAATATATAATTAAAAGCATTATATATGCAGATGTAAAATATATTTTCTTTTCAAGAAGAATATTATATATAACATATAATAAATACAACGGATTTGCTAAGGTGCGATTTGGAGCGCGCCTTAATGCGCCCTCCAACCGTTACCGTAACGAAATTTTTGCTACAGTGCTCATGCAGCCAACCAAGCGGAGCAAAAATTCCTTTACGGTAATGGTTGGAGGGCGTATTAAGGCACGTTTCGAAGCGCACCTTAACAAATCTGATAAATACAATATATATAAAATAAGATTTGTTTAGATTGACGAACTTTACGAATCAAATACATATATCCTTGACTCTACTTATTAACAAGAACCAGAGTTGATGTATTATATATAAGCTTTTATTTCTTTGACAAATTATATATATAAAAAAAAACATCTATTATATGATTATGTATTTAAAATAGACTTTCTAAATGAATGAGAGATCATGAATTTTAAGTTCTTAAATTCTAAAACAAGCCGCATAATTTTGTAGAAAATCTTAAAATTTATGAAAAGAGTTTTTATTTATGTTTAATAAAGGTAATATTTGATCATTATTATTACATTAAAAATAATGTTACTTATACTTTTAAATTATTAACAATCCTTTAATAAATAGTCGGAGACACTTCAACTTGTAACTTATGACTATTTAACATCCGTATTGAAAAGTCATATACTTTCATTTCATTTGATTTATGTTTATAAATATAGATCTTCTAATTATAAAATGGTTCATTAGACGTGGCTCATATTAATCATTTTACATATTTTTTTCATAAAATATTATTTCTTTATGGTGAAAAAAAATTATTTTAAATCTGTATCAAACTCAAGAGGTTCATGTGATACATGCACCAAATTCGCTTCAGAATTTTCCATTAATAATTAGGAATACGAACCGACCAAATTCGAATCAGGATTTTCCATTAATAATTAGGAAATGGCCGCACAAGTGAACCAATTTGCCGCACAATTCCATGACAAAAGGTACGAACGGCCCTCTTCGCTCTTCTTCCCCGGTCCCCTGGCAAAATATGACGTCACTTATTTTTCCATTTTAAGATACTTCTTTTTACTTCGGTAACCGCTCTGCCGCTGCTTCGCCGTTTTCTTCTGATCATACCAACTCCTTAATCATTTCCAGAAAGGCAAGATTTCTCCCACCTTTTGAATTGCTCTGATTCTTTCCATTTCCTCTTGAGAGAGGCAAACAAGGGATGTATAAGTCGAAGCTTCAAGAACTCTGTCACAAGAAGGAGTGGGACTTGCCAGTGTATACAACTGTGAAACATGGCACCGATCATTGCCCTAGCTTCGCAGCCACCGTCACTGTCCAAGGTCAAAATTTTCAATCGCCTGCAAATGCATGCAAATCGGCGAAACAAGCACAAAATTTAGCTGCCAAAATTGCTTTTGATCATTTGGATTCCGTCCATTCTGTAGCCGTTATCAAACCGCCTTCCCCGAGTGCTTTACCTTCTCCGGGTTAAAATTTTCATTTAATTTTTAAGTTGACATCTCTTTGTTTTACCAAAGTTAATTATGTTTTCATTCTTTTGTTGTTCTTCTCGCTTCTCTTGTTGCACATTTACGAAGTAACTTGGTGATATAGCGGATAACTAATTTTATTTGAAGAAAATTTCATAAAGAAAATTCTTCCATTTTTATTGCTAAAAGGATTAAGTTTTAAAAAAAGTGCTAATTTTTCCTCTTTTTAATGAATGCATAAGTTTTGAAGAGATTGTTTTACTGCATTATTGTTCTTTTTTTTTTTTTTTTTGGTATTATCGTGCCTAAGAGACCACTGTAATTTAATAAGGGAAGCTGTGTTTTTTTTGCATTTGTATTTCTTTTTAAAAAATGATATTTAGTTCTGTACATTCATAATAGGAATACATGGCCAGTAGGAGCTTATAATCATTCCATTTACTGATGACTCAGTGCTAGTTTGGGAGGAGAAAAATGGGAGTAATAGAAGAGAAGTGGGAGGAAGGATAGGCCATTTCTCTTGTTTGAGATTTTTCGCTGGGAGTTAAGAGAAGGGAAG
This sequence comes from Parsonsia alboflavescens, assembly GCA_028571225.1. Lineage (NCBI taxonomy): Eukaryota > Viridiplantae > Streptophyta > Magnoliopsida > Gentianales > Apocynaceae > Parsonsia > Parsonsia alboflavescens. The sequence continues at coordinate 16,927,905 of JAOXNR010000022.1, forward strand.
CGGAGTGAAGGTGGATCACTCCAATGAAAGAAGGTGTTTTTCTCCAAAATTGGAATGAAGTTGAATGTTTTGTTGAGGAGATGCAGGATCCCAATTTTATCTCTCTAATTTTAGTAAAAGTATGCTGAACTTATTGCGAAGGGGAATACGACCTGTGGTGTATTTCGGATGACTGACACTAGTCCAGGGTTTTATTTAATGTCCCAGCTGGTCAGTCCATCCAGGTTTCTTGTCTAGGTCGATATCCGGTGCCACCGAGGTAAGTTTGTCTGCCTCTTTCTTTTATAACGGAGCCGTTATTCCTGGCTAGCATAGAAGTTTCTTGTGGGCGAAGGAGATGCATTTCTCTAAATGGGAAAAATGGACTCCATGCTAGTTTGGGAGGAGAAAAATGGGAGGAATAGAAGAGTAGAGGGAGGAAGGATAGGACATTTCTCTTGTTTGAGAGTTTTCACAGGGGTGAAGATAAGAGAAGCAGATTGAAGGTGGATCACTCCAATGAAAGAAAGAGTTTTTCTCCAAAATTGGAATGTGAGGGATGTGAATGTTTTGTTGAGGAGAGACATGATCTCTTCTACTTGAAATAATAAATAACTATTTTATCTCTCTAATTTTAGTAAAAGTATGCTGAATTTATTCCAATGGGGACTATGACCTGTGGCGTATTCCAAATGACTGACACTAGTCCAGGGTTTTATTCAATGTCCCATTTGGTCAGTCCACCCAGCTTTCTTGTCAAGATCAATATCTGGTGCCACTGAGGCAAGTTTGTCTGCCGCTTTCTTTTATAACAGATCCGTTATTCCCAACTGGCATAGAAGTTTCTCGCGAGCGAAGGTGATGCATTTCTGGTACCGGTGGTATTGGACAAACTGTCAGCCTTTTTTTGTAGACCCCTCGAATGAAAAATAGTCTCTTTTATTTTTTGTCCTAAAATTTTCAAATAAGATTATTCACAAAACACCTTAGTTTCTTTTTCCCTTCTTTTCTCTCTTTAACCTAAAAGTTCTCTTCTTTTCTCTCTCCCGTTAAAACTCTGAAACTAGCTGTAAAGTTGCATAGCTTCTACGCATCTCTGTTTCAGTGCATTTTATATACATTATGCATAATTCTTTTCTTCTGATGATTTGATCACGGAGTTTCTTTTCCTAGAATTCAAATAGAACATTAATGTGCGAATTAGGGTATGACTTTTTGCTATTTGAGGTTATGAGTATAATATTTGCAAAATAGGATTTTCCAGTGACAGTTACCTTAATCAACAAATTCACACTTCTAACTTCATTTATCAGAAGGCCTTATTCCATACATAGCATAATGATGAACTTCCATGTGACCTTTGCAGGATTTCTGGGTGCTGGAAATAACAAGAAATTGAAACAAAATCATGCCGAGAATGCTCAAATTTCTCTGGCTAATCAATCTCTTGCAAGCTTTAAACATGATATTACGCCTACAGGTTAGAAACAATGTCTTCTTTTTTCCTTCTTTTTATAATCTTTTCTTTCGAAATAATTTTTCTACAGCTTGATGGAATGCATAAAATATCTGAAACGTTGATAAATCATTACTTCCCAAAGGATTGGGGAGACAGTGTTTGCAAGTGTCATTCTGGAGACTGGTCTTTGTCGTTGTCAAATTCTAGAAATCTCTTACCACGGTGCTCTGAACTTTGTTATTGAAACTCAGATACATTTTATGTTGTTTGAAATATTAAATTTCCCATTTACTGCATGCTTAAAAAATGAAGCAAATTCTTTCATCTACTTTAAGGAGGTAAAATTGCAACACTATTGCTTCTCATATGAAGATGATGCTTCATAAATCCTGAAGTCTTAGTACGTAGCTTTAGGATTGCAACCATTTAGAAGGAACATAGAGGCACACTGCTTGATAAGTCTTTGCTCTTGTTTATATTCTAGATATGTTATGTATATTTTGACTATATCAAGTTAAACATGGTGTCAACCATAAATTTTGACTATCATGCTCTTCCTTTACTAGCTTAAGACAAGGAAATATTTGATATCCAAGTAAAGTTGCCTTCCAAGAGCTCATGTTTTGCTGTTACAATCTCTAAACAGATTGCAACATATTCTCGAAACATAATGAATGGGCATATTCAATTATGGGGAAAGCCAATGAATTCTTCATCAGGAACTATTGTTTCTTCTTAATGTAGTCTTGACTTTTCCTTGTAGAACATTCTCTTAATGTGCTTACCTACGGAAGGCTTTACAAGGAAACTCATATGAGAAGAAAAACAAACATAATGGCCTGACAATGATATAAGATCTTTTTTTAAATCTGCATCTTCTCCGATTCCCATTTCAACAAACAGATGCCGAGGCATTTGCCACTGCGAATCTACTTGAAGATTCGAAGTAGGTTGAATAATTTTCATGTTTTTGACATATGTAAATGAATAAACCAATATATCTAGTAGAAGAATTCGCAAAAGTCATGCCATTTTATATTAGCTTAACCTACCAATATATAGCTCCTCTTGATGCTGCTGTGCTGCAACTGCATTTATGTTTGATCCTTTCTAGAGTGTTAATGTTATAAATTTCACTGTTTTCTGTGGCTTTGCATTTTTAAGTGAGTTGGTTAACGATGCTTACGAGTGGATGTTCCTATCTTTAGTTCTTGTTGCAACTGGATGTGGGTAAAATGTGCATTGCATGTGCTGACATTATGGTAAAAAGTGTCTATCTCATGCATGAGGAAGTGTTAATCATGAATCACCCTCCTGTCCAACAACGTAAGTTTTTAGGTGATGTAGTAATTTAATTATCTTCAGGAACTTCTAATCCATTTCTATGTTCAGGTGAAAATGATTCATTAAATAAACTATTGATGGTATCATCCTGATTCCTGATATTATTCTGTTGGCTGGTTGTATAAAATGGATTTGAACAAGTGGAAGTTTCATTATCGTTTAATAATTGTTGAATTTTAGGATTTGGGAGGATAAATCAATCTCTTATCTTATTAATAAAGAATTACGTGCATATAAAGAAATCCAAGATACCAAAACAATAACACTACCAAATAGGTAAATACTAATCAATTATAATTCTATATAGAATATAGTAACTGACAAAATATCCAACATTCCCCCTCAAGTTGGTGCATAGATGTCCCACATGCCCAACTTGCAAACTAATGTATTAAAAATGTTGGCGGAGGACAGCAGAAGTGCCTGGCGTATGCTTGTAGCAAAGAGCAGCTGAAAGAAGATGCCAAATTTCTTCCGAAGTCAAATAGCTAAAAGCGCCCATGGTATCTGCTGATTTATTAGAATCCCATTTAATATAACTTGCATCTTCCAACTTGACTTTACTAATTGGGACTGTAGAACCAAGCTCCAGGGTTTGTATCACCCATATATGCAGCAGAAAAATTGCTGAAACAGAAAGCCCAAGGTGAAGACTGAACAGTGGGCAAACTAAATAAAAAAACCACCAAAAAGAACTGGCCTGGGGAACATTGAACCAGATATTAAGCCTACAAGATAAGGTGTTGCTACTGGTGAGATTGGAGCAGCCGCGTCTGAGTTACATCTGGAAACAGGTGCCGACAACTGATTTTCGGCCGGCCAAGGAATGGGCTTCACGATTCTGGCGGTTGTGATGAAAAAAGAGATAAAAACTTGACCTCTTTGAATCTCCAAAATGGTGGCAGAAACCCTAGGCCATAGAAAACCTTAGGGGTTGGAAAATCTAGCCGGCTGCGAGGGAGTAACTCTACCTAAAAAAAGCAGCAATGGCGCTAACACAAGAGGGAAAATGCATTCTCTACTAGGCTGTTGAGAGAGAATACTTGACGTCAAAAGAAAGCAAAACAAACCCAACGTTGCAGAGAGAATACTCATGCTCAAAGGTAACTAATCGAACCTTAGTTTGTAGAGAGAGAATACTTGACTTCAAAGGCAACCTGATGACTGCAAAGCCAACCCAACATTTCACAGAGAGTAGAAACTCGACCTCAGAGGTAATCGAACCTTAGGTTCAAGAGAGAGAATATTGACCTCAAAGGCAACCTTGCTCTAATACCATGTTGAATTTTAAGGTTTGGGAGGATAAATCAATCTCTCTTCTTATTAACAAAGAATTACATGTATATAAAGAAATCTAAGATAACACAACCAAATAGGTAACCATTAATCAATCTAAGATTACCTAATCAATTATTATCCTATATAAAATATAGTAACTAATGTAATATCCAACAATAATTTCATTATTCCAAAACATGATCTTCAATTATGTATTATTCTTTTCTCACCATGGGAGCATTATTGGGATCGTTTCATGAGTTTGATTTGTTTGAGACATCTATTAAGCACAGTTTGGCAATGTTTATGTATCCATATGGGACAAAAAAACATGCATCCAACAACCTTGATGTATTTCAGCAATTGAGAACAGAGACAGAAATTAATTAGTCAGCAACAAAAATGGGAAATTTAGGAAGCAATTAGTCCAACACCCTTTAAACCTGTTTTTCTCAAACTCAGTTGAATTCATCCTGATGCTTGTGATTACATGAATGAATGAATGAAAAAAGTTGAGATTTTGACTTCAAACTTTCTTAAGCAATGAATGAAAGCATGAGGAAATTCTCATTCTTGCATGCATCAAATCTATTTGGTCTCACTTTTCAAGAACAGAAGAAGGAAAGTGTTGAACCTTTGCATTTAGTCATTAGTCATTGCCCATTTCCTAGGTGAATGTCGAAATTTAACTCTTTCTTAACACATCTCAGTGCTTAAGCATGCCACTTTTTCCAGAAAGTGATTTTCCATGTTTCAATCTTGCGAATTTATAATTTTGTGGCTTGTGGATGCATATGCATTGTTTTTAGTTTGAGGCTTGCAGAAGATGTTTCTGATATTCTAAAGAATTCTTTTTCAATTCTTATAAAGTTTTTTGTCAAAAAATAAAAAAATCCTTTGCTGCAGATCTGCATGTTTACAAGAATCGGTTACAGCATTATGCCCAGAAGAAGAACCTTAATCTTCCTGAATATTCTTGTGAAATTGATGGACCTCCTCATGCACGTCGATTTAGGGCTTCCGTGAAAATTGGTGGAAGAACTTTTAAGAGTCCGGTTTATTTTTCTACACTAAAGGATTCTGAGCATGCTGCTGCAAAAGAAGCTTTTGAGTCGTTAGCAGTTGGTGAAGTTCAGGAGGCTGGTTTACTATCTATACTTCTCAGATTCTTTTACATATGTTTTTTGACAAATTAATGCCTTTTTCATCTTTCTAATTCCATTTTAAATTCAAAATGGTGTCAGGATGAAGGTTTATACAAGACGCTATTGCAAGAGTTGGCTCAGAAAAAGGGTCTCCGATTTCCATCATACACAACAATCACAGTTGGTCCACCTCATAAGGCAACTTTTGTGTCCACTGTGGAAATTGGTGGTGAGAGTTTTGAAGGACGAGAATGTAAAACAAAGAAGTTGTCAGAGATGAATGCTGCCAAGAATGCTTACAATAGTCTTATGGAACGTAAGATTCCTGCTCCATTATTTTGTTCACATATCTCGGTCAATGATTCAGTTATTTTCTTTTCTGTTCACAAAAGATATTGAATTTGTCAATACCTTGCAATCGCATGCCGAAATAATTTACACTTTATTATGAAGCTTTTTATGTGGAGAAAGAAGTAAAAAAGGAAAGCATTGGCACTATTCCCAGTGTTCTTGTACGCAAAACATTGTTTATCTTTTTCTAGTGATATGAGGAAATCCCTAGGCCCATGAAGGAATAATTACAAAGAAATGGAAATGGTGTATGCTGCTGTAGAAGCATGCAATGCAGGTCCTGGTATGTGGTGGGGTCTATCTTTTGAGCTTTCGAAACTGGTATTTTTCTAGGTTTTATTTGATGCAAAGGAAGTATGGGGCTGTTACTTGGTTTCTTACTGAAGTGGGGGAGCAACAATTCTATTTAGTTGTCTAAGTTATGTAAAACATATTTTACTAATCCTAAGATTTCAAAAATTTTAAAAACATAATTTTCTTTTCAAATTGGCAAGTAAATTGTAATATTGGTGGGATATTATTTCTATTTTCCTTAGGTGATGATAACAAAAAGGGGAATACGGAGGTCAGAGGAAGTAGCTCACAACCAATTACAAGCCATGGCAATAGCATAGCGGCTGATGCCACTGAAACTCCTCCAGAGCTTGCAGCTGGAGCTATAGGTACTTGTCTCACTATGTTGTTTATTTTATGTTTATATACTATGCTACCTCCGTTGTTTGTCGCTGTTTGATGCAAAGTTGCCTATTCTTACATTATCACCTCTGATTGTTCTTCCATGCTATGCCTAGAAATTGGAATTTTTAATGATTCAACAACAGATGCAAGTTTCAGTACACCAAAATAAAATTTAATGAGATTCTGTTGCCAGCATTTTAACTGCAATCACAATGTGCTTCATTAGTGGATAAAACATTTGTTTTAGAACCCTGTACCATATTTTCAGGTGGAATTCATTCAGACTATAGCATGTTTTCTCCCCGTGATCTCAAGAACAATGCTCTGGGTGTATGCCCTTCAAGTTTGAGTTCGGAAACTTTTGTTACTTGTGATTCAAAGCAGGATATCCAGCCCATATCTGTTCCTTTGGCTGACGAGAATGATGCCAAAGCTAAAGGTAATTTTGTGGAGCTATTTGCCTTGAGTAAACTCATGTTAATTGAACTACAATACTTTTCTGTGTATCAAGCCATGATCAGTGTTTAGAACCTTACCATGGTAGACAAAGAAAAATCTATCCATCATAATTTTTAATAAAATTTGTATTAATCGAACCAGTAATTTCATGACATTCTCCATTTAAATAAATTTAAGTTGAACAATTTTGCATTTCTATGTATGTTTGCTGTAAAAGGTCATTCACATAGTTAGGTTTGTGTATAATCCACATGACCCCCAGAAAATCTTTGGACTTTCAGAAAGTTTGAATCGTATGTAGATTATATATAGGTTGCGCCTAGAAGCTGAGAGCATGTGCTTGCATGTCAACATTACTGTTTTGAGAGTTGGCAATTGCAATTTTGATGGAAAATTCTTTTATCATAGGACGTCAGATGGAAACTTAGATTCAGAGTGTAAGTAATGCGCATTGTGTTTGAACAAATTTTACATATGCGTTGCCTGACGGTCCATTTTCATGCTCTCAGAATGCTCAAAACCTGGTTTGGGGGAATCTGATGCTGAGAAACCAGACGGAGCCGGAACTACTAGTGAGTCAAAGGTTGTTATTCAGTCGCGCAGATCCACCATCAGAACTCCTGCAGATGCGACGGAATTGCCCTTCAGTGATGATGAATGGGTGGCCTTGGAAGTGAAGGGCAATCAACGGCATTGATGCAATGTTCCCTTTTCCGAGAACTAACCTTATAAAATTATCAAAGTTATACATTTATATAGGGCAACTGACCACCTAAAAAATCTTCCTTTGTGAAGTTAAGCAATTTATTCAGCATCATCAGATGACAATGGTTATAATTTTTCATATGGCTGGGAATCAATGATTTATTGAGATAGAAACGAGAAAAGGGGACAATTTCAATTAGAAGCTGAAAAAAATGATAACTGAAATAAAATTGGAGAATTTTCTGAAGCTTCAGGTGTAATTGGGAGATAAATTCTTCTTGTCCCACGGCTCATGCCTCAAAGCTGAAATCCATGGTATGGTGATGATTGTTTTCCAGCACGTAAGGGGATGTGCCCTCAAGTAGAACAACAAAGAGCACTCGTATTCCTCCCATGTAAGCTTTTGGGGAAAAATAATGAAAGAAACTAAAACGCTTTTTATTTTTTATTTTTTTAAAAGAATTAAATTAGCTTGAGAAACGAAAATGAACAAGTTGTGAAAAAATTAAATTTTCTGAATTAATAATTAAGATACAATTAAGTCCTTTTTTTTATTTATTTAGTTTAAGCATTTTTCTAAAAGGTGCAACATGATAGGTAATTTTTAAATTTGAATGCTTTTTTAATTTTTTTTTAAAAAAATATTAAACATATTAAATATCAATTTAAATATGATAACAATTCTTCTCAAATAAAAAATATAAGAAAAAATTATCAAATTTTAAAACATGTTTTATCTAAACATCTTCACTTTAAAAAACATATTTAAATTACTCCTTCTAAACAATATATATATATATATATATATATATACATACATGTATATTAAAAAAAAAAATTAACTCTTTCAAAAAAACATTTCATTTATTTTTTATAAATCCATCCAAACGACACCTTCATTCTCATTTAACTTTCGGAATTGGAAAAATAGGACCTCTGTCATTCTCATTGAACTTGGCTCGCCCAAAATAGAGAATTTGATAATTGCTGCCTTAGGAGTCCTATTCTTGCACAACCCCACATGACCGACCACACAAGCCAATTCTTGGTAATCTGATATCGAAGGGAAGGGAGCCAGAACTCTGAAGAAGAATGTATGAAAAAGATCAGCCAGTGCCACATCGTATTTAACATGATTTGAAGCAAAAAAACAGCACTTAAAATTATATTGTAGCCAAATACAAAACTGGCCAAGGAAAAATAAAAAAAAGAAAAAAAAGACAATAAATTTATTTGAGAATTCCTTCAACATTGTTCAGGGCTTTCTTCGCAATCTTGAATTTACTTGCAATGGAACTCTGGCCGCCGACGACAACATACTTGCTGATAAAAAATTTAATTCCACTTCTGAGAGATTCATACTCGGGGGCACCAGAAATGCGTGTAAATATATTCCAAACAAGCTCATCCGACAACTCAAAGATGGCCTCAAATAGCATCTTGAAATGCAGGATTCTTTTGGGAGTCATTTGTCTTGGGTCAAAAAAATCAACCACCTTTAAAACTGCAAGAGAGAGGCCAAAAAAAGCAACCATTGATGCAACAAATTTTGACAGGTGCATTGATCTCATCAGGGGCATTGACTCCAGTTCTTTGAAATTGTCCCATACACAGTACTGTCCAGACAGGAGACAAACAGAAATAGATGAGACTCTCAAACAAAGATTTTATACACGAATGACCATATATATGCATTGGGCATGCTAACAATTTATCACATCTAGAGTATGTAGAATCAGCATATACAAAAATATGAAATCTTGCTATCTAGGAAGCTAACATAGTAATGCACTGTGATTTCTTAGATAAGATCTCTCAGGTCTCCAAATGATGTATGATAGTTCCACTTCAAATTCGATGACATACTCCACTTATAAGAAATGGAACTTTTCATTAACAAGAGATTGAAAATAAGAGTAGGGAGGAGCAGTTCCAGCCCAAAACTTCTGCCAAATGCTTTTTGACCTTCATTACATAACCTAGAACCATTTCAATTATAGGGCAAAGTCTCTCAAGGCATTGCAAAAGATAGTTTTCTTTTATCTTTTTCTTCATACCCTCAGAAAAGAAACTACGGCTGAATCTGGTTTGGATGTAATATGCTTTTCCTCTTTCTTTAGTTCAAAAACTTCTTGACATACTTTTCACCTTCAAAATTTTCATTTTATTTCAAACTTCTAAGTATTACTTCCAGCCTCACATGTGGATCCCACCTATTCAAGTCAACTATACTTAACTAATATATTTTAGTTAATTCTATCAAATAATTTATAATCCAAAGACATCATTTATGTTTTTATCTCAACACAATGAGAAAATTCCAATCCAAATACAGCCATTTTCAGTCATTTGGCAACTAGAGTAATAAAGTAAAACATTATCAACTTGCCATTAGATTGCTGTTGCACACTCATCACGATTCTCTCTCTCTCTCTTCTTTTTTTCTCACATCATATCACAGAGATTGGAGCACACAAAATTACCAATCAACGAAGGAAGATAACTCTTAGAACCAAAAGTAAGGTACCTGTAATGTAAACTTGTGGTTTTTGTCATGTCTACATAGCTTATCAGCAAGTATACAATAATACTTATTGAAGACTTTTTCCTGTAAACAGCATTCCACTAGAACTCGCATAATCTCTCTATCCTACGAAATTTAAAGAATAAAAAAAGTAACAACCAATAACTGATTAGTGATTACTGTAGGAATAGACCAATACCTTAAGCAATCAAATTAATGCTCACCTGCTTTCCAGGTAAGTCCAAACTCAGAAGTTTCACAAAAGCATCCTCATAATCTTCAGCAGTCATTATCACACAGAAAATTGCCCTTCTGGCATCAGTATTCATTCTTTGAGCACCAGCAAGTTGTAGCATTTTCTGGGCCTCAGAGACTCCCCTATCAATTTTGATAGCAACCTCTTCAATATTGTCTGCGGTGGAGGGAACATTCCCTGATAACCACCACTGACCTTTCTTGTCAGGATCAAGAAGCTTGCTCCATTTCATTCCCCTAATTAAAATGTCATCTACTCTTAACTGCAAGAATACAAATTTAAATCGCAAAGAGAATTTTGATATTATTGTGGAGTCATAGATGGGACACACAACAGAAAACAAATCCAACTCTAATGCTATAGTCAGCAAAGAAAAAAAAACACTTTTCAAAGGTACAATGGAACTAAATGTACAATTTGGAGTAATGAAGTGAAATACAAATGAACCCCCGACTGTCGAAAAGATTTATCATGCAGAATCCAGAGAAGTTCAAAAGGTTAGACTCAAATAGCAAAAACATATTTGCTACAGACGTTATTCTATGCAGAAAGATGATTATAGATTCATGTCTATAATGAGTAAAACAGAAATGAAACACATCCAGAATCAAGGGCAAATTACATCTTGCTGAAGAAAAAATGGAATAGATATATGTTAAAAGGTTGCCAGAAAACACCAAGTAGTTTTGCAAAAATAATAGGGCCATCTTTCATGTAGAATAATATTTCCCTTCATACCAATCCAATTCTACCCAAGTTGAACATAGAATTAGAGAACCATATTGCTTTGAGAAGCCATCCTTCATCGACCAGTATTTTTGGGTGATGACACCTAAGCTTTTGAGCCTGGGAAATGCCACATAGTTTTTGTAAATCTGAATAGTTAACTAGCAAAACATTTGTAATAACTTGCTTGTTTCATTCTTAATTTGAGCCTTCTGTCTTATATGTAGAGGGCACTGGACTAAGTTAATAAAAAAAGTCTAATTCCTGGTTCAAAATAGCTGTGGGCTCTTTATCCCGTCATACCAGACAGCTGATGTTTCTCTCAAGTCTCAACAGCAGCAGCCCCTCTACACAAGGTACTTTTCTTCCCTTCTCCCCTTCCCCTCCCTGCCCTGAAACCAATGCTCCTTATCATCCCTCTTCTTCTATTCTCTTCAATCCTCCACCTTGCCAAGCCCTTCCCTCTTTCTTTTCTATTTTCCCTTCCTGCCTACTCACTCTCTTTTGCACCCCTCAACCTGCACAGTGCTTACTCTTGTTTGCACCATCCCTTTCTTTCCTCTCTTCTCCTTTTCAGTTCTGTCATTTTTGCCAAAACTAAAAGCGGAAGTTGTAGTTCTAGTCCTGGACGCGCCATAGAGAAGGAACGATGAAGGACAAGCTCCTTTTCGGAACATTGATGAGGACTACGTTTGAGGTTCATGTCCCAATGATGACGAGAACCAGTGAATTGTGTTTGAGTAGAGAAAGATTAAATGTTAAGACCTAATATCATAATTTAAGCCTCGGAAGTTTTTCCATCAATCAAATTATAAAACTAGTATTAGTTGGATATTCAATTATGTTTTGTACGTCTTGTGTTTATGGCCTTCCTTTTGGCATATCATTCATCTAATCTTTCATCATGCCTTTGTTTAATTTAAATTAAGTGTTTCATTCTGAAAAGCAGTGTCATTTTGCACAAATATTTAAATGTAATATATGTTTAATAGTGTCATTACACTCTGTAACATACATACATACATATATGTGTGTGTGTGTGTAAATATAATTTTTTGGACAGTGCTTGAATACGGCCAAGCTTTGCACTTCACGTGTAGGTCCCAACAGTCATGAGCTTCGGCTCACTTTGATATATTTAACTACCATGCTTATAAGTGATCTCTTTCCTCCACTGCCGGTCCACTAAAACATATTATATATTCTGGATTCTAATCTCACCAATCCTTCTTTCCTCCATTTCAAGCACAGTATGACATTTCAAAAATTAACAAAATTACTCATTTCACATATTCTTACAGAGCAGAAAAAGCCATCTTAGTCTATTTAAATTGTAGTTGGACTAAACTCCCGATGACTCAGTTCTCATTCCTTGTTAGTAATGACAGACAGCAAGCAATTATTTCAACAGAAAACAAGGTTTTTTATTTAATATAAATGACCCATAAAATCTCCCACCCAACAACACAACCCCCTCACCAACACCAAAAAGAAAAAATTCCTGCCTCATCACAGGACAAGAGGTATTACCCACAAAGCAATTCAATAAGCATCTACACTGTCCTTAAGAGTCCATAGAATCAAATAAATTCTATAATATAATTGGACACAATATGTGTTTTGAGTTCCTACCTTCTGCAGCCACTTCTTTATGCGAGTATGCTGCACAGTGTCCTCCTTAGGTCTTTTCTTGTTGTTTTTTATGTCACATATAGTATCGAGCATGAACTCCATCTGAATAACAGCATAAAAATGTTAGTGCTGAAGTAAGGGAGAAGACTTTGACAAGACTTTTAAGAGTTCAATCATAAGCCTACTCTTTTGCCAGTCATATTCAATTTCTCATCTCCAGAGGAAGCCTTCAGCTCCTGCACCCTTTGCTGAACAGTATGAATAAAGTCCTTCATGCCTATAGGATCTTCACTCCTCAATTTCATTCCACAAGCTGTTCCAATTATAAGCATTTAAGTTTAGCCATAATATTCAGAAGGAAACGACAACCAGAATGAGGATCACCAGGCAACAGAACATTACAATTGCATCACAATGAAATACCAACGACAATAACATAAAACATAACCCTAGGAGCTCAAATTCCATTCCTCGTCATTTTCCTTTAGTTTAGGAAAGAGATCAAAAGTTCAAAAACACAAGCTAAGCTCAAGATACTGATTAAAATTTTTTTTTGAAAATTCGTACACAATTGGAAATTATAGCTTAATGAAGTCACTATATAACTAACAGAAACACAAGTAAAAGATTATCACCACACATACATTGTAGAATTGTCAAGATTGTAGAAACATCAACCTCTGTCAATCTCTTGCTCAGCATTGTCAGGAAATCATACATTAAGTCACTGAAATACACAACCACAATGGTTACTTTAAGAGAACAGCCAAATAGAGACAGTAAATAGACTAGCAAAGTCATTAAATTCCTAAAGTCAAACTTGAGAGAGAAAAGAGTAAATAATGGCACAATTTAGCAGATTCTTATGATCATGTGGTCTAAGTTCACAGCAGTACTAGTGTGCCATTTGGTTTTAGAAAGACGTATAAATATATCATAGTAAATGTTTTTTATCCTCTTTTCACCCCCTCCTCCCAATTTGATGCATATCAAGAAGCAGCAACCTTGGCATTGAGGGATTCATGGAAGATACCATAGGATGAGATTTGAAGATTCAATCTACTTGGCTTCAAATGTGAAGGGTTGCAATTCATGGCTAATCATAATGAAGATGAAGTTCATGGAAGAAATAAGTTCATTTACAAAGACTTGTATTTTAAATACAAGAATGATGTTTCAAAGATTAAGAAGGTTTTGAGGACATTGGCATTGATGCATATCAAAGAGGAACAACTTCTTGTTGATGCCAACATTAGAGAAGCTAAGCTTGAAGGATGGAAATTTAAATACAAAGATTTATTCTTCAAGTTCAAGCTCGAAGATGGGATGAAATGAATTGCAAAAACACACTTTGGTGCATTTATGTCAATCCAATAAGAAAGCATCAAAAAAGGGTGAACAAATCAAGCTAAACAAGTGTGAAAGGGGTCAAAACAGTAGCCGTCTGCAACCGTCCAATAAAGCATCCAGCATCAGATCAAAGATGGAAATTTTGGCTACCAGACAGAAGGTGTCCAGCGCCATGTCAGACAATCCCCTGCCCTGCTCCAACAATCTTCGATTTTATATTATTTTTTTGGTTTCTTCTTGTTATTTGGCATTTGTATTAAGGGTTATTATTTCTTTAAACCCTATGAATGAATTATTAGGTTAATTTATGGTTTTAGAACTATATATAGTTCTTATCTTTATAATTCAAAAAAATACTTTTACAAGCAATATGATAATTTGAATTGAATCAAACATGATTCCTTTTGAGTTTTCATCATGAGCTTTTCTAGGGTTCTTGATTAACTATAATTTAAGGGCTATCTTCTACTTTGGCTTAAGTGTTGATAAGTCTACCAAATCAAGAGATTATTGGTTGATGTTGATTTCCAACATAGGTCAATCTAATTAAGCTTAAATCAAGTCTTGAACTTAACTTCAATTTGATGTAATTGAGAGTAGGGCCATTGACTTGAGAAACTTCGACTCAAGATCACATCACAATCTCACCACAACACCTCCAAAACCCTTTTATTTATTTATTGTCGTAGCTTCATCAAATTGACTCTGAAGTACACTACTTGGTAGAGCTTAAGGAATTTATAAAACATAAGTTGTAAAGAATGAGAAGTATGCAGCAGAGGTATAATAATGATAAAAATTTTTTTTTTAAAAAAAAGTTGGCCTCCAAGTATGTAATGTAATGTAAGTGGAATGAAATATTTAAGATTTTCCAAGGATGCAAGTAACCTTGTGCAAACTCCAAATGCGTACAAATAGGACAGCAGAAGAGTCAGATTCCTCAAGGATAAATTATCTTCTTCAAGGTATTCCATCTGGAAGCACATGAAATTAAGCAACAAGGAGTGCTTAGAGATGGAAGTAAAAAAAGACAAACTACTTGGTGAACCATTGTGCAAATGAGATTTAATACTAGAGTGGTCCATGCAATAAACATCGAGAAGTTAAAAGCGTTCTTATAATGAAATACCTCGAAACATTTAGCAAGTGAGGCAAGAAGCTTTGCACCAAAATCAACTCCAACCAAACAGGCCACGCCAGCAACAAAAGCTGCAAAAGTAGCAGCATACCTAAAAAAGATTTATAGGCAGATAACTATAGTTATGTGATAAGAACAGATCCACGTGAAGACAAGAGGAAGTAGGAGACATTTTTTAAAATCTCACTATGAGGATTTAAGAACAGATATTACTTTCTGATTCTCTTAGATCCAAGCACTCACAACAACAGTATTTGGTGCAGAAAGATTCCAATAATAGAACCATAGAGGTAACAAAAAGAAGGTGAAAAATTGTGGAATCATTAGAGTAAGAGAGAGAGAGCCATCCAAGTTACCATGAACTACCTTTCCTATTTCAAAGTCCCTTTGCATATGTTATACTAAATCACCAAATTTAATAGTTCCCAATTGAATTTTTCTTTTTTAATTTGTCTGAATAAAGCAATATTAGTTGAATTGCAACATTTTAAAGAAAACTAGTATGGAATACTGTTTTTAACTTGGATATATTTTGCTGTCTAAAGAAAAAGGAATAAGAGAAACAGACAACCTCAAAACTTCAGAACAAAAATTAATAACAATCTTAACTGTTCATTGCCTCGAGGACCTCCAGAGCAAGATGCCAAAACCTCATCACCGATAATCTGAGTACACACACTGCGTCCAAGTGTCTGCATATACAGAAGAACAAAAGACCTGTAACAGCAAATGTAGTGATCCCTCTCAAACTAAACACTATGTTGTGATATGCAGAACTTTTAACTCTTCTATAAAGTAACAATTTATATGAATATGACCACCTAAGACATAAAAGACAACCACACCAAACTTCCATCTTTAAAGGTATGAATGTCTTGAGATCCTATACGAGTTACAATCAGGCAATCCACAAAGTTATCCTGTAAGCAGCATCCATTTTTCCCCATAAATGATCAAAGCACATGGGAAAACCATTTTAAGAGCTCAAATCCATAGCAGATCATAGCTACAGTAATTCCCATGTAAATAAGGATTTCATCAACCCGTTACCATTATTCTTTATGAAAGCCAGGACAAATGTTGTGACAACAAACTCCAACATGTAATATGGATGATCTCCACTTTTTTATTAAAATATAAAGAAATTCACACGCTTTTGAAAATGTAAGCCGGAACCATGTAAGCATGGGAATGGATATTCTCAAGAAGTACAAATGTCAGATGTGTTCGATGAAGAGTTGGACAAGTTTCCAGAGTGTGTAATACTCCTTTGAGAGAATCAATAATGAAAAACCACGTCATAAAGTTTTTGACCTTTTTTGGTTTGTTAAAGAGAAAGGGAGGGGGGTTAAAAACAAAAAATGATGTTGGATTTCCAAATGCATGCAACTTTAACAAATCTGTCACCTATTTATTAAGAAAATATCCAACTGCAACAGCTGCACTTTATTTATACGTAAATGGGGCTGGAGATGAAAAAAAAAAAAAAATTAAGCAAAGTGCATATATCACAAATAAAGATGATCCGATCAAATTCATCCCGCATATCTGTGCTTATGTATCTTGTGTTTGGGACCATGCTGTGTAAACAACAGCTTCAAATATATATGGGATTAAACAAAGAAGCTTACTTGTAAGATTGTGGATGATTCCTGAGTGATTGATTCCACATTCGATTCAGACAGCCTATTTAGCAGACCTGCAACATAATTTGCAATAGAAGGCATTTATATTAAGGTACACTATAGAAACAGCATGTGAAATTTGAACAGAAAAAGTATTGGTCAAAGAATACCTCGTACTCGTTTACGAATTTGAGCTATCTCTTCTGATTCATTTTGGATACGATTTCTAAGGTTAGGAGCCACGTATTTTCCTTTCCCAACCAAATCAGCAACAGAGCTTGGAGCTTTCTCCACTGCCACAAAAGTGCCAGAGTCATTTTGTCTTACTGGCTCAGATACTCCAGATGATATGATTATTGTCTGAGTTGCCTGCTTTTGTTCTGCTGCTTCCGTCTTTTGCTGTTTTCTACTTAAAGAATTGTTAGCATGGTGCTTTATATATTGACTTTCTACATTATCTAAAGAAGCAAGAACAGGAGGAATCTCCTGAAATACTTTATTGACATCATTGTCATCTCTACACAATTTCCTTTCTTTCACCTTAAGCCTTTTTTTAGGCTTCCTTTCTAATTTCAAAGCCTCAGAAGCAGAAAGAATGCCTTGCATCTCCTCCATTTCATAACATTCCTCAGACTTTGTTTTCCTCTTCTTTCTCTCGATACCTTTTGAAATGGTTAGCTCATCCACATTAGCATATTCCTCATTGCATGCATGCACGGAATTAGACAACCCATCCATATTGACAGATTCCTTTTGAGATTCTATCTCTTGCAAGACATACTTGCTCTGTCTTTGTTTCTTATGCGAAGAACAGTTCTGAAGGCTCATTGACAGTGCGCCTTCCCCATCAACTGCATCAAGAACAGAAGGAATTCCTTCGAGAAACATAGCAAGTACATCATCTCCCCCCAACTTCCCCTTTTTCACTTTGAGCTTCTTTGCAAGCTTCCTTTCTATTCTCAAATCCTCCTCCTTTGAAATAAAATCACCTCCCTTTTCCATTTCAAGGTACTCTGCAAACTTGCTCTTTTTGGACTTTCTATTTTTTTCTATCATTTTAGAACCAATAAATTTTGTTTTTAACTTTCTACATTTACCCACCCTAGTTTTAGGAGCCCTTAAAGCTATATCAGAGTTCTCCAATGCCGGTGGCTGTTCAGTGTCTTCCTTCATCACTGTGTAAAACTATAAAATCCCTCTTGATAACCTCACAAATGTTTTCTATTTCTTCTACTCTTTTGAAGGGTTCTGTGCCTATGAAAGATTTGCTCAATTTGGATGAATGCCGTAAGAAAGAAGAGAAAAAGAATACAAGAACAAAACGAAAACGATAAGCATAAAAATTTTTTTGAAAAATTATCTTTTCTCTGCTCCAGCAATGCCAAGAACACCTTGCAACTTAGCTAACTCAACTCAATTAATATCACACCATCACGACCTACAGGCAAGACCGGCGAGACCTGGGAAAGCAACCCGACTGGGAGTCAGAGGATTCATAGTACTTGCAGTCTCCCGGATTTCATATTCATCATTTTTTAAAGCAGGGGGAAGGGATTTCTTTAATGCAAGGGAAAAAAACGGAGCAGATTTGATCAATTAATATCACACCAGTGCTCCACAAGCTCTAGCATTCAACTAGGTTTCTCAAATTAATCTTTGATATGAAATTCAAATTCAAGGAAACCTGGCAATCTTCTTAATTTCCTGAAGAGAAATTTTACTAACCATCAGATAAGAAGAAACCACAATGAGAAACTAACCACAACTACACCAAAGAGAGGCACAGGGAATTCAATACAGATGCGGCGTTCCAGCTACTAGGCTTGGAAGAACGAGATCGGTGGGTTTTGAGTTTTTTATATCGACAGAAGAACGAGGTCCTTAGCCCGAACTTCGGCCATAGACAAATTTAAGTCTGTCTTTATATAGATTTATAGGAAGTTACCATTGCTGGGCTCATTCAGTCACCGAATGGGAGAAGCAGCAACCCATGCAAAGCAGCCCTTTTATTAACTCTTCTTATTTGGTTTGGGCTTTTCTCGGAAGTTATGAGAATCTCTCCTCCTTTAACATTGAGTGGTTTCAGGCCATCATCCCCAACCCTACTTTAAGGGACTTTCACAAAGTCAAACGGATTATTGGACTATGATGAAATCAAACGGCATATAATGCAAATTCTTGAATATTTCTTTTTAAAAATAAATTAATTATAGAATTAAAATTGTTTTTTTTTTAGAATTTAATTATTTAATTAAATTTATCATTTTTTTAATAGGAAGATTGACATTTTTATCCATGAACTATTTTCGTTTTGTAAATATCATCCATAAAGTTTTTTTTTTTTTTTTTTTTGGCACTGAATCATTTTAATCGAAAGTTGAATTTTTATGATTTTTGGTTTCCAATTGGGTACCACTTTACCCATCAAATTGACCACCAAGTCAGAGCTATTCGTTTTAATAATAATCTAAATCTCAACCCTTAAAACCAAAACCCACGTTCTTCAATACAAGACCTGGCCACCTTCTTCAATACAACAAGTTCAGTTAATACTGGAAATCCTCTTCAGATAAAAATTTAAGCTTCCTTTCTTAAAATACGAAAGATAAAAAATGCACTAAATTTGAGCATCTTTGGCTACATATATGGTTAGTAACAGAACAACAATAACAACAAGCTCACATTAGACAATTCCCTCCCAAATAAAAAATTTAAGACAACTGATAGTTTCTTACACCTCCTACATATGACGAATGCAAAAATTCACGAAATTCATAGATCAAACCAAGAATAGGAAAGAAAAAAAAAAAAAACAAAACCCACTAAAATTGATAAAATTTATGCAGCGACGTACCAACTTCGATTCTCAAAAAATCTAATGAAACAACCTTGCGATTCGCTATGAATTTGTTGCAGTATTTAGCCGGAGAAGTTGGTCCATGGGGTGCCTGAGCTTTATAAAGGCTCCCGAAAAGAGGACAAGAATTGTAAATAGTAACTTGGCATGAGAGAGAGAGGAGAGGGTGGTCTATCTGGGCCTGGGAGATCATTTAACCAAATTGGGATAAAGAATGGGTAAGTTATAAGTGGATAGTGGATGGATTATAAATGAATAAAGTGGATTATAGTGTGTTTTAATAATGGCGATTAAAAAAAAGGTTTATCAATGAAAAACATCAATCTTCCCTTTTTTTCATAAATACCTCTTTTTTTAACATTAAATTAGTTTTTTTTTATCTATAGACAAAGATTTTATGAAATCAATAAAATAGCTTTGATCTTCTCATACATTTTTTATATTACTATGGGATAAACGAGTACGATCTGGACAAGTCAACATAAGCGGACATGATCATGATAGAAGTCAACCCAAATGGCCCGAACCTTCAATACTTGATAGCCAGACTCACAAGAGTCGACAAGGATAGATGGACAGCAACTTGCTATCACCGACTTCCCAGGTCACTGACCTACCAAAAGAGCTCGGAAGAGGCCTTACCAGACCACAACCTGATAAGTTTCAATTCGTCTCATCCGTCTTCTATGCCACAACTAATTGTGCACGACTCCCAACATCTCCTATGACCCCACGATCACTCGATGCGACCTCCCAAGAGAGATGATTGAGACCCTCGACATCTACAGGTAGGTTGTGAAGTTGGTCTAAAGGTCGGTTAACGAGCTCGTAACTCTCAACAAAGACATGAATGACAAGATATCTCAAATAAGGAAAACTCCATGATTCTAGAGGTAATTAGTAGGATTTGACATGATGTCATAATTATCCTAATTGTCTACTGTTACCTAATAGAAGAGCCCTAATCTAAGAGGTAACTTATTTCTTCTGAATAGATAATCAAAGGGAAAACAGTCTACGGACGAGAACCGTCTTTTTAAAAATTAATTACACTAGATTACTTTCAAAATACTGACTTAGGCATCAGAATTCTTTCCTGGGCAACAGTCCACTCCGATGCCAGTTTATTTTCTTCTCAGGTTGTTGCGCTTGCCGTCGTTGCTGTTTAGGGGTGACCCGAAGACCACTCTTAAGCTTCATCAATTATATTTTCTATTACACTAATAAAATTGTATATTTGTCTTTAAAAATACTATTTTTTGCTTTGGTTTCATACTTTCTAATTAACTAATAAAAAAAGTCAAGTTTCTTTTAATTATTTTTGTCAATTTCTTTTATAGATAATCTAACTCTCAGGGATATTTAGTCTTTTAGAATACTTATAAGTTTTTTATTGGTACAATTAGAGAGTGTAGCACGAATTGAATATCCAAAATCTAATCAAATGGAATTACATCCATCTGCATAATACTCCTACTGCTAATTACATTAATAAGGAGGTTAAATTAGTAACTTTGTGAAAAGTCAAAAGTATTCATTTGATAAACTTAAAATGAAATATTCAATTTCTAAGTGATAGAGTGTATATATATTTGTCAATATTGAGGGATTAACTTCGTGGGTTTTTTCTAACATCAAATCTTTCAAACTAATTTATTTAATTTTTTCATTCAATTTTCTTATGAATATAAAAATATTATAACATTAATATATTATACTAAATTTGGATTAGAATAACTTTCAATTATCATGAAAGGAATGTATCAGTGGTTGAGTGAATTTAAAGAATAGAACTATAGTGTATTTAATTTAAAAGCTTGTATTTGATTAAATATTTTTCAGTGAATTTTTTAATTAATTTTCATAAAGAACTTAAAAATTTATTAAAAAATTTAACTTCTGGTGTTATTTTAATGAATCTCAACTAATGCTGCTCCTTTCCGGATGATTCTCCTCGAAATCCCACAGGAATTGAGTTGACTTTTCCCTACTAGTTGCTGAAGTGATGATAAGATGCTGGAATGCTTTTTGCTTCGGCTATGTTGAAGAGTTTGGTTGTCATTTCGTGCTGGTCAGTCACATAGACTTCTTGTCAAGATCGATATTTGTTGCCACTGAATATGCGATGTCCCAGGATCCTGAAGAAGGCGAGAGCTAGTGACGCGGAGTTGGTTGTTGATCAAGGTGGTTTGGATGCGGGGTAGGTGTCGATTCAGCAAGTTTCGATTCCACAATCAACTCACGACGTTCAAAACGTTTGAAGAAAAGGACGTGAGCTGCTTAAAACACTGAATTGATGTTGGACACGATTCCCGAGATGACTGAAACGAGCTTGGATCGGGCTCAAATCTGATTGGGTGACCCGGAACGGCCCAACGAACCAAAGCCAATGCTACGCTGTGATGCAATTCTTTTTTGGCCATCCGGAGTCGTTTCGATGGAGTTTTGGGTAATTTTCTGTTTTCAGTAGCATTGTCGTAATTTTACAATTTTAAGTGACAGTTTTGTAATTTACTGTTTTTCTAGGGGTATTTTAGCAATTTCTTTACTTTTCGTTTTCAATTATGGTTAGGGTTTGTTTTGGCTTTAAGAATTGTTTTTGCTGGTTTTTTTTTCGGCAGTTTTTGATGAATTAAAAGTTGCCATCTTTTCAGCTAATTCGATTTTCGACTACTTCGAAAATTCGTTCTTCGCTTGATTTAATTTTCGTCTTCTAACTACTTGCGTTGAAGTTTGATTAGAGGGAAAATTGAATCAGGTTTCTTTTTTTTCGTTTATTATTTTGCACGTTTCTGAACAAGAATGAGCCTTTAGGTTCTGTCTTCCTACTGCTCAGTTGGTATCAGAGCCCAGATCTGCCTTGGCAGGAAGTAATCTCGAACAGAACCTTGTTGCACTAGTCGAAGCATTACAACAGGATCGGGAAGAGTCTAGGCGTGACAGGGAAGAGTTGCGAAGGGAGATGCAGCTAGAGAGGGAGAGCCGTGAACAACAGATACAAGATTTGACACAGATGGTGCAACGTCTGGCGATTGGGTGACAACCAGAACAGCCCGAACTTGAGGGATTGCGTCAAGGGGTGGACGAAGATGTTGAGGACGATTTTGGGAGGCCGCCATGTGAACAACTTAGGGTTCGACCGAGGGGAATGAGGGGCGGCTACCAACCACCTAGAGACAATGAACGTGAACCCGTCGTCCCTCGTTGGGATCTAGGGTTTAAGATGGAGGTTCGGAAATTTTCAGGAGGGTTGGCGCCCGAAGAATTCTTAGATTGGATGAGCTCAATGGATGAACTTTTTTCATTAAAGGAGGTTCTGGTGGAAAAGAAAGCATCTTTGGTGGCAATGAGGTTCAAGGACAGGGCTGCTGCGTGGTGGCAATCTTTTCGATATCAGAGATACCTAGATGGACTTCCAGTTTTGGACAATTGGGGGGGAGGGGGGTTCAAGAGAGAGATGGGCAAGGAGTTTCTGCCCTTTAATTACCTGCAGACTATGTTCCAGAATCTTCTAAGCTTGACGCAGGGTTCTCGGAGCATCGAAGAATACACGCTTGAGTTTTAACCAATTGCACAAAACTCAGGAACAGCTCGTGGCACGTTATCTCCATGGGCTACGACCTGTTATTCAGGATGCTTTATAGGTCCATACCTTTACCACTATCACGGAAGCGCAGATAAAGGCAAAAGTCGTGGAGAAGAGTCCAGTGAGGGCTAGCAGCAGAAGTGTTGGATTTGGAAGAGGCTTTCCTCCTCCCCGTCCCCGTGCTGCTCCAGCAAGTAGCTCTTCGACAACACGTGTGGGTAGTTCTTCTGCCCAAAATTAGTACAAACGAGGTAGTGCATAGCTTAGCCAAGGGTCAGGTAATGCACCGAATAAATCTACCACCAATAATAAAGCTAATGTGAAGTGCCACAGATGTCAGCAAATAGGACACAATGCGAATGAATGTCCGAGGCTAAGGTCGCAATTACTGATTCAAGAGGGTGCCGAAGAAGAAGCTGAAGAGTATATTGGTGATGATGTGAATGAGGAGGAGGATACGTGTTATGTCGTACCTGAAGATATCCGAGGAGATAGTTTGGTTTTGAGGAGGATTTGTTTAGCACCCAAAGCTGATGAAGATTGGAAGCGGAGAAACATTTTCACAACCCGGTGCACAATTAAAGGGAAGGTTTGCAGTGTGATTATTGATACATTGAGCTGTGAGAATGTAATCTCACAAACGGCAGTGCAGAAGCTTCAGTTGAAGACGGAACCTCATCCAATGCCTTACCGGTTGGGGTGGTTAAATAATGATACCGAGGTCAGGGTTTTAGAGTAATGCCTGGTGGAATTCTCGTTTGGACCTTAGTATTCTAGCACTATCTACTGTGATGTCATCCCGATGGATGCCTCTCATTTGCTACTCGGCAAGCCATGGCAATATGACAATCATGTGACCTATGATGGATTCACGCACTGTTATACTATCAATCGAGCGCTAAAGAAAGTGGTACTTCAGCCCATGCGAGAAGGAATGGTTGATAGTAAGAAGACAATTATTTGCTTGCCACAGAAGGAGTTTGAAGAAGAGGTAACTGAGTCCAAGTTTTGTTTTGCTTTAGTTGCAACTGACTTGTTGACATCGGACAGTAGTGAGATCGAGTTGGAGATTCCAGAACAAATTCAAGAGTTGTTGAATGAATTTGCAAACTTGTTGTCGGATGAGTTACCGGTTGGGTTGCCTCCATTGAGAGATATCCAACACCCAATAGATCTAATGTCGATTTCTATACTTTCGAACAAAGCGCATTACCGAATGTCCCCACAGTAACATGAGGAGCCGAAGCGACAAGTGACGGAGTTACTTGATAGAGGGTTTATCCTTGAGAGCATCACTCCCTGTGCAGTGCCTGCTTTGTTGGTACCGAAGAAGGATGGCACATGGAGAATGTGCATGGACAGCCGCACCATCAATCATATTATGATTAAGTATCGATTTCCAATTCCACGACTTGACGACATGTTGGACCAGCTCAATGGGGCAGCTATCTTTTCAAAGATAGACTTGAAGAGTGGCTACCATCAACTCCGAATCAAACCTGGAGATGAGTGGAAGACGGCTTTCAAGATGAAGGATGGGCTCTTCGAGTGGCTAGTCATGCCTTTTGGTCTCTCGAATGCGCCCAGCACATTCATGAGGGTCATGAATCAGGTACTGTGTCCTTTCCTCAACGATTTTGGGGTAGTTTACTTTGATGACATACTTGTGTATAGTCAGGCGAAGGAAGAACATCTGCAGCACCTACGGCTAGTTTTAGCTACCTTGCGAGATCACAGTTTGTTTGCCAATCGGAAGAAATGCAGTTAGATGGTTGACAAGATTGTATTCTTGGGGTATGTGGTTTCAACAAGTGTGATTCAACCGGATGATGCTAAGATTTGGACAATTCGTGACTGGCCAGTACCAAGGAGTGCAATAGAGGTTCGGTCTTTTCATGGATTAACAAGTTTCTATCGGTGGTTTATCTGAGATTTCAGTGTGTTGATGGCACCCCTGAGTGATCTTTACAAGACCAAGGTGCTTGAATGGACAGAATCAGCTCAAGAGGCATTTGATGTGATCAAGGAAAAGCTGACGAGTACCCCAGTACTTGCCCTATCGAATTTCGATAAGGTATTCAAAGTGGATTGTGATGCTTCAAAGGTGGGAATAGGAGTAGTTCTGAGCCATGATGGACAACCAGTAGCCTATTTCGGAGAAAAACTTGGAGGGCCGAAGTTGAACTACTCAACTTATGATGTCGAGTTCTATGCTATAGTCCGAGCTCTTCAACATTGGCGGCATTATTTGATACAACGAGAGTTTGTGTTGTATTCTAACCACCAGACTTTGAAGTTTCTTCAGGGGCAGCATCGACTTAGTGATAGGCATGCCAAGTGGGTGTCAACACTTCAGGAGTTCACATTCACCTTAAAACATAAGTCAGGCGTCGCGAATAAGGTGGCTGACGCTTTGAGTAGGCAACGGTCGTTGCTTAACATGATGCAGGTTACCACCTTAGGCTTTGAGGGATTGAGAGAGTTGCTACAGGATGATGCAGATTTCGATCCTATTGTGAAGGCCGTAGAGCAGCAGGAGCGGTGTGATTATGTGCTTCATGATGGCTATCTTTTCCGAGGTAACTGTTTTTGTATTCCTGACACATCGTTGAGATTGTTGACCGTTTAGGAATTGCACTCGCAAGGGCATTTCAGCAAGGACAAGACTGCTGGCTTGATCAAGGAGAAATTTTATTGGTCGGGAATAGATAAGAGTGCCTAATATTTCGTTAAGCGATGCTGAGTCTGTCAGGTGTCGAAAGGAGGGGGCACTAATCAGGGTCTTTATACACCTTTACCCATTCCGGAAGAGCCATGGACGGATGTGTCAATGGATTTCGTATTGGGTTTGCTGTGAACGAGGAAGGGGTTTGACAGCATCATTGTCATGGTGGATAGGTTCAGCAAGATGGCTATCTTCATTGCTTGCAAGAATTCCATGGATGTGAGCAAAATTGCCAACTTGTACTTTGGAGATGTGGTGTGGAGATTTGGGTTGCCAAGGAGTATCCTCTCTGATCGGGATACGAAATTCATGAGCCACTTTTGGCGAGAGCTTTGGAAGCGCATAGAGACTACTCTGAAGTTTAGCAGTCCATACCATCCACAAACGGATGGCCAAACGGAAGTGGTGAATTGCACCTTGGGGAACATGTTGAGGGCGCAGGTCAAGTCTTTTGGGACTTGGGATTCTGTGCTTGCAAAGATTGAATTCGAGTTTAATTGCTCTGTGAACAGGTCCACCAAATTTTCTCCTTTTCAGATTGTTTCGGGGCGAAATCCGAGGGGTCCTCTCCACCTTGCTATTCCTGATCATATTTCGGTTCCAAGGAAGGTGGAGGATTGTCTAGTTGATCTATAGTTCATTCATGCAACTGTCAAAGCAAACTTGGAGGAAGCTTATGCTCAGTACAAGTTGCATGCGGATCAGTCTAGGCCAGATGTCCAGTTTGAGGTAGGTGATCTGGTTTGGGTCTCTCTGTCCAAAGAACGATATCCTGTTGGTGAGTATCATAAGCTCAAGGACCAGAAGGTTAGCCCATGCCAAATCTTGGAGAAACTTGGTGTCAATGCTTACCGAGTTGAATTATCGGACGAGTTCAGCATTTCCAATGTTTTTAATGTTCAGCATCTCACGTCTTTTCATGGTGATAATCCGAGCTTGAGGACAAGCTCCATTCAGGAGGGGGAGCCTGATGTAGAGCTGGTAGCTAATCAAGGTTGTTCGGATATGGGGCAGGTGTCGGTTCAGCAAGTTTCGATTCCACAATCAGCTCCACGACGTTCAGAACATTTGAAGAAGAGGACGTGAGCTACTTAAAACACTGAATTGATGTCGGGCACGATTCTTGAGGCAATTGAAACGAGCTCGGATCGGGTTCAAATCTGACTGGGTGACCTGGAACGGCCCAACGAACAAAAATCACTACTATGCCGTGTTGCAAGGCGTTTTTCGACCATCCGGAGTCTTTTCGATAGAGTTTTGGGTAATTTTCTATTTTCAGTAGCATTGTCGTAATTTTACAATTTTAAGTGACAGTTTCATAATTTACTGTTTTTCTAGGGGTATTTTAGCAATTTCTTTTCCGATTAGGGTTAGGGTTTGTTTTGGCTTTAAGAATTGTTTTTGCTGGTTTTTTTTCGGCAATTTTTAATGAATTAAAAGTTGCCACCTTTTCGGTAAATTCGATTTCCGACTATTTCGAAAATTCATTCTTCGCTTAATTTAATTTTTATCTTCTAACTACTTACGTTGAAGTTTGATTATAGAGAAAATTGAATCGGGTTTCTTTTTTATCATTTCTTATTTTGCATGTTTCTGAATTTGAGCGAACTTTCAAATTTTGTCTTCCGATTTTGTCAGCTAGCTTAGGCAGCCCTTCCCATATACCAGGTGATGGACCAAGCAGACCTTGGCCCTCGTCAAACGGTTTCGGACT
The DNA here is from genome assembly GCA_028571225.1 of Parsonsia alboflavescens. Classification (NCBI taxonomy): domain Eukaryota; kingdom Viridiplantae; phylum Streptophyta; class Magnoliopsida; order Gentianales; family Apocynaceae; genus Parsonsia; species Parsonsia alboflavescens. Next base: position 16,955,436 of record JAOXNR010000022.1, read on the forward strand.
CTGATCAAGGAGACGAACTCTCTGGGGCACGCCATTGCCAAGTTCTTCGATAAAAGGGCCTTTAGATGGAATCATCTAGAAGCAGTGGCCTCAATATGAAACGGAGAGGTCTTCCTTTAACCCAGAAAGTTGTCCTGTAGATAGGTTTCTCACCCGTCTCAAGCAAGCTTCGGCAACCGCTCGATCTAGCGCGGGTGAGCAAGAATTTGATGATCTGTTGATGGAAAACAAAAAGTTATTCTGAAGAGTCAGATGCTTCTTATCTTTCCTATTGGATCTTGCCAGGTTGTTGCCGAGAATACGCGGTTTGATAGAAGAAGCTGTTTGAGAAGAGAATGAGTTGTGTTGTTCAAGTGTTGGATTCCCTCTCTTGGCTTGGGAGTCCCCCTCAAAAAAGCTTTGCCTGATTATTAGGTAAGAAGCAAAAGGCAAGGCCGATAGCTTTCGACCAGGCGAACATTGATTTTGCACAAAAGCTGGCTGCCTTGCAGGGTCGCTCCTTTTCAGCCTATCAAGAAGAGCTAACCGAAGTCAGTGTTGTGTTCAACTCCGAGGGTTGAAAGATACTGTTTTCTTCCGTTTGTCCTGTAGGTCCTCTCATATACCCAATCCAAGGCATGTCCAAAGACATTTTCTACTCTTTAAGTCCCAAAAATGAGGTCTCAAGCACACCAAACAATCAGCATTACAACAGAGTGATGGCAGTGAAAAGAGGCACATTCAATTCCATCCAAGCGACCAACCAACAATGCAACCTGTACATGCGAATGGGAAATTTTCTCAACTGGAATAGCACTCAACAATTCTCATTAAGAGGCCACTGAAGCATTTTGATAGGAGGCCTTGAACCGATAACGATACCTTGCCAATAACTTCTACTCTCACTCTATTTGTTGGCAGATAACATCTATGCACCTAAACAGATTAATACTCAAATATTAATAAAATCTAGAGCAAATACAACTAGGAGAACAGGACAGTAGGTGTTCATTAAGTTTCACATGAGTGCTCAAGCAATCAACAAGATTCAGCCCAAAAATGCTTCAGAACTGTATTTAGACAATATTTATTTTTCTTCAGTTGTATGCAGGATTGTATGTTAAATAGGTCCCGCATATTAGATAATACTAATAAAGATATAGCTAACGCTATGTGGAAGTGTGAAATTTAAACTAGAAATACTTGAAAAGTATAGTGGGAGAACCACATGTTAGGATTCAGAACTTTGCTCCTTGAAGGAATTTCTGGGAGAAAGGCATCAAATAATTGGTACAAGTCATTATGTATATTTGTCAGCTGTTCAAATACTCTGTGACACTATATATGTTTGGCATTACATGTAACATTCTATTTAAGTCAAACTCTTTTGTCATTAATTTTCTTTTCAAAGAGTTTATTTAAATCAAGCTTACAGAAAACCAAGGAAATCTAACTTGAAATGGGAATGTTACACAGAATGGCATAGGAAAGTGTAGCACAGGATCTAGAGGGCATTGTCAAAGATACGTGTGTCTGATAATTGATAAGATAGACTTTCTGTTTCGTTGATTGCAATATTTACAAGCTAAGGGTTCTGTGTTCCCAACAAGACAGCAAATGGGTCCATGCCAACCCCCTTTCATCCTCCTCAGTTTTTCCCCAGGAAGAAGATTAAGAGGAAAGAGAACCTTAAACTTGGTTTCATTTATTGGTAAGAGAAGAGGGGGTTGAAAGTCCAGAATCAAAATATGTATATAAATATATATATATATATATATATATATGTATGTATGTATGTATATATATAAAACTATACTCAAGAGAGTAATGCTTCATGTAACTAAATATTAGAAAAATAAAAACCAAGTAGATTTAGGTCAGAAGAACAGAGTTGAATCAGAAGCACATCACAAATGGAAAGCATACATATCGCCTAATGTTTCTTCCCATGGGCCCGGACTACCTTGATTGAATCATGTCTATATGTTGCCTCAAAGAGTCTTGAGGGGTAGGGGGCATTTCGATTTACAACATCTCATAAATCAGGCTTCATGCATTAGCAGATGTCTATATTACACACTGGTCACAGGAATTATCTAACCATAATCTTAAACGAGGAGAACTACCCAACATGTTCATATTTTAAGAGGTATGAAATGCTCCTGAAAACTTAGGAATACATAGGAACATTTTGCTTCAGAAGCAGGGTAATATGGAATGCAGTAATTAATACTCAAGAACAGATGAAAAGGTCACCCGAGTACTAAAAGTATTACTCTAACCAAAAGAATGAGACAACAAGGACCACTTACATTGGGGTGTCTTTGGTTCACATCTTGAATGTTCCTTCCAGTTGAAGATGAAACATGTTTCATTTTGCTTGGATCTTTTCTGGGAATTTGCAAGAGATACTTTCACATTTACCTAAAAGTTGCAGGTTCTGAGGAAAAAATGTCAGGCAAATTATATGATAACAACACCGTAATGCTTATGTATACGACCCATCTTCATCCACTTGGTCATTGCTGAATGCCTTGATACCTACAAGGGCAGCCTCTTACATGCGTTGTATACGTCACTAATGCAAGAACCCGATTCTTACTGGAATTAACCTCAACTCTGGCTTTGTCAATTTTCTCAATTCCTTCATTCTTCAACAGTCCAATTATCTGCATATATACCCTTTAGCTCATGTCACTCTCATAAAAAAGACAACATGTAGGAAGGAACCTTTTCCCCAATTTTTTTACAATCCGGTTATTTTTACCATTTCTAACAACTTTGAGATTCATTTGTCTCATGTCTGAATCTGCCGAACGGTGGAATGATTGTTTAGATTAATACAACCCGACAAGAGCATGCGGAAATTTAACATAGGTATTAGAGTAGACTAAAACTTTTAAACTCTTAGAGCATGTACAAATTTAAGAGTCAGCAAGTCTTAATTCAACTGCATATAGTATGCATTATTATTTTGCTTTCCAACATTGCACAGTACACAATAATCAGAGCTCCAAAAAGAAAATGAACATGATCAATTCACGAGGTTTAATCTTCAGATCTATACATGTAGAAAACGTAGGAACTGAGAGCTGCCAGTACAGCCACTCCCACTGCAAAATTCAGACTCGTCTTTCCACAGCTTTTCGATCTTGAAACTGAGCCTTTCGGTTTCGTAACATCCTTAGGCAACATCTTCCCTTCTGCTGCCGATGCAACATTTAGAGATGACTGCATTTCCTCCTTCCTGCTCCCTGCTGTGTCTTTATCCTCTGAGGCTGCAGGTTTTTCAATTACATCAGATTTCTTCTGATCGACCCCAACTTCCGAGGCTGCCTTATTTTGTTCCGTGGGAGTTATAGGTGATTTAGGCATTATCACGTAGAGACGGCCACTGGCAACTTTTGCTTGGATCCCATTTGTATCGCAGTACTTTGGAACTTCCACTTCCTTGTAAAATTTGCTCTTCTTCCACGAGTCGATGGGACGTTCCCCTGAAATCTTGAGGATGCCACGGTTGTTGACTTGCACTCTCAGTTGCTCCTTCTTGAATTCTTGAACAAGAAAATCAGAGAAATAATATTTTGTCAGCTCTTAGAAAGTATTCAAAATGTTAAGTAATACTAATAATTACAACTGAACGAGGTATAAACTCCTATATACCTGGGAGATGAAGCACAAGAACATCACGGTCTTCCTCGCGTTGCCATTGGCTAAAAGGTTCGAATTCATCGTACAATGGAGGGCGGATAGCACCTGACTTTCCTTCCATTAAATTACTTTGCTTATTACTGTAAATATCTATAAATTGATCGAGAAATGATCAAAGTTGATATGGAATGAAAGAATTAAAGTTCCTCTTGAAGACGCCCCTCAGCTTGTGTTCCTTAAATAACACCAGCTATCAACATAGGATTAAAGAACAGTGAATAGTTGCCGAACAAAGAGGTTTCTTCAAGGTTTCCTCTCGACAGAAAGGAGAATTATTCTTTCTTTGGTTTTGGAGGACTTAATTTGCTTTGTGAATTCGCCTTCCGCCTCGTTTGTCCTTAAGAAGAATAGAATACTATGCCGAATGATTCAATATCCATAACAATGTTTTCTTTTTGGTGAGGTTTGTATTTGTTCATGAAAAGAACGTCTGATGGTTCTTTTCCTCTTATTTGGGCAAACTAATGAGAATTTCCAATCATCTTTATTTTGCTTTGCCTCAGGACAAAGAATTTTTCAATGGTATAAAGCCATTGGAGATGGCAGAGGATTATCTTTTGATCCCTATGCCATTGGTTTTTCTTCCTTAGTTTTCTGGGAGATGAGACCCTATAACTCAATTATGTAAGAATAACAATTAATGAGTGTACCTATCAATTTGACTAAAATGCCCTTTTAGTCATTTTATTCCATTAAGTAACTCCTTCTTTCTCTCTATATTCTTAAATACCTTTAGATCAACGTGACTAAAATTGCCTTTTAATCATTTTATTCCATTAACTCTTTCTTTCTCTCTCTCTATATATAGTATACTCGTGATCTTTAATGGTTAACTTTTTTTTTTTTAATTTAAAAAAATATTAAATTTGATTTAATATCTCTAATGGTTAGTTTATCCTTTTAGGATATAATATATAATAGATATTTACAAAAAATAATTTTTTATTAAAGATTTTATTTTTTAAAAATAAAATCAGATATTGATTGTTAGAGAGTTAACCGTGCATTTTATAACATTACCATATATATATATATATATATAAAAGTTATTGAAAAAAAGTAAAAAGAGTCAAATGTCCCTGGACTTTTGAGAATTTTGGTTTTTGCCCTCCAACTATTTTGGGGACATTTTCATTTTTACCCAAATAGAAATAGTAATTTCTTATTTACACAAAATCTTCACAATTACTCATATCTAAAACTAACTTTTCATTCTATACCTATTTTGACTTTTAATTAAAAAAAAAAAAACATAACATAATGTTTATTCTCCTTTAACGTGCATTTACTATCTTACCTCTTAGCATTCAGTACACCCAACTGAACTCAACTAACTGTAAAATGAATTGAAGAACTACAACTAATATCATTCATTTGATCAGAAGCTTTGAACCATAACTAAGAAAATTGCTCAAAGAACCATTTCCTTATAGGAGAGAAAGAAAAAAAACCAACTTTTTATTGTGCTCGATTGTTGATTTTTGTTTCCCGAAATCAAGAAGACAAAGGTCGGAGGTGTTTGAAGGTACATTGTTCAGTTTGTTTCTTTGTTATTTTTTTTCTTTGGTGTTTGGAAGCCTGAGTTTGTTCGTTATGTGTTGTTTATCTGGGAGGAGGAAGGAAGGAACGTGGGATTGCAGAGATTTCCATCGGAGTGAGGAGATTTCGAGATCTGGGAGGAGGCTTTCAAGACACCAAACAAGTCTATTACCTTTTTAAGTGACTTTGACACGAGATAGTTGAATTCTAGACAAGAGAGGAAACTTTCGGGACAAGAGAGGGGACTTTGGAGACACACATAGGGGATTCGAGACACGCACGGTTATTTCGAGATAGGATTTCGAGACAGAGGATTTCTATACACACACAGAGATTTCAAGACAGAGTATTTCGAGACAGGGGATTTCGAGACACAAATATTGGGTTTCGAGACACAAATAGAGGATTTCGAGACACACATAGTTGATTTCGAGACACGATGTAGAAATGGATTACATGAGGATTGCTGTTCACGACGGTTCTCTAGCTAGAAGGGTGCGTGCACTAGTCGTACCCTTCAATGTAAACTATGAAGATTTGAGGAGAACCATGGCAAACTTGATGAAGATTGACTTAAACTAATTTGACATACAAATGTCAATAGCTTCTAAATTTTGTGATGGAAGTATGAAATTAATAGAGATTGAAGACATGTATGGCATCATGTATTTGAAGAGGGAAGGGGATCCTAAAGTTGTCGTCATGAACAAAATTCAGAGGACTTACGAGGCTAGCAACAACGGTGATATTGGCAGTAATTGTCCATTTGGTCCAAATGATCATGAAAGGGTAGGATTTATTGATGCAATTGATGAAGTGGGGACATCCGGATATATTCACACAGATGATGATTATGAATTTGATGAAGAATATATTCACAGCGTAGAGGCTAATGATGATGTTGATAATGATGACAATGGTGACAACAATGACAATGATGGCAACTTCCACGATGGGATGAGACAGGTGATTCCATTCAAACAATTTATGCCAGACCCTTTAACTCACTTTGCAAACATGGTTTGGAATGACTACGAAGAGGTCCATTTTTTGGAAGATGATATTGTTCCACCGGTGGGTTTTATTGGAAATGATGCAGTCTTTAATAATAAGGATGAACTGGTAGCGACAGTCGGTGAATATTCACTTAATAACCAATTTCTATATCACATGGTACGTTCGGATAGGGGAAGATTTGAGGCACTATGTAAGAACAAAAAAGATTGTACTTTCATGATAGGTGCAAATTGTAGTGCTGGATGCCAGATTTGGGTTATTCACAAGTTTGTCTCGACTCACACCTGTATCTAAACTATACAGCAAAGCCAAAACAGGAGTGTAAGTTCAACAACGATTGGTCGTATGTATGCTAGTAAACTTGCCGAAGTGAATCACATCCCAAAAAATGTGATTCAAGACATAGGGGAGAATTATGGTGTGAAGCTCGGATACACCAAAGCCTGGCGATCTTTTCAGCATGCTAAAGACATAGACTATGAAAGTCCAGAAAACTTATACAGATAGCTACCTTCATACCTTCACATGTTAAAGCGTGTAATACCGGGGACGGTGACCAGTATACGTATGTGAGATGAGTAGTTTCTGAGCTCATTCTGTGCACTTGGTCCTTTGATTGAGGGTTTCAAGTACATGGGGCCCATAATTGTCATAGGTGTACCACACTTGAAAGATGGATGTGAGGGAAAAATTTATGCAGCTGTCTGTGTAGATGGAAATGGGCAAACTTTTCCCCTTGCTTTTGGTTTGGCAAGGAGGAGGGCAAAGAATCATGGGAGTGGTTCTTGAGAAGATTCAGGACTCCATATGGATTGCGGGATAATTTGGTTATTGTATCTAATCGGCACAAAGGCATACTGCATGCAGTGAGGACAATATATCCTGAGGTTCCACATGCTTTCTGCTATCGACATCTGAAAGAAAACTTAAAGACAAAGTGCAAAAATCCTCAGGTTGCACTTCATTTTAAAAATGCGGCATATGCCTATGACAAGTTGACATGTGACCTTTATTTTGGAGACATTAAAGAGATGCACCTTGGAGTTCATCGTTGGTTGGATGCCGAGGTGGGATGCCCAGGTTGGTCACGGGCATATTGTCCAAACAATCGCTACAATCAAATGATGAGCAATATCATGGAATCCTTCAACCACGTGATCAAAAAAGCTCAGAAATTGCCCATTACATTTGCACATGAATGTTTTAGGAGTTTGTGTCATGCTTGGTTCAACAAACGTAAGGAAGTAGCAGCTACAATGCTAGATATTATCACCAAACGAGCGGTGGAAAGAATTGAGGAAGAAGCTGTGAAAGTCGACCTTGAAAGGCTACGGACTACATCCATTCGGGATAGAGAGGAATATGTCATAGGAAATCCACCAAAGGAACCAAATGTTCTAGTGGATATCCTCCAGAAGACCTGTGGATGTCAGAGATGGGAAGTGGAAGAGATACCTTGCAAACATGCCATTGCTGTTGCCAGGTAAATTTTGATCTATTTCCTGACTTATCTGATTAGAAGGTCCATTCGAGACATTAGTTGTCCATTCAAGAGAAAAGGGTCCATTATAGAAACGAGAATACAGATTCGAGACCCTAAAGTTGTCCATTCGAGATTCAAGACCCTAGAGTTGTCCATTCGAGATTCGAGACCAATTGTGGTCCATTCGAGATCCATGCCCTCCATTCGAGACCGATTCTTTCCATTCGAAGTGTGGTCCATTCGAGACACAATTCTTCCATTCGAGATCCATGTCATCCATTCGAGACTCAAGTGTTTTTCATTCGAGATTCGAGACCAAGTATGGTCCATGAGAGACCCAATTCTTCAATGTTTTTTAAAATTCTATAAGCACGTAATTAGATATTTCCACAACTCATTTACCTTAATTCTTTTTTATAGGGAAATTGGGGCTCATTATTACACTCTATGTCGTGGTCATTCATTTGACACAGAAAAGCTAAGGATAGCATATGCACCTTCAAAACAACCTTTGCCCTTATGTTCGTCTTTGAATTCAATTGTAGGCATGGATGATGTGGTCGTCAATCCTCCTACTGGCAGAAGGTCTGTTGGAAGACCACAAGAGGCTCGCTTTATCTCTCGGAACGAACAATACTGTCGAAGGAAAACATGCTCTCTATGCAAGAGAAAAGGACATAATCGTACCACTAGTCCAAATGCTCACAACACGGAAGCCCAACATCCCGAAGAAAATGATCCAATAGTGATTGACTTAAATCATGAGGTGCCCATATCTGATCCGAATTCCACACAACAATCTTTCGGGACAAATTTTGTTGACGTTTATGTCAATTTCTCTATGGAGGGTGTGGATTTTTATCCTGGCAATATCAATGTTGACACGGTTCATGACTTGTAAATTTTATTATTTAAGAAACGTGAATTTGTCATTTAATTTAAATTTCATTTTGGTCATTAAATCAAGGCCACAATCGTCTCTACCTTGTATACGGATTTATATATATATATATATATATATATATATATAAACATAGAATTATTGGCGAAATTAGGATTCAAACTATACCCTTTTGGCCATTTTGGCAAAAAGATACTTTAGGGACCAAAATGCAAAAAAGGGTATAGTTTGAGTTCTAATTTCATAAAAAAAATACTTTAGGGACCAAAATGCAAAATCATGATTCCAACAGAAATAACAATTATGATTCCAACAAAAGCTTTTCAAATCTTGAAGAGAACTAATAATAACATCTTACATCTCTATTCTATATCTCAATCTCGAAGGCATACTGCATCAACCCACCTAGATACAAAACCATCCCACAAAAGTGGTCCTTCGTTACAACGATAAGCAAAATGTTCAGCTTTATAGGCCTTTCTTACTTTGTTCCATGAAGTACATGCTAACTGGAAGGTTTCTGCATCAACAATCCAGAGCTTCGAAACAACCAACTGCAACAATTCAATGGGAAGATTGGCCCACTCTCTTTCAACTCCATTCTCGACCATATCTCTTATTCTTCTTCTGCAGTCATGAAATTGGGAAAATAAATTATAACA
>JAOXNR010000022.1:16964827-17002225 GCA_028571225.1 Parsonsia alboflavescens
CCCCCCCCCTTTTGGATGAGAGTATAGGATTTCTCAAGCTTTTGATGAAATTAATTTAAATTTAATTAGTGTAGCATATGTTAGAGTCTAACTTTTATCTAAGGAGAAATCTGAGGTGGAATTTGAACTCAAGAACTTAGTCTACGAACTCATCATTTCATCACTAAAGTGTTTTTAAAGGGATTAGACAAACTATGTTTAGATAAAAAGAAAAAGAAAATCTAATCTAACCTTAATAATAAAAAAAATTTTATTTCCCATGTAAATCTTTAATATTTTTTACTTCATGAAATCATGGTTACTTAATTTTTCAAATTAAAAATACTTCAACAAAAGTTTAAATACTTCATAATACCTTTTGCATTTTGTGCCAAAGCTTTTAAAAGAAGGTTACTTAAAGAAAAATAAATATATTAATAATTACCTTTTCAAATATTCCTTTTTCTTTTTAACCTTGATCTAAATCATATTTAATATATATTCTTAATACTTCCTCCATAACTACGTATAAGTCATTTATAGTTATTTTGTCAATATTAAGATAAAGTCTTTTTTTCCAAAATATCCCTATAGAGAACATTAAGAGAGAAAAATATTTTATAGAGATAGATAACATGGATAATATTGAAAAAAAATAAATAAAATATTCATTCAACTATCAAAAATAACTCATAATTAATGATCGAGCGAATAAGTAACATATATTGTTACTTCATTAAACTTAAGTACTATCTTCACCTTTAAAAAAAAGGGGGCGGGGCGGGGGGGGATCTCTACTCCAACTTCATTATTTATCTCATTCACAATACACTATCATTCAAACAAAAATATAGATTAAACAAGTGATCTTATAGGAAATTGTTGGATAATCTTTATTAATTAGAAGTTGAAGAAGGATAAACTAACTCATATTTATGAATTATGGAGAAGATTAATGTGCAACTTGTGGTTCTTATTTAAACACAATAACAAGTACTACTTATATCAAAAGACATAAGGAGTTAGTCGTAATTTTATATAAATTAAGAAATTTTAAATGTAACTATGTTATCTCTAAAATATCCTTTTTTCTTTTCTTAATAAGTATATTTCTTTTTCTTTATTTTACAATAAATGGATGAGAACATCAATGGAGAATATGAATGGAGAAAAGGTCATGATGCGTTGATAATAACTTAGATAGTGTAAACAACTTATATTTTGGAAGTATAAAATAACTTATATTATTGTGAGTCATTATGCACAATATTGGGATTATATGAGAATTGGGAGACTTATATGAACTTGATGCATGGTAAAACTTTCCTTTTTAATTAAGGTTAAAGATAAAATAATTAATAGTATAATTAATTAAATTAATAACGTTAAATGATTAAATAAATAAATTTCATCCTTTTCTCTCTTTTTGGATCCTCAATATTTTTTAAAAATTTTATAAGTCTCTAAATATTTTTTGAATTTATAACGTAGATCCTTTTTTCTCTTCATCATGATTTACTGTTGAAAAGAGAAGAAAAAAAATCCCAGGAGTATTATAATTTCCCACCTTACAACGGTAAAGCCACATGAGACTTCAAAACAGTGAGGATATATACATCTGCCCATGAAATCTACTAAAAAGAACCCTACCATTGCAACAATTAGGCAGACACTTCTCTTTACAAAAATGGAGCAAAATCCAGTTAAAGTGCTTTACCCATGCGAGAAGTTGCCAGGCCGTCTGCAAAGCCTTCAAAGCATTGCCGAGTAGTTTGCTTCCTATCCAACAGGTAAAATGAACCAACCAACCTCCTAAAATCAGAACTATTGACATTTGATATAATATTTGCAATAGCAAAATCTTTCAATCAACGATACTGTGGCCGTCTGGAGATGTACTCAGCCGTTTCAAACCTCTCTTGATTTTGTTAACCATCAAAATTTTGGCACTTCAAATACTCATAACTAAATAAATCTATGACGTCAATAAATCCACAACTTCCATCAAATAATCACAATGCAAGTTTATAATATCAATGTCAGATATTTTTAAATTAATATCCATTCTTACAGCAATCTTTCTCCTAAAACCCTCAAAACTATTGTCGGGAGATATGACAAACCCGTGTTTACACCCAATATCTAGGGAGCCCAGGTATACAATAACTTCCACTGTAGTCATTGCTGGAGAAAAAAGAAAACCCCCTGAGAATGAAAAACAAAAGTTATGTCATGTTTAACCAATAATATAATTTAATAATGAACTTAATGGGTAAGGAATATAACTAAAATTTCGTAAACTTACTCCTTTGTTTACTTAAATGGAATAAAAATATGAGATTATTATATTTGATAAGTTTGAATAAATATAGAATAGAAAATCACCTGAGTGAAAGATCAGAATTACAACTATGTATTTACTTACTTTATTGGATTATTGAATTTATATTCTTTTTAAAATTGACTAAATTTTTTAAAAGGAATTTTATTTTAATTCAAAGAAATCTTTAAAAAAAGGATAATAACAAGAAAAAAGAAAAAATTTCAAAAAAAAATAAGAAATTTTGAAAGAAAAATAGTCAATTGAAAATAACTAAATATTGAGAAAAAAAAAAGATATTATTAAAAAATCAAAAATATAAATAAAAATGAAAAATAATTTTATATAACTCAAAAAATAAACTTAAAACATCATATAGATATTTCGAAATCAATTCAAATCTCAAAAAACATCCCACAAATATTTTTCATAAGAAAAGTATTAACATCCATCATCCTTAATGTAAAAAATCCAAAACATCAAAGTATTTGAAGAAAAAAATCTTTCACCCAAGACGTTCATTAAATTCACTACCAAAAAAGAGAAGAATGCTGACAGAGGTCAGACCTTATGTGCCTACTTTTTAATTATTTTAGAGAAATTTTTTAGTATGACTACTGCACATGTCATCCTAATGATTTGATGTAGCAATCTAATGGGATTCCTCACAGTAGTATCTCTATCACATCAAACTAACCATAAAATTTAACACCGTTAAAATCATTCCCTTCTTCCCTTCAGAAACAGAAGAAATTTTCCAATGGCAGGACTACATGGAAACCATGAAAGTTGACAACTCGCTACCTCGCTTTTCCAATTCAAAACCACCTGGGGGTTTTAAAGGCCGATAAACTACTATGAAGATATTCTTCTATCTTTGACATTCTCAACCTCATCCAGTCATCTTTCTCAATTCTTCAGGAGATGATTTCTTTTTCTTCTTAGAATTCGAGGTTGGGAGTTTTTTAGTTTCTTCTTAAAATTAATATCCTGCTTTCATGAAGAAAAAAAATTCATGTATAATTTCAATTTAATTAGAATTTTCTTAAAAGAAAAGATGTGTGGTTATGCTCAATCTTTGATATCCATTGGCGTAGGGATTCAGAATGAGTGAGTTGTTCCCTTTTGCGTTCAGACTTCAGAGTATCATTTTTCATTCTATAGCAAATTATTTGGATAAATCTAGTTTTCCCATATTTTGTTTGCTTATAAGAAAACCTCTGCTTCGTGCCTTGGTATTGGAGGGGAAACTTAGAAATACAAGTTTGGTTCTTTGATTTTTCTTTCAAGGCCAAACTTCTGATCTGATAATTCATTGGACACACCGTGCACTTTCTCGAACTAGTAAAACTGGGATTACAATTAACAAATGATAATAAATATAGATATAGATATAATGGTAATAAATGACAATGTTACACATTTAATTTTAAAACAAGATAGAGGTGCTTTCATTACAAAACACAACAGTTAGTGTAACCATTAGTGGACCCTGCAGTCTGTTAAAATAGGCCCTATAGTCTATTAAAATTTAAACCCACTAACGGTTGCGTTTCGCGTTTCGTAAGGAAAGTACCGTTGCACTCTACAGCAACTCTATATATATAGAGAGTGTGTGTGTAACATTGCATATACTAACAAGTGCAACTGTTAGTTAACTAATGATCAAAGTTAATGGTTAGTTATTAAGATAAAAAAAATCTTCCATAAAAAATTATTTTTTCAAATATTTTTTATAAACTAAACCCTAAAAGGATAAACTAAACTGTAAGGATACTTGATTAAATTTTACTTAATTGTTTTAAAAAAAATAAGATAGTTGACCATTAGTTAACTAACGGTTGCTCTTGTTAGTGTGTAATGTTGCACACACTAACATGTTCGTGTATATATATATATATATATATATATATATATATATATTTATATAGACAAATTCCTTTTGAGATTCTATCTCTTGCAAGACATACTTGCTCTGTCTTTGTTTCTTTTGTGAAGAACAGTGCTGAAGGCTCATTGACAGTGTGCCTTCCCCGTCAACTGCATCAAGAACGGAAGGAATTCCTCCGAGAAACATAGCAAGGTCATCATGTCCCCCCAACTTCCCATTTTTCACTTTGAGCCTCCTTGCAAGCTTCCTTTCTATTCTCAAATCCTCCTCCTTTGAAATAAAATCATCTTTCTTTTCCATTTCATGGTACTCTGCAAACTTGCTCTTTTTGGACTTTCTATCATTTTAGAACCCCTAAGTTTTATTTTTAACTTTCTACGTTTTCCCACCTAGTTTTAGGAGCCCTTAAAGCTATATCAAGGTTCTCCAATGCAGGTGGCTATTCATTATCTTCTTTCATTACTGTGTAAAAGTATAAAATCTCTCCTTGATAACCTCACAACCGTTTTCTATTTCTTCTGCCCTTTTGAGGGATTCCTTGCCTATAAAAGAATTGCTCAATTTGAATGAATGCTGTAAGAAAGAAGAGAAAAAGAATACAAGAACAAAACGATAAGCATAAATATTTTTTGAAAAAAATTACCTTTTCTCTACTCCAGCAATGCCAAGAACACCTTGCAACTTGAGCTAACTCAACTCAATTAATAGCACACCAGTGCTCCACAAGCCCTAGCATTCAACTAGGTTTCTCAATTTGATCTTTGATTTGAAATTCAAATTCAAGGAAACCTGGCAATTTTCCTAATTTCCTGGGAGAAATTTTACTAACCATCAGATAAGAAGAAACCACTCTGAGAAACTAACTACAACTACCCCAAAGATGAGGGGCATAGTGAATCCAATACAGGTGCGGCGTTCTAGCTACAAGGCTTGGAAGAATGAGATCGGGGGTGTTTTGAGTTTTTTATATCGATAGAAGAACGAGATCCTTAGCCCGAACTTCGACTATAGACAAATTTAAAAAATTCGATGACAGAGTCTGTCTTTATATAGATTTATAGGAAGGTACCATTCCTGAGCTCACTCATCATTGAATAGGAGAAGCAGCAACACATGCAAAGAAGCTGTTTTTTCAACTTTTCTTGTTAGGTTTGGGCTTTACTCCGACGTTATGAGAATCCAGCCTTGTTCACACTGATTGGTTTCATGCCATCATCCCCAACCCTTATTAATGGACTATGATGAAGTCAAGCAGTCCGGGGTGGTCGTTACTGAGGGCTACGGGGTGAATACCAATTGATTTGACAGTTATTTGTACAAACTTCGATTATGCGAAGGGAATACCAATTGATTTGATAGTTATTTGTACAAACTTTTATTATGCAAATTTGTGATTTTTTTTTTTTGAAAAAAAAAATTAGTTATTTGATCAAATAAATTTATAGAATTAAAATTTTTATTTTTTTAGAATTTAATTATTTAATTAAATTTATCATTTTTTATAGGAAGATTGGTATTTTTTTTCCATAAACTATTTAGGTTTTGTAAATCTTGTCCATAAAGTTTTTTTTTAATTTATTTAGTTCGTCATTTTTTTTTCTTTGCAATCGGTCCTTTTGACCGGAAATTAGATTTTTTAAGTTTTTTTTATCTCCGATCGAGGTATTTTTATCAATACACTATAACAATCATTTTATGCAACAAACCGAGGAGCAAATCAGAGGTATTCGGTTTAATAATAACCCAAAAACCAAAATCCACTTTCTTCAATACAAGACCTGGCCACCTTCTTCAATACAACAAGTTCAGTTAAAACTGGAAAGCCTCTTCAGATAAAAAGTTAAGCTTCCTTTCCTTAAATACAAAACATAAAGAATGCATTAAATTTGAGCAACTTTGGCTACATATATGGTTAGTAACAGAACAACAACAACATGCTCTCGTTAGACAATTCCCGAATAAAAAATTTAAATCCTCTAGAGAACTGATAGTTTCTTACACCTCCTACATATGAGGAATGCAAAAATTCACAAAATTCATAGATCAAACCAAGAAAAGGGCAAAAAAAAAAAAAAAAGGAACCAAAACCCTCTGAAGATGATAAAATTCATGCGGCGACGTACCAACTTCGGTTCTCAGAAAATCTGATGAAACGAGCTTGTGATTCTCTTTAAATTTGTTGCGATATTTAGCTGGAGAAGTTGGTGCGGGGTGGAAATAGGTGCCTGAGCTTTATAAAGGCCCCTAAATGGAGGACAAGAATTGTAAACAGTAAATTGGCGTGTGAGAGAGAGAGAGAGGAGAGGGTGGTCTATCTCGGAGGACATTTAACCGGTTAGGGTAAAAGACTGGGCAGGGTATAAGTGAATAATGCAATGGATTATAAGTGAAGAAAGTGGATTATAATATGTTTTGACGTAAAAGTCTCTCGGGTTATCGAAAAAATGTTTACGAATGAAAGTCTCAATTTATAAATACTAGAAAAACACCAATCTTTTCTTTTTTATGTAGATACTTTTTTTTTAACATTAAATTAAGTTTTTATTTTTATATGGATGCGAAGATTTTATGAAACCAATAAAATAGTTCTGAATCTTCTAATACAATTTTTATATTACATTTTCTATTACACTATTAATAAAATTGTATACTTATCTTCAAAAAAACAATTTCCTCCTTTGGTTTCACACTCTCTAATTAACTAATAAAAAACCTCAAGTTTCTTTTAATTATTTTTGCCAATTTCTTTTATAAATTAAATCCTAAAATGATAATTTAACTCTTAGGGATACTCTCAAGAAACACAAAAATAAATTTAAAAAAAAAAAAAAGACACCAAATTTACTTGAGAATTCCTTCAACATAGTTCAAGGGGCCCTCTTTGCAATCTTGAATTTACTTGCAATGGAACTCCGGCGGCCGACGATAACATGCTTAAAAAAAAAATTTAATTCCACTTCTGAGAGATTCATACTCGGGCACCAGCAATGCGTGTAAATATAT
Organism: Parsonsia alboflavescens; assembly: GCA_028571225.1. Classification (NCBI taxonomy): domain Eukaryota; kingdom Viridiplantae; phylum Streptophyta; class Magnoliopsida; order Gentianales; family Apocynaceae; genus Parsonsia; species Parsonsia alboflavescens. The sequence continues at coordinate 16,972,021 of JAOXNR010000022.1, forward strand.
TCCAAACAAGCTCATCTGACAACTCAAAGACGGCCTCAGATATCATCTTGAAATGCATGACTCTTTTGGCAGTCATTTGTCTTGGGTCAAAAAAATCGACCACCTTTAAAACTGCAAGAGAGAGGCCAAAAAAAGCAACCATTGATGCAACAAATTTTGACAGCTGCGTTGATCTATCTCATCAGGGGCATTGACTCCAGTTCTTTGAAATTGTCCCATAAACAGTACTGTCCAGACAGGAGACGAACATAGATGAGACTCTCGAGCAATGATTTTATACACGAATGACCAAATATGTGCATCGGGCATGCAAACAATTTATCACATCTAGAGTATGTAGACTCAGCACATCCAAAAATATGAAATCTGGCTATCTAGGAAGCAGACATGGTAATGAACTGTGATTTATTAGATGAGTTCTCTCAGGTCTCCAAATGATATATGGCAGTTCCACTTCAAATTTGATGACATACTCCACTTATAAGAAATGGAACTTTTCAGTAACCAGAGATTGAAAATACGAGCAGGGAGGTAGCAGCTCCGGCCCAAAACTTCTGCCAAATGCTTTCGACCTTCGTTACATAACCTAGAACCATTTCAATTCTATTGCAACGTCTCTCAAGGCATTGCAAAAGATAGTTTTCTTTTATCTTTTTCTTCATACCCTCAGATAAGAAACTGTGGATGTCATATGCTTTTCCTCTTTCTTTAATTCAAAAACTTCTTGACATACTTTTCACCTTCAAAATTTTCATTTCATTTCAAACTTCTAAGTATTACTTCCAGCCTCACATGTGCATCCCATCTATTCAAGTCAACTATACTTTTCTAATATGTTTTTGTTAATTCTATCAAATAATTTATAATCCAAAGACAACATCCATGTTTTTATCTCAACACAATGAGAAAATTCCAATCCAAATACAGCCATTTTCAGTCATTTGTGATAGATAAACATATTAGGCAGCTAGAGTAATAAAGTAACATTATCAACTTACCATTAGATTGCTGTTGCTCTCTCTCTCTCTCTATTCTTCTTTTTTTCTCACATCATATCACACAGATTGCAGCACAAAAAATTACCAATCAACGAAGGAAGATAACTCTTAGAACCAAAAGTAAGGTACCTGTAATGTAAACTTGTGGTTTCTGACATGTCTTTATAGCTTATCGGCAAGTATACAATAACACTTATTGAAAACTTTTTCCTGTAAACAGCATTCCACTAGAACTCGCATAATCTCTCTATCCTACAAAATTTAAAGAATAAAAAAGGAACAACCAATAACTGATTAGTGATTACTGTAGGAATAGACCAATACCTTAAGCAATCAAATTAATGCTCCCCAGCTTTCCAGGTAAGTCCAAACTCATAAGTTTCACAAAAGCATCCTCATACTCTTCAGCAGTCATTATCACATAAAAAATTGCCCTAATGGCATCAGTATTCATTCTTTGAGCACCAGCAAGTTGTAGCATTTTCTCGGCCCCAGAGACTTCCCTATCAATTTTGATAGCAACCTCTTCAATATTGTCTGCAGTGGAGGGAACATCCCCTGATAACCACCACTGACCGTTCTTGTCAGTATCAAGAAGCTTGCTCCATTTCTTTCCTCTCATTAAAATGTCATCTACTCTTAACTACAAGAATAAAAATTTAAATCGCAAAGAGATTTTGATATTATTGTGGAGTCATAGATGGGACACACAACAGAAAATAAATCAAACTCGAATTCTATAGTCAGCAAAGAACAAAAACACTTTTCAAAGGTACAATGGAACTAAATGTACAATTTGGAGTAATGAAGTGAATACAAATGAACCTCCGACAGACAAAAAGATTTGTCATGCAGAATCCAAAGTTCAAAAGGTTAGACTCAAATAGCAAAAACATATTTACTACCTAAGTTATTCTATGCAGAAAGATGATTATAGACCCATGTCTATAATGAGTACAACAGAAATGAAACACATCCAGAATCAAGAGCAAATTACATCTTGCTGAAGAAAAAATGGAATAGATATATGTTAAAAGGTCGCCAAAAGACACCAATTAGTTTTGCAAAAATAATAGAGCCATCTTTCATTTAGAATAATATTTCCCTTCATACCAATCCAATCCTACCCAAGTTGAACATAGAATTACAGAACCATATTGCCTTGAGAAGCCATCCTTCATCGACCAGCATCTTTGGGTGCTGACACCTGAGCTTTAGAGTCTGGGAAACCCCACATAGTTTTTCTAAATCTGAATAGTTAACTAGCAGAACATTTGTAATAACTTGTTTGTATCATTCTTAAATCTGAGCCTTCTGTCTTAAATGAAAAAAGACTTATTCCTGGTTCAAATGGCTGTGGGCTCTTTATCCCTTCATACCAGACAGCTGATGTTTCTCTCAAGTCTCAACAGCAGCAACCCCTCACACAAGGTACTTATCTTCCCTTCCCCCCTTCCCTCTTCTTCTATTCTCTTCAATCTTCCAGCCTGCCAAGCCCTTCCCTTTTTCTTTTCTATTTTCCCTTCCCTGCCTTGAAACCAATGCTCTTTATCTTCCCTCTTCTTCTATTCTCTTCAGTCCTCCACCCTGCCAAGCCCTTCCCTTTTTCTATCTATTTTCCCTTCCCTCCTACTCACTCTCTTTTGCACCCCTCAACCTGCACAGTGCTTACTCTTATCTGCACCATCCCTTCCTTTCCTCTTCTCTTTTTTCAGTTCTGCCATTTTTGCCAAAATTAAAAGCGGAGTTTGTAGTTCTAGTCCTAGACTCGCAATAGAGAAGGATGAAGGACAAGTTCCTTTTTGGAACACTGATGAGGACTGCATTTGAGGATCATGTCCCAATGATGATGAGAACCAGTGAATTGTGTTTGAGTAGAGAAAGATTAAACGTTTAGACCTAATATCATAATTTAAGCCTTGGAAGCTTTTCTGTCAATCAAATTATAAACTAGTATTAGTAGGATATTCAATTATGTTTTGTATATCTTGTCTTTACGGCCTTCCTTTTGGCATATCATTTATCAAATCTTTCATCATGCCTTTCTTTAATTTAAATTAGTTGTTTCATACTGAAAAGCAGTGTAATTTTGCACAAATATTTAAATGTTAAACATGTTTAATAGTGTCATTACACTTTATAACATACATACATATATATATATATATATATATATATATATATATATGCATATACATATGCACACTGCTCAGCCTGAAAAGGGCCAAGCTTTGCACTTCAAGTTTAAGTCCCAACAGTCATGAGCTTTGATATATTTAACTACCATGCTCATAAGTAATCTCTTTACTCCATTGCCAATCCACTAAAAACATATTATATATTCTGGGTTCTAATCACACCCATCCTTCTTTCCTCCATTTCAAGCATAGGTTGACATTTCTAAAATTAACAAAATTACTCATTTCAAGTATTCTTAAAGAGCAAAAAAATCCAGCTTAGTCTATATAAATGGAAGTTGGACTAAACTCAGAATGACTCAGTTCTCATTCCTTGTTTGTAACGACAGACAGCAAGCAATTATTTCAACAGAAAACGAGGTTTTTATTTAATATAAATGATCCATAAGATCTCCCACCCAACAACACAACCCCCTCACCAATACGAAAAAGAAAAAATTCCTGCTTCATCACAGAGAAGAGGTATTACCCACAAAACATTTCAATAAGAAGCATCTACACTGTCCTTAAGATTCCATAGAATCAAATTAATTCTCCCATATAATTGGACACAATATGTGTTTTGAGTTCCTACCTTCTGCAGCCACTTCTTTATGCGAGTATGCTGCAGTGTCCTCGTTAGGTCTTTTCTTGTTGTTTTTTATGTCACATATAGTATCGAGCATGAACTCCATCTGAATAACAGCAAAAAAATGTTACTGCTGAAGTAAAGGAGAAGACTTTGACAAGACATATAAGAGTTCAATCATAAGCCTACTCTTTTGCCAGTCATATTCAATTTCTCATCTCCAGAGGAAGGCTTCAGCTCCTGCAACCTTTGCTGAACAGTATGAATAAAGTCCTTTATGCCCATAGGATCTTCACTCCTCAATTTCATTCCACAAGCTGTTCCAATCATAAGCATTTAAGTTTAGCCATAATATTCAGAAGGTAACGACAACCAGCATGAGGATCACTAGGCAATGGAACATTACAACTGCATCACAATGAAATACCAAAGACGATAACATAAAACATAACCCTAGGAGCTCGAATTCCATTTCTTGTCATTCTCCTTTATTTTAGGAAAGAGATCAAAAGTACAAAAACACAAGCTAAGCTCAAGATACTGATTCCTAAAAAAGTTTTGAAAATTCATACACAATTGGAAATTATAGCTTAATGAAATCACTATAAAACCAAGAGAAATACAAGTTAAAGATTATCACCACACATACATTGTAGAATTGTCAAGATTGTAGAAACATCAACCTCAGTCAATCTCTTGCTCAGCATTATCAAGAAATCATACATTAAGTCACTGAAATACACAACCACAATGATTTCTTTGAGAGAACAGCAAAATAGAGACAGTAAATAGACTAGCAAAGTCATTAAATTCCTTAAGTCAAACTTGAGACACGAAAGAGTAAATAATGGCACAATTTAGCATTGGTCATGTGGTCTAAGTTCACAGCAGTACCAGTGTGCCATTTGGTTTTAGAAAGACGTATAAATATATCATAGTGAATCCTATGAACGAATTATTAGGTTAATTTAGGGCTTTGAAACTATATATAGTTCTTATCTTTATAATTCAAAAAAATCCTTTTACAAACAATATGATAATTTGAATTGAATCAAACATGATTCCTTTTGAGTTTTTTCATCATAAGCTTTTCCAGGGTTCTTGATTAACTATAATTTAAGGGCTATCTCCTACTTTGACTTAAGGTGTTGATAAGTCTACCAAATCAAGAGATCATTGGGTGATGTTGATTTCCAACATACGTCAATCTAATTAAACTTGTATCAAGTCTTGGGAACTTAACTTCAACTTGATGTAATTGAGAGTTAGGCCATTGAATTGAGAAACTTCGACTCAAGATCACATCACAATCTCACCACAACACCTCCAAAACCCTTTTATTTATTTATTTTCATAGCTTCACCAAATTGACTCCGAAGTACACTACTTGGTATACCTTAAGGAATTATTGAAACATAAGTTGTAAACCATGAGAAGTATGTAGCAGAGGATATAATAATGATAATAATATTTTTTTTTAAAAAAAAAAAAAAGGTAGGTCTCCAAGTATGTAATGTTATGAAAGTGGAATGAAATATTTAAAATTTTCCAAGGATGCAAGTAACCTTGTGCAAACTCCAAATGTGTACAAATAGGATAGCGGAAGACTCATATTCCTCAAGGATAAATTATCTTCTTCAAGGTACTCCATCCGGAAGCACATGAAATTAGGCAACAAGGGAGTGCTTAGAGATGGAAGTAAAAAAATACAAAGTACTTGGTGAACCATTGTGCAAATGAGATTTAATACTAGAGTGGTCCAAGCAATAAACATTGAGAAGTTAAAAGAGTTCTTATAATGAAATACCTTGAAACATTTAGCAAGTGAAGCAAGAAGCTTTGCACCAAAATCAACTCCAACCAAACAGGCCATGCCAGCAACAAAAGCTGCAAAGGCAGCAGCATACCTAAAAAGGATTTATAGACAGAAAACTATAGTTATGTGATAAGAACAGATCCATGTGAAGACAAGAGGAAATAGGGGACATTTTTTAATATCTCACAATGAGAATTTAAGAACAGATATTACTTTCTGATTCTCTAAGATCCAAGCACTCACAACAATAGTATTTGGTGCAGAAAGATTCCAATAATAGAACCATAGAGGTAACATAAAGAAGGTGAAAATTTGTGGAATCATCTGAGTAAGAGAGAGAGCCATCCAAGTTATCATGAACTACCTTTCCTACTGCAAAGTCCCTTTGCATATGCTATACTAAATCACCAAATTTCATAGTTCCCAATTGAATTTTTCTTTTTTAATTTGTCTGAATAAAGCAATATTTGTTGAATTGCGACATTTAAATGAAAAATAGCATTGAATACTGTTTTTAACTTGGATATATTTTGCAGTCTAAAGAAAAAGGAATAAGAGAAACAGACAACCTCAAAACTCAAGAACAAAAATTAATATCAATCTTAACTGTTCATTGCCTCGAGGACCTCCAGATCAAGATGCGAAAACCTCGTCATCGATAATCTAAGTACCCACACTATGTCCAAGTGTCTGCATATACAGAAGAACAAAAGACCTGTAACTGCAAATGTAGTGATCCCTCTCAAACTAAATACTATGTTGTGACATGCAGAACTTTTAACTCCTCTATAAAGTAAGAATATATACGAATATGACCACCTAAGACATAAAAGACAACCACACCAAACTTCCATCTTGAAAGGTATGAATGTCTTGAGATCCTATACAAGTTACAATCAGGCAATCTACAAAGTTATCATGCAAGGAGCATCCATTGTCCCCCATAAATGATCAAAGCACATGGAAGAACCATTTTAAGAGCTCAAACTCAAAGCAGATCATAGCTACAGTAATTCCCATGTAAATAAGGATTTCATCAACCTGTTACCATTATTCTTTATGAAAGCTAGCAACCATGTTGTGACAACCAACTCCAACATGTAATATAAATGATCTCCATTTTTTTATTAAAATATAAAGAAATTCACACGCTTTCGAAAATATAAGCCGAAAACACATAAGCATGGGGAATGGATATTTCAAGAAGTACAAATGTCAGATGTGTTCGATGAAGAGTTGGACAAGTTTCCAGAGTGTGTAATACTCCTTTGTGAGAATCAATAATGAAAAACCACGTCATAAAGTTTTTGAACTTTTTTTGGTTTGTTAGGGAGAAAGGGATGGAGGTTTAAAAACAAAAAATGATGTTGGATTTCCAAATGCATGCAAGTTTAACAAATCTGTCACCTATTTATTAAGAAAATATCCAACTGCAACAGTTGCACTTTATTTATATGTAAATGTGGCTGAAAACGAGAAAAAAAAAAATTAAGCAAAGTGCATATATCACAAATAAAGATGATCCGATCAAATTCATCCCGCATATCTATGCTTATGTATCTTGTGTTTGGGACCATGCTTTGTAAACAACAGCTTCAAATATATATGGGATTAAACAAAGATGCTTACTTGTCAGATTGTGGATGATTCCCGAGTGATTGATTCCACATTCGATTCAGACAGCTTATTCAGCAGACCTGCAACATAATTTTCAATAGAAGGCATTTATATCAAGGTACACTGTAGAAACAGCATGTGAAATTTGAACAGAAAAGGTATGGCTCAAAGAATACCTTGTACTCGTTTACGAATTTGAGCTCTCTCTTCTGATTCATTTTGCATACGATTTCCAAGGTTAGGAGCCCCGAATTTTCCTTTGCCAACCAAATCAGCAACAGAACTTGAAGCTTTCTCCACTACCACAACGGTGCCATGGTCATTTTGTTTCATTGGCTCAGATACTCCAGATGATATAATTATTCTCTGAGTTGCCTGCTCTTGCTCTGCTGCTTCCGTCTTCTGCTGTTTTCTACTTAAAGAACTGCTAGCATGGTGCTTTATATCTTGACTTTCTACATTATCTAAAGAATCAAGAACAGAAGGAATCCCCTTAAATACTTTATTGACATCATTGTCATCTCTAAACAATTTCCTTTCTTTCACCTAAGCTTTTTTTTAAGCTTCCTTTCTAATTTCAAAGCCTCAGAAGCTGAAAGACCGCCTTGCACCTCTTCCGTTTCATGACATTCCTCAGACTTTGTTTTCCTCTTCTTTCTCTTGATGCCTTTTGAAATGGTTAGCTCATCCACATTAGCATATTTCTCATTGCCTGCATCCACTGAATTAGACAACCCATCCATATTGACAGATTCCTTTTGAGATTCTATCTCTTGCAAGACATACTTGCTCTGTCTTTGCTTCTTATGTGAAGAACACTGCTGAAGGCTCATTGACAGTGTGCCTTCCCCATCAACTGCATCAAGAACGGAAGGAATTCCTTCGAGAAACATAGCAAGTTCATCTTCTCCCCCCAACTTCCCATTTTTCACTTTGAGCTTCTTTGCAAGCTTCTTTTCTATTCTCAAATCGTCCTCCTTCGAAATAAAATCATCTCCCTTTTCCATTTCAAGGTACTCTGCGAACCTGCTCTTTCTGGACTTTCTATTTTTTTCTATCATTTTATAACCCTTAAGTTTTTTTCTTAACTTTCTACCTTTTCCCACCATAGTTTTAGGAGCCCTTAAAGCCATATCAGAGTTCTCCAATGCAGCTGGTTGTTCAGTGTCTTCCTTCATCACTATGTAAAACTATAAAATCTCTCCTTGATAACCTCACAACCGTTTTCTATTTCTTCTCTCTTTTGAGGGGTTCTGTGCCTGTGAAAGATTTGCTCCATTTGAATGAATGCTGTAAGAAAGAAAAAAAATACAAGAACAAAATGGTAAGCATAAAAAAACTTTAAAAAAATTACCTTTTTCTCTGCTCCAGCAATGCCAAGAACACCTTGCAACTTGAGCTAACTCTACTCAATTAATATCACACCAGTACTCCACAAGCTCTAGCATTCAACTGGGTTTCTCCATTAGATCTTTGATATGAAATTCAAATTCCAGTTAACCTGGCAATCTTCTTAATTTCCTGAAGAGAAATTTTACTAACCATCCAATAAGAAGAAACCACTCTGAGAAACTAACTACAACTACACCAAAGAGGAGGGACATGGCAAATCCAATACAGATGCGGCATTCTAGCTACAAGGCTTGGAATAACGAGATCAGGGGGTTTTTGAGTTTTTTATACCGACCGAAGAACGAGCTCCTTAGCGCAAACTTCGGCTGTAAACAAATTTAAAAAGTTGGATGACAGAATCTGTATTTATATAGATTTATAGGAAGTTACCATTCCCAGGCTCACTCAGTCACTGAATAAGGAGAAATTTTTAAGTGCAGTTGCTGCACCATGTCACCCCAGTGATTTGGTGCAGCAATCCGATGGGATTCCTCCAAGTGGTATCCCCTTTCACATCAAACTAACCATAAAATTTGACACCATTAAAATTGTTCCCCTTCTTCCTCCAACTCAATCCCTTCCATTTTAGTCCCGAACTTTCAAAAACATAAGAAATTTTCTAATAAAGAAAATCTAAAAACGAATCTGCACAATCTTTAAAAAGAAAAAACATTTCAGAAGCCAAATAGCTCTTAGTCCTGCCATTTTTGAGTCCTCTGCAGTACATATGGACAACAAACAATAGTCTCAAGGATACCAATGGCAATCGTTTCCTTAGATTTGCTCTGGACAGTAATAAGAAACTCATTAGTTCCTGGTCTTACTAGTTCGAGAAAGCACACGATGCATCCAATGCCTTATCAGATCAGAAGTTTGGCCTAGAAAGAAAAATCAAAGAACCAAACTTGTATTTCTGAGTCTCCCCTCCATTACAAAGCCACGAAGCAGAGGTTTTCTTATAAGCAAACAGAATATGGGGAATATCGATTTATCTAAAGAATTTGCTATAGAATGAAAAATGATACTCTGAAATCTGAAAGCAAAAGGGAACAACTCACTCATTCTGAATCCCTACGCCAATGGATATCAAAGATTGAGCATAATCACACACCTTTTCTTTTCAGAAAATTCTGATTCAATTGAAATTATAAACGCCTTTTTCTTCATGAAAGCAGCATATTAATTTTAAGAAAAAGATGAAAAACTCCCAACCTCGAATTCTAAGAAGAAAAAGAAACCCATCGCCTGAAGAATTGAGAAAGATGATTGGATGAGGTTGAGATTGTCAAAGATAGAAGAATATCTTCACAGTAGTTTATCGGTCTTTAGAACCCCCAATTGGTTGTGAATTGGATAAGCAAGGCAATGAGTTATCAATTTTCATGGTTTCCATGTTGTCCTGCCATCGGAAAATTTCTTCCGTTTCTGAAGTTTTGGGACTAAAATGGCCGGGATTGAGATGGAGGAAGAAGGGAACAATTTTAATGATGTTAAATTTTATGGTTAGTCTGATGTGGTAGGGATACCACTTGGAAGAGCCCCATTGGATTGCTACAACAAATCACTAGGATGATATGGTGCAGCAGCTGCACTCAAAAATTTCTCCCAAAACACACAAGCATCAAAAAAATATATATATGTTTCACCCAAGACATTCATTAAATTCACTACCAAAAAAGAGAAGAATGCTGCTAGAGGTCAGACCTTATCTGCCTACTTTTTGCAATATTGAAGCAGCAGTAGTTCAATTCTAAAATCATTCACATGATCTGTTAATCATAAAAATATATACGTGAAGAGAAAAATTATATGATTGTTTATTCCAAATCTTAAACCAACAAATTCATCTTTGAAAAGTATGTCCAGGCATCAAGAGTCCCAGTGAATGGAACAATAGGTGCTTACTTGTTATCTTGAAAATCCTTGAACAATTGAAGAAGAAGAAAAATGCAGTTCAATTTTGCTATCTAAACCTGCAGAGGCACTGAACTGATTACATTTACCCTGGCCTAGAGGCATGAAGCAGATAGAGTAATAGTAGTAATGGTTTCTAATATAATCAACTATATCTTTGTATAAATAAGAAGTTTCCTTGCAAAAAAGTCCCTTTACAATCATCCTAAGCATGTCAAATAGTTCTCAGAACTCTGAAGGTCACGATCATGGCGTTTGCAAGTAAATCACAGTTCTCTAGTATCAAAGTAACAAAAAGTAAACATATGATTTCCTTGAAACCCAAAACAGAACTTCCACCTATTGAAATTGGCCAAATTAGATAGAAGTCACAGATTACATCTGTATTTTCCCTTCATCCTTTTCCAGTTCGTTATTTTACTTTTCCATACAAAAGGGTGATGAAAAGAGGGACAAAGTATACAATAAAAGAAAGATGTAGTTAGTTTTGTGATCTAAAATGCAGCATATCAAACCGAATGGGAGAAGAAAAAAAATCCCCCCTTCTGTCAAGAAAGGACCATATATTTATAATTCATATCCTTATATCGAACTCTAGATCATATTTTTATAAGGCAGCCTTAACATACAACACAAGAACATGAACATTGAAGAAAAAAACATGGGCAGTTTCTTATCTCACATTAATGGTCTAACACAAACCCTCTCTTTCTAATTCTAATTTTTCTTGCATATATAAAGAACTAACAGTAAAATAGTTCTTTGAAACCTGGAATATACGAATAGTTAGATCAAAACTAAGTGTGACAAGCCTTTCTTGTTACAAGAATTAAATTGTTTTCAACTTTTTCTCAAGCGAAGATGAACAACTAAACAAAAGAGATGCAACTAAAGAATTGATCGAACAGAGTGCAGAAACGTACCTTGGAGGTTTTGACCCCAGAAAGGAACCCAAATACTGGAAAAACAAAAGCAGAAGGAATTAAGAATATACCATATACACAACATGCAAGTCCTCCCCAGACTCACGTTATTTACGGTCACAACAAATAATTTACCTCTCAATAATCACAACAGAGATGAATTCTTTTAGGGAACGGGTTGCCGGTGTGACCAGTGCAGGATGAAGGCTGGTTAAGGCATGAGCAGCGGTGAGTATTGAACCACCATTGCAAAGAGACAGAAGCGTGACAGGGCATTTTTGACATTTTCGATAATATGTTAATCCCGAAGAAATTTCCAAATATATCCAAATTGGAATGATATATTTTAATTTTATCCACTTTCTTCAGACATTTTAAGTTGCCCCAATTTCAGTTTATACCCAAAAGTCAATTTTAATATTTTTGGATAATGAAAATTATCTCGAAAATAAGAAATTATATCCTTACTCTTTGAGCCTCATTATCCAAATCGAGATCAAGGGTATAAACAATTCATTTTCTCCCCATTTTGAGACCCACCTCTTCACCTTCTCTGGCACCAAGACATTCAACCTTCTTCTTCCCTTCTTCACCGAATAACTCCCCCTTTTCTTCCACTCTCATTTTCTTTCCTTTCTTTCTCTTCTTCCACTCTCATTTTCCTTCCCTTCTTCTTCACTCCCTAACCGAAGATTCCCTTCCTTCTCTGCGACACACTCATCGACGGTACCATTCAAAACGATTGCCGGTACGACTCCACCTTCCACCGATCACCTCATCTTCGTTGACACAACATTCCCGATAAATTTTCTTCACACTTGAACCTTTATTGTATGTTGAATATGTTAAAATGTTTAAGCTTTGATAGTTGGCAAAATGTGAAGCTTCAGTATTGACATTGTGTATTTTTGTTTCTTGAAAGCATAATTTTGATTTAAAATCTTGAAATGCACCGAATGTCTATGTTGTTTAATTCCGATTTTGTAGTTTAATGAAAGTATGGATTAACTGTATTAGATTGTGCATGTTTATGAGTTGGAATTATGTATCTCGAAATGTTTACTATGTGACTCGAAATGTTTATGATGTGACTTGAAATGTTTACTATGTGACTCGAAATGTTTACATTGTAACTAGAAATTCTTTATGACTCGAAATGGATTGATTATGTCTCAAAAGGATTTCTTTTTGACTTGAAATGGGTTGATTATGTCTCAAAATGATTTCTTTTTTACTCGAAATTCTTTTTGACTCAAAATGGGTTAAGAGTGTCTCGAAAGGATTTCTTTTGAACTCGAAATGTTTACTGTGTAACTCGAAATTCTAGTTTAAAGGATTTAGAAACTGTAGGCCTCGAAATAATATTGGTTGGGATTCGAAATACTTTTAAATGAGCCTCGAAATATTAGGTCGTATCTCAAAATATGTTCTTTTGTGTTCTTGAAATATTCTGGAAATAATAATATTTATTAATTAATATTATTATTATTTATTAATTCAAAAGTAATAATTAATTTTTTCAACGTTATAATTTAAAGTTAATGGTTTTTTATAAATAAATGACATTATACTAATAAATACATTATAATTAATTATATTTAAAATCTTTTTATTCAGTTGTAGCTTACTTTATTTAGATTAAGCAATACCCATTTGGGTAAAGATTTACAAATTTTTTTGAAATAATAAATAAGAGACAGTTGTTCTACTAAAAATTAGACTTTAAATTTTAAATAAGACGTAGATACGAATAACTTTTTTTTCCTTCTTTCTCAATACAATTTTTCTAATTAGCGTTGTGCTGACACGATCTTGTTGTGTCTGCTGGGAACACACTTAGCGTACATGTTAAGTATTCAACCATTAGATATACAGTTGAAGTGTTACGGCTCCATGGGGTACTAGAGTAAAGGACATTAAAAGTGTGTTTCAAGACCTAATTGTCACGGCTCCATGTTTCCTTTGTGCACGTGCACAAATGGATCCATCAATGTTGTAAGTTCCTCTATTGCATCATTTATATTCTTACCAATGAAGCTTGCCAAAGAAGTCCATCTTTATTTTGCAAGACTGTTTGTCCTTTTAGCATCAGACATGCAAGTCTCAAGAGAGATGTTTTCAGCAAATTTCGAATTTACAAAGTAGGAAGTATTGTATAACTCATCAAAGTTGTTCTAGAAAGGAGTGTCAGATAGGATTATCTGTCGGTCTGTCTCAACTTTTGTCAAAGCCTTCCACAATAGATTATTCTGATTGCTTAGTGTGTGACCCTTATCAAGTATCAGAATGCGAGACATCTCAAGAAGAATTTTTCTGAACTTCTCTATCTGCTGCCTCTTCTTACTTTCACTAGCAAGCGTCTCAAGGGAACTTTCCATCCTGTGATTATAGCTTGTCCATTGTTTTCCTCCTGACATTCAAGACAGTGCACCCAACTTATCAATATAACTTCAACCAACTTAAATTCTTTTTGTTAAAATGAGGAAAATAGTAACCTTATTAGCACAGGTATTGTCGAATGTTCATTGATTTCAGTAACTTCTCCCCCAAAATCCATAGAACTCATTTTTCAAATCATCAGTGCCTTTTTTTCGGTGGAGGAATGGTTTATTGAACTGAAAAATGAGTTCTATGGATTTTGGGGGAGAAGTTACTGGAATCAATGAACATTTGACAATACCTAAGCTAATAAAGTTACTATTTTCCTCATTTCAACAAAAAGAATTTAAGTTGGTGAAAGCTATATTGATAAGTTGGGTGCACTTTCATGAATGTCATGAGGAAAACAATGGACAAGCTACAATCACAGGATAGGAAGTTCACTTGAAAGGTTTGTTGGTGAAAGTAAGAAAGAGCAGCAGACAGAGAAGTTCAGATTTTCTCCTTGAGATGCCTGGCATTCCGATACTTGATGAGGGTCACACACCGCGCAACCAAAACAACCTATTGTGGAAGGCTTTGACAAAAGTTGAGACAGACCGACACATAATGTTATCTGGCACTCCTTTCCAAAACAACTTTGATGAGCTATACAATACTTCTTACTTAGTAAATCCGATATTTGCTGAGAACATCTCTCTCGAGACTTGCATGTCTGATGCTAAAAGGAAAAATGGTCTTGCAAAATAAAGATAGGCTTCTTAGGCTATCTTCATCGATAAGAATATCGATGATGCAGTAGAGGAACTCAGAGCATTGATGGATCCATCTGTGCACGTGCGCTAAGGAAACATGGAGTCGTGACAGTCTTCATGGTTTGAGAGATATATTTAAAGTGTTACATCCCACCGATTTAGAGAATTCTCTAATCACAAAAACATCCTAGGGGTCAACCACTAGTATCTCGAAAAATGCGAGTTTAACTATACGGTAATTTTTTAATCAATTGGTTCCTTTGTTTAACTGTAGATATATGGACCCCACCCATCATATCTTTTTTCAACTTCGATACGATCCCATTGTACGAACACGTTTTGTTTACAAGCTAAGTATTCGATCGTTACATATACTGTAGACCTGCTACGGCACCATGAGGCACTAGAGCGTTTTAGGATGAACCCATTCGGATACATAGTGGATCTTCCCCCTCATCGTGGAGAGTACTATGCTCGTACCGCCTTGCATATCTTGAGACAGAAGGTCATTCTGGAGCTTACCCGGCCCGACAAGATGTGGTTCTTCATTAGGGGCTAGTTATACCGCCTTATCGGTCTACGTTATGGGATCGTAGATCGAAATATTATTGAGAGGACATAGATGGCTAATTCTATCATGATTCGATTGATTGGGATCAATCCAGTTAATCCAAATGTGGTCTTGTAAAGGTGGTAGGCCATGGCCGTGGGATAATTGTCAATTAATGATGCCCTCAGACTGGCATACGGTATCATCATAGGTCACTGGATACTCAACCAAGAGCCAACTGCTGTCATCCCCTTTTATGTATGGAGGATGTTAGAAAATCTGGAGATTGTAGAGTTGTTCCCACAAGGAACACTTAGGTGGAGCATGAGGGTGCACTCCTATCAACAGGCCATCCAAGATGACTGCCCGAAGAGACACTTGTACCACAATGCACGGCTGTTGCTGGTAAGTTTTCATATTATTATTTACATGCATATATCAATGGTGTTTTTAGACTCTCTAAATACCACCCTCAAATTTTTATAATCTTATCTTTAATTAGTAATGGACGTATGATCACTTCTCATCCCTACGTCCTCACCTGTGTAAGGATACTCAGCATGCGGCTAGACGTGCCCCCGTCCCCCCACATAGATCCACGATGCTCGAACTACCTCGCCTTTCAACGTCCCCGGCTTGGCCACTCAATCGACTGGACCGAGCTACTTAATTGGGTAAGTAAATGTCTTATCAATGTTCACTTTCATTTTTAAATTAGTTAATAGCACTAAATTAAATTGTCAATTACAAAAGCGTGCTACCGCCCCGTTCATCAAGACTGATCATTTGGAGCGGCAGTAGTTGTACTGGGCCGATTTCACCTGTATCCCCCCATATTGCAATGACATGCTGGGGTAATTATCTGCCCAACTCATTCTGGGAGGCATGCGAACAGGGATTGTCGGTTCCGCCTATCTATCTAGTTAGACTAATCACAATTTTCAAAATTTAAGTTGATTCGGTAAAATGCAAAATATGAAGATCATAATTACTTTACTTTTATTTTATTTTAGACCCCACATCCTGATGAAGATTCAACTGAAGAGAGGATTGATCAAGAATGTTTAATCAGTCTGACAAGATCCGATACGACCCGGAGGATGGTATGTATCACGTGAGATTTTATGTTATTGCAGTAGATTAGTCGATGCTATTGAACGTGATTGTAATTACTTTGTTGGTTTGCTTGAATTGTGATTAGGTTATGAGTCCACGTATTGAGGCTGGACGGTTAAGCCCTCCGACTGAGGACCAGTTAAGCAGGCATTCATCTCCCAGCCCGACTTGACAGGAGAGGAATCAATGTCAGTTATGTACCTCTTTCTATTTAAATAAAACCCCTGAATCTCATAATATATAATCTAAATAGATTTTATAATTATAGTCTCCTACGATGGCCGATCTACCCTTGGCCAAGGTCGAGGCCCTTTTGCACCAGTTTGAGGACTGGGCCATCCAGAGGCATGACCTGGTCCTCCAGCAGTTCATGCAGGTCAAGGTGATGCAGGATGTGATCGTTGAGCGGCTCTCACATATCGAGCATCACCTCAATATGCTAGAGATGGATGACAATTGTGGAGATACTCCACCATTACATGATTTCCCTTCTCATGAGACAACTATGCCCATGCCCAAGAGGGTTATGCACTCCATTGATGTCTTAGTCTGGCTGATAGCCACCCCCCGCCAGGCATCTCCCATAGTCCCCAATGACACCACCCAAGTAAATTTTGGGTCATAAATCCATATTCATTTCAGTTAATTTTATTAATCTAATTTTTAATTTGAAAATAACTACTCCGTTTTTAAATAATAGACCGATGCACCTGTCAGTCAGGGAAAAGATCCGGTTGTTCCATCGGCTTCTCGAGCTCTGGCACCAGCATCTCCCATAATCCCCGAGGACACCATCCAAGTAAATTTGGGATCATAAATTGGTAAATATTAGTCTCTGTTACGAAAGTAGAGGACACCATCGGCTTTGAGGCCAAAGAAGAAGTCGAGGACGAAAGCAGCAAGGATGACTCGAGTGTTGGAGGTGCTGAGGGAGATTCCTCCTACTATAGAGGTGCGAGAGGTCTAGGAGGGGATTCCTGCTCCCGTGGTGGACACCTGCACCCTCGACCGGACATGATTGGATGCCTTCTGCAGCATCGGAAGTTCAGAAAGGTAAATCACTTTCTTTTTTTGATTAATTTGCATTTTATAACTTTCCCGTGATGGGCTTTCGATTGGGAGGGCATGTCATTTGCCGGGGATAATCTCAAGACTGTCAGATTCATATCGAACTACGTCGAGGATGATCATGTAGAATAGTTTATGAGGGCATTGCGGATAGCGACGAGGGAGACCTCATCACTTTATCCCTGTCAAGCCCGCTTCACACTCGCTTGGATATACCTTTATGTACGTAATTAAAAATAGTATTGATCTCTATTTAATTTACTCACGTTACAACATCGATTTTTAACTAACTCAAATTACAGAGCATTCTCCAAGGTGAGTGGGACCAGACCAAGGCATCTCAAGCGAAACCGGAGACCTACGAGTTCAATGTCTTCGTCACTAACTAGGTTAGGGGAGATGAGGACATGGGTGAGGTAGCATGGTGGGAGACACAGGAGGTATTTCACTTCATTTTCTACAAAACTCTTCGTTTAAATTATGGTTTGTTTAATAGTAATTGATTTAATATTTATACTATGAATATAAATATTGATGTCTTATTGCCATCATTCGCACCGGGTCTCACTAGACAGGTCACAAATCACGTTGTATGATGTAAAACCAAGGGTCGATGCAAAGGCCTCTCGATTGGACTTGATTTACCCGGTTTGCTCGATGTTGACACGATTACTGCAACAAGACCAGGACGGAATGGCCCTCAACTAAAAAGTTCACTGTGGCTTTTCTTGACCCTCTCCCCCCCTCTCCCGATGCAGCGAAGCACTCCATCTCTATTCATCCAGACAAGGTGACGTAGAGCTAGTTACTGATCAAGATGGTTCGGATGCGGGGTAGGTGTCGGTTCAGCAAGTTTCGATTCAACAATCGGCTCCACGACGTTCAGAACGTTTGAAGAAGAAGTCGTGAGCTATTTTAAACTCTGAATTGATGTTGGGCACGATTCCCGAAGCGACTGAAACAAGCTCGGATTGGGCTCAAATCTGACTGGGTGACTCGGAATTGCCCAACGAACCAAAATCACTACTATGTTGTGTTGCAAGGCGTTTTTGGGCCATCCGAAGTCGTTTTGATGGAGTTTTGGACAATCTTCTATTTTTAGTGGCATTGTCGTAATCTTACAGTTTTTAGTGACAGTTTCGTAATTTACTGTTTTTCTAGGGGTTTTGTTGCAATTTCTTTACTTTTCGTTTCCGATTAGGGTTAGGCTTTGTTTTTGGTTTTAAGAATTGTTTTCGGCGGGTTGTTTTTCGACAATTTTGATGAATTAAAGTTAAATTTTTTCGGTTCTTCGATTTTCGACTACTTCGAAAAATCGTTTTTTGTTTGATTTTAATTTTCGTCTTCAAACTACTTGCGTTGAAGTTTGATTAGAAGGAAAATTGAATCAGGTTCTTTTTTCGTTTCGTGTTTTGCAAGTTTCTGAACAAGAACGAATTTTCAAATTTTGTTTCCAACTGCGTCACAAGGCTATCTGCGATGCTTATGTCTGGTACTACATGACACAGCTAATGAAGAGGCATGTTAAAGAGATGTCCTACTTGCCTTGTGTACTCCCTATGGTGCAACACATTAGGGATGAGATGGCCTGATGCTGCGATGGAGCAATTTGTGGAGGTAGTCATAGATTTTTTTTGTGTTTTATATTGTAAATAATACATTAAGGATAAATGTATATTATGTAAATTATGTAAATCATATATGGTATTGAGGATTTCTATTGTATGTTGATTCTAGAACATGTAATTCTGCTAAATGGTAAATTCTATAAAAAATTAACTAAAAGATTAAAGTTTGAGAACTGAATTGTACAATAACTCTAACAAATCAATTTTAAATACAAAATAAAACCAGTTTTATATATATATCAATTCTACATGGCACTGTAGTTAACTCAATGTGTTAATGGGGTATGAATTTTCCAAAGGCACATTACGGATGGATTTAATAGATTTGGCAAATAGCAGTAACAGTGACACAGCCACCATTCAAGATGTTTAGTGCAGCCCAAATGAATTTCGAGACAGCCACCATTTGAGATGCTCAGTATCTAGAATTTATATTATGTCTCGAAATGTATTTTGTTATTTCGAAAGTTATATTTTGTCTCGAGATGTTCATCCACCTTTTGAGATGTCCAATCTAGGTACATAAAGGTGTTTGCACTTTTTTTTTTCTGTTGTGTTTGTCCTAATTTATTTTTTGAATTTCATGAGTGCAGAGGAAGAAGAAGAAATATGGCTGAGGATGGAGTTGAAAAAGATTGGGCAGATCTTCCCATTGATGTGTTGGAGTTGATTGTTTCAAAGCTCTGGGTTCTTGATGCGGAAAACTTCCAATTAGCATGTACCTCATGGAATAAAGGAAGGAAGGCCAATCAAGCTGCCTATCAAGCAAGGATGGTTCTGAATCTAAGTGGGGCGTAGCTTTGTGCCTACGGGATTAAGATATGAAGTAGAGACAATATACTATCTTATTATCGGTTCTCTTCAAAATTGGAAACACTTTTGTTGGAATCATAATTGTTATTCTGTTGCACTTTGTTGTAAATTTTGTTGGATGTGGCTTCAGTATTCACTATGTTCGGACAAATTAGACGATCGTAGCCTTGATTCAATGACAAACATGTAATTTAAATTAAATGAAAAATTCACTATTTGTTAAAATAATAAATGATTTACTGTTTGTTAAAATAATAGCATTTATATGTCATGAACCATGTCAACATTGATATTACCGGTACCCTCCACAAAGATATTGATTTCAATGTTAACAAAATTTGCCGGCAATTTATGATTTAAGTCTGTCGATATTGGATCATTTCCTTTGGGATCTGGGGCTTCCGTGTCGTGAGAATTTGGACAGGTGAGACGATTATATCCTTTTTTCTTGCATATTTTATATGTTTTCTGTAAACGGTATTGTTCGTTTCAAGAGAGGAAGTGAGCCTCTTGTGATCTTCCAACAGACCTTCTACCAATAGAAGGATTGACGATCACGTCATCTATACCTACAATTGAATTCAAAGACGAACACAAGGTCACAGGCTGTATCAAAGATGCATATGCCATCCTCAATTTTTCCATGTCAAATGAATGACCACGACATAGAGTGTAATAATGTGCCTCATTTTCCCTAAAAAAAGAATTAAGGTAAATGAGTTGTCGAAATATCTAATTACATGCTTAGAGAATTAAAAAAAATAAAAATTTACCAAATATGTCACAAAATGGACCAAAAATTTACTTGGCAACAGCAATGACATGTTTGCAATGTATATCTTCCATTTCTCATCTCCGGCATCCACAAGTCTTTTGGATGATATCCACCACAACATTTGCTACTTTTGGTGAATTTCCTATGACATATTCTTCTCTATCTCGAATGGATGTAATCCGCAGCCTTTCCAGATCGACTTTCACAGCTTCTATCTTAATTCTTTGCACAGCCCGCTTAGTGATAACATCTAGCATTATAGCTGCTGCTGCTTCCCTACGTTTATTGAATCAAACCTGACACAAACTCATAAAAAGCTCATGTGCAGATTTAATAGGCAACTTCCAAGCTTTCTTGATCGCGTGATTGAAAGACTCCACGACCTTGCTCATCATCTGGTTGTAGCGATTGTTGGACAATATGGATGTGACCAACCCGAGAGTCTTATCTCGACATCCAATCAATAATGAACTCTAGGGTGCATCTTTTTAATATCTCCAAAGTGGAAGTCACATGTCCGCTTGTTGTAGGTATATGCCGTATTTTTAAAAAGGAGTGCAACCCGAGGATTTTTGCACTTTGTCTTTAAGTTTTCCTTCAGGTTTTGATAGTAAAAGGCATGTGGAACCTCGAGATATACTGTCCTCACTACATGCAGTATGGCTTTATGTCGATCAGATACAATAACCAAATCATCTCGCAATCCATATGCAGTCTCATGAACCACTCCCATGAATCGTTGCCCTCCTCCTCACCAAACCCAAAAGCAACGAGAAAAGTTTGCTTGTTTCCATCCTCACAGACAGTTGCATAAATTTTACCCTGCATACACAACTTTCAAGTGTGTTGCATCTATGATAATTATGGGCCCCATGTACTTGAAACCCTCAATTAAAGGACCAAGTGCACAGAATGAGCTCAAAAACTGCTCATCTCGTGTATGTATACTGATCACCGTCCCCCGACGTTACGCGTTCCAACATTTGGAGGTATGACGGTAGCTGTCTATATGAGTTTTTTGGAGTTCCATAGACTATGTATTTTGCACATTATAAAGATCACCAAGCCTTAATGTATCTGAGCTTCATACTATAATTCTCCCATATGTCTTGAATCGCATTTTTGGGAGTGTGATTTGCACCGGCGAGTTTACCAGCTTACATACAACCAATCATTATTGAACTTACGCTCTTGTTTTGACTTTGCTGTACAATTTGGATACAAGTATGAGTCGAGACAAACTTGTAAATAACCCAAATTTGGCATCCTACTCTACAATTTGCATGTATCATGAAAGTACAATATATTTTTTTTCTTACATCATGCCTAAAATCTTCCTTTATCCGAACATATCACGTGATATGAAAATCGATTATCGAGTGAATATTCACCGACTGCTGCTACCAATTCATCCTTATTATTAAAGATTACATTCTATCCTATAAAATCCACTGGTGGAACTGTATATCTTCTGAAAAAATGCACCTCTT
Organism: Parsonsia alboflavescens; assembly: GCA_028571225.1. Taxonomy (NCBI): domain Eukaryota; kingdom Viridiplantae; phylum Streptophyta; class Magnoliopsida; order Gentianales; family Apocynaceae; genus Parsonsia; species Parsonsia alboflavescens. Next base: position 16,994,021 of record JAOXNR010000022.1, read on the forward strand.
CATCATCATTTCAAATCATGTTTGCAAACTGAGTAGAAGGGTCCATTATAAATTGTTCACATGGAATCACCTGTCGCACCCCATCATGGAAGTTGTCAACATCATCATCGATCTCAACGCTGCAAATATGTTGTTCATCATATTCATAATTATCATTTGTGCAAATATATCCGGATGTCTCCGCTTCATCATTTGCATCAATAAATTCCTCCCTAGCATGATCATTTGGATCAAATGGACAATTACAACCAATATCACCACCGATGCCACCCTCATAAGTTCTCTGAATTTTGTTCACGATCACAACTTTAGGATCCCCTTCCTCCTTCAAATACATGATGCTATACATGTCTTCATTCTCTATTAATTTCTGACTTCCATCACAAAATTTATAAACAATTGACATTTTTATGTCAAATTGGTTTAAGTCAATCTTCATGACGTTTGCCATAATTCTCCTAAAATCTTCATAGTTCACTTCGGATAGAACCCTTGTGAATAGCAATTCTCATGTACTCCATTTTTGCAAATAACACAAAGAAACCTATTCAAAAAATAACTATTGAATAATGAAAAAAAAATTTTAATTGTGGTCTCGAAATATCCTTATCCTTCTCGAAATATCCAACTCTGGTCTCGAAATACCCTTATCTCAAGTTGGAAATGCCCAAATCAGGTTTCGAACTTATCTCAAGTCTCGAAAGCCCCTCCTCACGTCTTGAAATTCCCAATTCAGGTCTCAAAATTCCCTTATCTTAAGCTCGAAATAACCAACTCAAATCTCGAACTTTTCTTACTTCTCAAAAGCCCCTTATGCAAGGCACGAAATCTTTGCAATCCCACCTTCCTTCCTCTTGCTACCACCCAAATATGCGTCAAAAAACAACATAGAACGAACAAACTCAGGCTTCCAAACACCAAAGAAAAAAAATTAACAAAGAAACAAATCGAGCAATATACCTTCAAACACCCCCTACCTCAGTTTTCTTGATTTCGGAAAACAAAAGTTAACGACCGAACACAATTTTAAGCTAGTTTTTTTCTTTTTCTCCGACAAGGGAATGGTTCTTTGAGCAATTTTTTTAACTATGATTGGAAACTTCTAATCAAATAAATGATATTAGTTGTGGTTTCTTCAATTTATTTTATAGGTAGTTAGTTTCGATTGTTATGTGTATTGAATGCAGAGGGGTAAGATAGTAAATGCATGTTAAAGGAGAATAAATGTTAAGTTTTGGATTTTTTTTAAAATTAAAAGTAAAAATGGGTATAAAATGAAAAATTAGTTTTAGATATGAGTAATGTGTAAAATGTTGTGAGAATTTGGGTGAATAAGAAATAATTGTTTCAATTTGTGTAAAAATAAAAACGATCCATTAATTCCTGGATCCGTTGTAAGAGAAAATATTCGGATGAGAGCAATATAATTTTGAAATTTCAAGAATTCTTCCCCTTTTTCTTCGTTAATCCACTAAATGCTTCTTCAAATTTTTTCCTATATCTATATTCAGTACAAGGTGATTTACACCATTATTTCCATATAATTTGGGACTCATCGTATATTTTGATAATTTTATTGGGTTGGTTTAATAATTATCTTAATTCATGTTTTTGTAAACATAAATAAATAGGGTTAGTAACGTAACTGTGTTACTTTTCCATTCAGAGCCCATCATCTTTCAATCTTTCTCAACCAAAGGTGTTGAGCCCATTTAGACAGCCCAAAAATGATGATAGTTTTCTTTTTGAATACTTTTGGGCTTTGAGCTGCCATTGATTGAGCAAATTTCTACAACGGCCCCAAGCGAAGCATCGTGTTTTTTTATTTCAATATCTCATTTTAATGAAAATGCTATAAAATGTAGTCAGTTCATTCATACACAGTTAAGTTAAAATTAACAATTAACTATTTTTTTATTTAAAAATATAATAAATTTGATTCAGTATCCTTAAAGTTTTAATTTTTTCTTTTAATATATAATATATAAAATATATTTACAAAAAATTACTTTTCATTGAATATTTTATTTTATTTTAAAATAAAATTAGATATTGAACATTAAAAACATAACTGTTCATTCCGTATGGAATGCACTAGTACACTGAGTCTATAGCTTTACCCCTCATTTCATTTTAATAAAAAATTATAATGTGTATTTAATTTTTTCAAAAGTTATAAATTCTTTTCATTAATTAAATGTAATTAAAAGTTTTAGAGATTGTTAGTGTGAGTTTTGTTTATTTTAAAAATATAATATTTATTTATAAATAATCTAAAATAGAAATAGAGACATTTAAATATAAACAGAGAAAGTTGTATCATTATTATTACTCATTCTCATTCTTACCTTCGTCCGGATATAATAAAATTGTTGAGTCATTATATAAACTCCAAAATTGGTGAAACCATGATTAGTGACCAATGGAGTACTATTTATTATTCACAAATTTCTATAAAAATTAAGCAGTGGTAATTTCTGGAAATGTTGCGTAAAAGGAATGAAGGATGGAAAGATTAGTTAAAATATGACTAAAAAATGTGTCTGGAACTTTCTGGAAGCTGGTTCTGTTGAGCTACGCGGATACTGGTTTGCTAAAAGTTTAAAACATGGTACTAGGAAATGGAATCTTTGACAGGGTACTTTTAAAATCTTTTTTTTGAAAAAAAAAAATAAAAGAAACTAATTATTTGATATAGCAAGAATGGGAAAACAAATTTTAATTACGATACCAAAGATCAATGTAAAAGGAAGAGATGGAAAAACAAAAACAACTTGTGAAATAGAAATAATTAAGAAAACGCAACTTAAAGAGTCATTATTTATGGAAGAATATCAAAGGTTTTAGACCCGAAAACCTTAAAAAAAAAAAAAAAAAAAAGTTTTAGACTAAACTTATAAAAACGAAAAAAGGATGGGATGAAAAGTATCAATTTTATCATTTGAAATACTCTCTAATTATGTTCTAAACTAAATATTCTTATTTTTTATATTGAGATGTTCAGAATTAATTGTGAGATTATATAAAAATTAAAAAAATATATTCGAACATAATTTAATAAATTATTCTCATTATTAAAGCATTACATGGTGGGGTACAAGAACTAGTAGGATATAAATTACTTAAATTAATGAAAATTATAATAATTTTTTTTTAAAAAAAAGGGGGGTATAAATTCAGATTCGCCCATTGCTAATTGATGGAAGAACATATTTTTATAAGATTCTTGAAGGAAGTATTAAATCCAAAAACAAATAAATAAATCGTGGTCTACAACAGGAAATAAAAGCCCTCTAACGAGAAATGAAATGCTGGAATTGTTCCAAAAGACAGAGAATCAGGCAAGCAAGGAATTGACTACATTTCCTTTTTCTCATCACTTTCTCTTTCCTTTGTTTCCTCGCTCCTTCAACTCACACAGAGGCAAACTAATTAACGCGTGAACAATACATTCTTTCAAGTTTCATTTTCCAAAAGTTTTTAATATTAATATTAATATTAAAAAGTTAAAACAATTTTCGCAATGGCCTAATTTATTCGAATATTTTCGTTCCCTAAAAGTTCTTCTAGAGCATACTCCCTCAGCTGAGGAGTGAGATCTTGATTCTTGTCTCAAATTACTTTTCGTTTACACATCTTAATGCAAAAAATAATTTACTTTTCGACCCCCCATTAATCTACTTTATTTGTGATTTTTTAAAAGTCAATTAATTGTTTCACATATTCCAATTCTATACAAACCAATCTTAATATTCCTAATTCCAAATCCATAATAAATTTCCTTGAAAAATGAAAGTAATTATGAAGAGTAAAACAATCCCAAATGGGTAAAGTTATTACTCTCTCTGTTTAAAAAACAATGTCGTTTAAGGATTCTTCATCAGAATTAAAGTAATAATGACATTATTCATTTAAGATAAGTTTGTCACTCTTTAATTTATCTCGAATTGCACTCTCAAATCCTCTTTCGTCTTTCCTGTTTTATTTTCTCTTTCCTTCTCCCTTCTCTCTCGAAGTATAGTTAATTGCAATGAAAAATGTTAAAAGTAAGTTTGACAAAAAAAAATGATAAAATATGTATTTCAATCATACCTTTTGTCTTGAATTATATAAACGCCGGTCATTTTGAAACAAGATTCTCTTCCTTAAATGACATTTTTTAAAAAATATTTTTCTTATTATTGGTGAAATAACCTAAAAAAGTCAGAGATGATGGGTTGTCTTTAGTTAAGTTATTCAACATCCAATTTAAAATCTAATAAAATAAAATTTCAATTTAGTTTATCAATATTAGTTTCAATTTCTTCATGTTTTAAAAATTGCAAGTAGTTTTTATATCCTTATTCCAAAATTCAAGAGAAATCAAAATAATGTTTTTTAATCATAATAATCAAATATACTTGCTTATTTTCATTTTATTTAATATTTCATCAATTTAAAATTAAATATCTCATTTTTACTTAATTAAAAATTAAAAAATTTAATCAACATTTTTCAAGTTATCATTCTATCTTTTAGTTTTTAGTCAATTTGATCCTATAAGTTTGTATCAAAAAATAATTCGATCTCTTATATTTTTTTTTCAATCATAACGGTCTCTCATATTTTTATAGATAGTCAAAATGATCTAAATCATCAATTTCCGACCACTCACACTTCAGAATCTGTCACGTGAAGGGTAATTTCATCATTCCACTATGAAATGTGATCATTTTCTTTGATACTGAATTAAAAAAGATTAAAAAATTAAAAAACAAACCAGGATAGCAAAACAGAGTCATCCCCTGTGAGCATGTCGCCATGCCCAACAATGGCATGAACTTGTCCTACGAGTCCATCAACATTTCACCAAACCATGGCATATACCTCATATTAAAATTGTTAATGTGAATAAATACATAACTTCTGTTACTAATTTGTCAACATAGAATGGAAAGCTCAGCCTGAAATCGACAACAAAACCAACACCACCAACCTTCTTCCCCAGAAGCCAAACCAAAATAAAAGCTAAAGAAATAGAGAGAAATTAATTAAGAGTCAGTCCCAACCACAAGCAAGAAGAAGAAGAAGAAGATAGGCATGAAAGGCCAGAAAATCCATGATTGTAGCGGAAATTGTAGAAATAGTTTTTGCTGTTGCTATTGTTGTTGTTGTTGCTACCTTGCAGTCTCAAAAATAACTGTAAAACAAGTCATATCTGAGTCTCAACCAAACAATTTTCCTAAGCTTTTTCGCTGATCTGAGCCTAGTACAGATAACCCTTTTTCACTCTAAAAAAGGAACCCTTAATTCTCTCGGCCATACTCTTCTTTCTGCTAAACTGGTCGCTTCTCAAGAACAGTTGCCTCTTCTCCATCATGTCCGTATAACCCACATCGGTGCTACAGCTGTCAAGTTCTTTCTCTCAAGCAATAATATGCAATGCCATGTGCTACCGTTGCAGCCTCCGGGTAACGTAAGAACCCAACCACAACCTCTGTTGGGTACCCAAAACTCAAATCTCAGAGACCCATTTGGTATCCTAATCTTTTTTCTTTTTTTTTTTCAAATCAGCATAAAAGAAAACTGATGTCGTTTCATAATATAATGATGAAATTATCCTCATGTACCGTGAATGTGATAAACTTTATTGATAAAAAATTAGTGATTTGGATAATTCTAATTATCCTTAAAAATATGAAAGACAGTTACGATGGAAAAAAGAAAAAAAAATCTTAAAAATCGAATTATTTTCTTATCTAAATTTATAAAATCAAATCAATCAAAAACCATTCTATCTTTCTAAGAAACATTTTTCAAGTTATCATTCCATCTGCGAGACTTGCTTCAATGCACTGCTTGACTTGATTAAACCCAAAAAAGACCAAGCCATGGCAGCAGAACCTGCAGTATACGGCTACAAAGATAAAAAAGGGCAATGAAGCCCTTTTATACTGATTGGCCACAAACAAGAAATAAGTCCACGATCCCGAAACGACCCTTCTTTTTTGGCTGTCAAAGCACTTGATGGCTTTCTTTTCTATCCCTTCACAACCATCTCTTTCACACGAAGTAATTCAGTTACCTGCTTTAGGATAACATTCGAGTCTCATTTCTGTCCTTTCTCTTTTCTCAACACGAAATTGTCCAGTGCAATTTAACACGTAACATATTTTTATTAGTAGAATAGACCCAGGTAATATGATAATCTATTCATAATATAAATCACTTTAATTTCAATTATATTTTATAATATTAATGGTTTTATAAAATTTTATAACACATTTATTAATATTTTTCCATTCTTATTATTTAGTATATTTCTTATTTCAATTTATTGGATGGCTTGACCAATACATTTCTTTAGGATACTGCTCTTTTTTTTTTCTTTTTTGATTTTGTTATTTGTTAAAGACCTTTTGCAGTTGCCTCGGATAATGGACGTGGGCCTCGTATAATGACGTTCACCGTTTATTTTCTTTCATTGACTGTTATATCCTGGTTTTCTTTTCTTTTTCTCTTTTTCCCTTAATTTTATATTTCTCATATTTTACATCATTTTTACACCATCCTTAAAATAATACACATATCTTTTAAAAAGATCAAATATCCTATAATTTTTTTTTTGTAAAGTTTAGTTTATAAAATATTTATATTTTGAAAAAGATATATATTTTTTATTTGGGATTGAAAAGATATTGAGAGGAAAGTCAAATCCAGCTCTACGACATTTATTGGATTCTGAAACTTCTATCATATATTTTACACTATATTAATAATAGATAGTCACATGGAATTTAAATTATTTTTTACATATATATATTTTGTTACTAAAATCATAAAAGAATAAATTAAACTTACATATTTAATTATCAAGATATATTATTTTAATGGATGGAGTAAAATATATAAGGTATAAGATCCAAAACCTTTCAATCTATAACCTCACGATCACAACTCAAAATCTTTTAATATATTTCCTATATCATCTTTTATACTATCAATAATAAAAATATATATTTCATAAATAAAACCCCATAAGAACATATTTAAACATTAAGTATATTTGATTTTCTATTATATAATATATATTATATTATTTGAAGGAGAAGAAGATGACGTAGGATACCCAAACACAAAATCACTATCTATAACTATAACTATTTGTTTGCTATTATCCCTTCACCATAAAAATAATTATATATTGAAAAAGAAAAAAAGGGGCCCCTTTTCTGAGATTGGAGTGGGCTAGAACTAAAGGGACGTTTTTAGTTTTACCCAAATTGAAACAGTAATTTTTTATTTACTTAATTCTTCATAATATTTCACAATTATTCATATTTAAAATTAATTTTTCATTCTCTATCCATTTTGACTTTTAATTAAAATAAAAAATCAAAACATAATATTTATTCTCCTTTAACATGCATTTACTACCTTATCCCTCAGCATTCAACACACCCAACCAAACCCCACTACCTATAAAATGAATTGAAGAAACTACAACTAACATCATTCATTTGATCAGAAGTTTTGAACCATAGCTAAGAAAATTACTCAAAGAATCATTCCCTTATAGGAGAGAAAGAAAAAAACCAACTTTTTATTGTGTTCGGTTGTTCATTTTGTGTCTTTGTTATTATTTTTTTTTTTGGTGTTTGGAAGCTTGGGTTTGTTCATTCTGTGTTGTTTATCTGGGAAGAGGAAGGAAGGAGGGTAGAATCGCAGAAATTTCCGTTGAAGTGAGGAGATTTCAATATCTAAGATGAGGCTTTTGAGACACGAGATAGGTATATTTTGAGACCTATATAAATGATTTCGAGACAAGAGATAGTTGAATTCTAGATAAGAGAGGAGGCTTTGGGACAAGAGAGGGGACTTTGGAGACACACATTGGGGATTCGAGATAGATTTTGAGACCCGGGATTTCGAGACAGAGACAATGGATTTGGGATTTCAAGACTGAAGATTTCGAGACACACATATGAATTTCGAGACATAAATATTGGATTTCGAGACACAACTAAAGGATTTCGAAACACACATAGTTGATTTCGAGACACAGTGTAGAAATAAATTACATGAGGATTGCTTTTCACGAGGGTTCTCTAGATGGAAGGGTGCGTGCACTAGTCGTACCCTCCGATGTGAACTATGGCAAACTTGATGAAGATTGACTTAAACCAATTTAACATACAAATGTCAATTGCTTCTAAATTTTGTGAT
>JAOXNR010000022.1:17002325-17050729 GCA_028571225.1 Parsonsia alboflavescens
GACAATATTCAAAACAGATACAAGCCATTCGAAAACAATGAGACCATTTCGAGACAATAGATCAATTTTGAGACAATGAGCCCATTTCAAGACAATCATTTCGTGACATCAAGCCAATTTCGAGACCCTACAATTTAACAATTACACACCCAAATTAAAAAATTTCAGACTCAAATTCAACAATTCGAGACCCAATACCCAAAACCCATTACCATCCATTTGAGACCCGTGATCCAAATTCGAGACTACCAAGAGAATTCAACTGATCAACACCCAAATTAAACCATTCAAGACAAAATTTATACAATTCAAGACTCAATATTCAAAACCCATGCACAATACAATACATGCTTTCAACATACTACAAAATCCAGAAGGCTTTTGAGGGCTCGGTTCTCGGTGATCCGGCTTTCGAGAAGTAATGGACAGTTGCATATAAAATCCAAAAAAAAATGAAAAGTTAAGTCTCAATTCTCGATTTGAGTATTAAAAAATAAAGGGTAAAGATATAATTTCCCATTTCCAGGACAATTTTTATTATCAAAAAATGTTAGAACGTCAATTTGGATATAGGATGAAATTAGGTCAACCCATTTGGATAGAAATGAAATGTTTATAGAAAGTGGATAAAATTGAAATTGGATCAACCAATTTGGATATATTTTGGAATTAATTGAAATATAAATAAAAGGTTGCCATTATTGTCACCCAAGGGGGGAGCTCCCATGGACACCAGCTGCTCCTAAGGCTCCATGAAACTGCAAACTCCAGTAACCACGTCGGTTATCACCCGGCAATTCCACTCATGGGACTCAGCAGGTATCTAAATACCAACTTCTGTTTGTAGCAGCGGTTGCTTTTGCTTTCTCATGGCTTGATGATGGCATTTGCATTTCCCTGCCGTTGTTTGACATTTTCTGTGGCAGGCCATTTTTCTGTTTCTTCTTTGCGTGGCTGAGGCCGGCATTACATCCTTTTCTTATATCATGACACAACTTAGTTGATTGTACTTCTAAATAATCAATGTAATTTTCAATTTTGCTCAATTGTATTATGATAGTGGAGTGAATGAAATCAATAACATTGCTTGATTTTGTTGGATATTACCAAAGCCTTTGGAAAATGCATTTTAAGCAAATTACCTGTACAAAAGTCCTCCATAATACATCTTATCCCAGACTGTGGAGTGAATTAAAGCATAATCAAGAAGTAAAAACAATTCAAGCTATATTAAAAAAAATGCACACAACTGTGGTCATTTGAAGCGGCACCGATAGTAAAAAGATTTGATATACAAATTATTTACACCCACAGAGGGATAACACAGAATACATGTTGGCTTAATGCTTCCTGGGACTAATAAACTGCCTATCTAACACCTTTGCTCTCACAATTTACAGCAGAAAGCCTTATCTCTGAATTTAATTTCGAGTTAAGAGTACTTACCTCACATCATATCCAACTTGAGAAATAATCGTTTCTCTTATGATGCATGCAAGAGTACAAGAACTGCTCTTCTGTGACATAATTCAATGGCCCAGGTTTAAGTAACTGAAAAAAGATCCCTTGTCTCCCCCCTCACCCAATCTTCTTCATTTAAAGTCAGAATGCATCATATAATGAAACAGATATATATAGATGGTAAGCAATCATCAGTATCAACAGAGGCAGCATATCTCAATTGAATCAAAAGAAAAATTGGCATAAATAGACATGTGATTAAAGACCCTATGAGGTTGGTAAGCTTATACATATTGGCATGAAAACACATAAAAATCCCTCAAACTAGTTACCAAGCATCTATCATTTATGCTAGATATGTATCTTAAAGGTCCATGTTAAATAGATGCAATCTCTCTTTCCTTTCTCCTTCCTTTGCTTCTTTTTCCGCCTTTCATCTTTTTTGGTAAAGGGTTAACAGTGTATACCCGAATCTTAATCATTTTGAAAGTCAGGAATAGGGTTAAAAATGTTCTCCTGCATAATAGTAGTGAAATCAATTATTAGCTGCTGCATCGCGGAAGCATGATAAACTGGTCCCTGCTTTATAGTTGGATTATTAGGAATCAGTAGGTCCTCTCATATACCCAAGGCATGTTCACAGTCATTTTCTACTCTAAGTCCCAAACACGGTGTCTCAAGCACAACAAACAATCAGCATTACAACATAGTGATGGCAGTGAAAAGTGGAAAAAGAACTTTCAATTAGATCCAAGTGACCAACCAAAAATGCAACATGTACATGCGAAAAGGATGTTGGAATACAACTTTTGTAACCTGTATTGAGAGGAACAAAAGATATAAATTAAGCAACAATAGTAGAAACCATACATCTTCGGTAGATGCGAGTATGACCAAAGAAAAAAGGTCGTCCTGTGGTCTGCATCAGCGAGTATGCACTAGTTAGAAAGTCTTGATAACCAACTAAACATCATTCAACAAACTTAATAAATAAATTCTGCAGGCAACACTGCTTTACTTTAAAAGAATTCATAAAGCGAAAGTCTTCATTAAAATCTGCAAAACTCATATATCATCTAGTAAGTTTACAAAATTTTCTTAACTAGAATAGCACTCAACAATTCAATTAAGAGACCACTGAAACATTTTGGCAGGAGGCCTTGAACCAATAACAATGCCTTGCCAATAACTTCTACCCTCACTCTATTTGTTGGTAGATAACCTCTATGCACATAAACAGATTAATAGTCAAATATTAACAAAATCTAGAGCAAATACAACCAAGAGAACAGGACAGTAGGTGTCCTCATGTTCATTAAGTTTGTGAAGGGGAAAACAGAGTGTTCAAGCAACCTACAAGATTCAGCCCAAAAATGCTTCAGAACTGTATTAAGACAATATTTATTTTTCTTCAGTTGTATGCATGATTTTATGTTAAATAGGTCCCGCATATTAGATATACTAATAAAATATAGCTAACACAATGTGGAAGTGTGAAAATTTAAACTAGAAATACTTGAAAAGTATAGTTTATGTTTAGTGTGAGAACCACATGTTAGGATTCAGAACTTTGACTCTTTGAAGGAATTTCGGGGGGAAATTTTGTTTTTTGAGAATGTGTAGAGCAATAGAAGCAAAAAGAAACAGGTATCTAAATACATCCTGATGTTTCTTAAACTCACTAAACTACTTTTTCCTGAAGTTTAGTGCAGATATGGCCACAACCTAGCTGTTGCATTATCAGCAAAGAAGTCTTCACGAACTTTTAAGATGCAATTACAATAGAAGTAATCTAGCCAGCAGAAAAGATACCTGAAACTGAGGATTATTCGGAATCCCATGGGATGATTCTGAAAGAATATAACAATTTATGAGACAAGATCAAAGATATATAATAAGATAAATCCATAATATGTATATATAGGGTAATGCTATAGAGTGCACTAATATACTCTATATAAAGTGCACCTATATGTATTTATATGGTAAACATAGAGTCAACTTGACGTAAATATAGGTGGATGCATTAGTGTACTCTATAACATTTCCATATATATATATATAGTGTGCGTGTGTGTGTGCATGTGTTTGTGTGCCAAAAGCTCCAGAATATATCAGCTCACCAAATGTAGAGCCAGAGCTCCATTGCTGCGAATAGGGCAAAGGTAAACTACCGATATGATGGGACAAAGATCTGCTGATGCAAGAAATGAGGATTATTGCTCTTAGCAAATTTTATTTTCAGCTCAAATCAACAAGGTAAAATAAGTTTGGGTGGAATTTTTAAGTATCTAGCCATCCTTAAGCTAATTAAACCTTCTATTTCCAGTTAGAGGAGAACTCTCCCGATGAGGACGCAGAAATCCTCTAGGGTCAGAAGAAAGTGCATAACCATCCTGCATATATGGATGTGAATTTCATCACAACACAAATGCCAAAAGACAACCAATATGTAAATTATTGAAAATGAATCAGGTGGAAAGGATAGCAAATTCTTGTATTCTTGGCATATACCAGTTCATGAAAAGTTCGTTTGCTTCCGGATGAGGAACAGTGATAATTCAGGTCAGAAGATCCTGTGAAAAAGAAGAGAGAGAAAATTTGGACAGCTCACGGGAGATGATAGCAAAATAAGATCTCTCAATCTTGGCATACAAAAGCAGACAAGTACAGCACCAGCATGTTCTAGGGATGTGAATGAAGGTTTACAAAGCCAGAAATTTTCAGATATAACATTGCCTCATTTTATTCTGACAACTACATTTTTTCTATAATCAGGTTTTACTATCAATTGGTATTTTCTCCATGTAATCAAGATCAGAGAAAAACAGAGAGGATCTTGTGCACATGCATGAATCATATTATCAGACTAGTGAATGACCATGCTCTACCACCTGATACGAAGTAAACAAGTATAATCATTCTAAACCTTTAACCGCACTCATGCAAATCAGACAGTACAAGATTAAATACATAAAAGAAATGAAAAACCTGTGTGCACATCTGCTTGTGTTGGCCAGCCTGCAGCTTGTTGCTGTCTCAAGAGGTGTAAAAGCTCAACAGTAGTTGAGTTGGTCCTTTCACTAATAACTTCATGGCTCTTGCTGGTATGCATTTGCTTATTTTCAGGTCCATGGACCTTTAAGATAGCTAGAATAAACGAAATCGGAATGAAAGATCAAATTATAATACAAACAAAATGGCATATCATGCAAACCGTCAACTTTTTACAGTTCATCACTGAGACATAAATTGGTATTTGAATAGACAGCAATTCTTTAACCAGGCAGTACAGACATCAAATAATTGGTAGAAGTCATTATGTATATTTGTCAGCTGTTCAAATTCTCTGTGACACTACGTTTGTTACTACATTTAACATTCTATTTAAATTTTTAAGTCAAACTCTTTTGTTATTGATTTTCTTTTCAAAGAATTTATTTAAATCAAGCTTACAGAAAACAAAGGAAATCTAACTTGAAATAGGAATGTCACACAGAATGGCATAGGAAAGTGTAGCAGAGGATCTAAGGTGTATTGTCAAAGATGTGTCTGATAATCGATAAGACAGACATTCTGTTTCTTTTATTGCAATATTTACAAGCTAGGGGTTCTATGTCCTACCGTCTAGTAACTATGATATTGTTCCCAACAAGACAGCTAATCTGTCCATGCCAACCCCTTCTCATCCTCCCCAGTTTTTCCCCAGGAAGAAGATTAAAGGAAAGAGACCCGTAAACTTGGTTTCATTTATTTGCAAGAGAAGGGGGGCTGAAAGTCCAGAGTCAAAATATATATATACATATATATATGTATATAAAACTATACTCAAGAGAGTAATGCTTCATGCAACTAAACATTAGAAAAATAATAACCAAGTAGATTAGGTCAGAAGAATAGAATTGAATCAGAAGCACATTACAAATGGAAAGAATACATGTTGCCTAATCTTTCTTCCCATGGGCCCGGACAAACTTGATTGAATCATGTCCATATGTTGCTTCAAAGAGTCCAAGGGGAAAGGGGCATTCCAATTTACAACATTCCTGAAATGTTTTGTCAGTTATGAATAGCATTATGGCTGTACAAGAAAGAAAGTCTTCGTTGTTTGTGCTTCTAGTGATGCTAAATTATAAGCACCTGAGTACCATTTCAACAGTAGCATACCTTACAGGTATATTCTTCATCTCGGTGGTGACAACTTTTCCTCCAATTCTCAAGTCTAACAATTCCCTAGGACTGAAATAAAATTGATTTCGAGCCACCAATAAAAAAAAAACAAAAAACGAACCTGTCTAAACACACCAAATTCTGATGCAGATGAAAACACTTGACATGGTTTTTGCAAAACTCTTATTGTGATTTTATTCTGGGTTCTGACACCATGCACTTCGTTTTTGTAAATTTTTTCCTCCATAGATCAGGCTTCATGCATTAGCAGATGTCCATATTACACTGTAGTCACAGGAATTATCTAACCATAATCTTAAACGAGGAGAACTACCTAACATGTTCATATCTTCAGGGGAATGAAATGCTCCTGAAAACTTGAGAATACATAAGAACATCTTGCTTCAGAAGCAAGGCAATATGGAATGTAGTAATACTGAGGAACAGATAAAAAGGCCACCTGAGTACTAAGTATTATTCTAACAAAAGAATGAGACGACAAGGAGAACAAACTACCACTTACATTGGGGTGTCTTTGGCTCATATCTTGAATGTTCCTTTCCAGTTGAAGATGGAACATGTTTCATTTGCTTGGATCTTTTCTGGGGATTTGCAAGAGATACTCTCACATTTACCTAAAAGTTGCAAGGACAGAGAAAAAATATCAGAAAACCAGGCAACTATATGATACCAACACCATAATGCATATGTATACGAACCTTTGACCCATCTTCATCCACTTGCTCATGGCTGAATGCCTGGATACATACAAGGGCAGCCTCTTGCGTTGTATAAGTCACAAATGCAAAATCTTTTCTCCATGCTGAAGGAAGATTTCTAGCAAGAGTTATGCTCTCAATGTCACCGAATCTTTTAAAAAAGACTTTCACTTTCTCTTCATCCCAAAAGCAAGGTATGTATTCAGCATAAACTGATTTCCTCTGCACATTGGGAAGGAACCAACCACTGGCCTATGAAGGAGTTAATATGTCTACCAGGGTAGAAGAGAATTTTAAAAAAGCAAAACAAAGAAGCCTTACCACAATTAACTGCAAAGAGAGTTATGCTTAAAGTTCATATAATATATTTAAACTTGTGAAAATTTGAACAAAATACTCTAAAATTGACCATTCACAGGATAGATAATTAATTCCATGAGACTGACCTTCAGCACTTCTTTTTCATCTAGCCTGACATACGGTTTTGCCCATTCAACTTTTATCTCCAACTGTTTCTTGAAAACATAACTCTGCTGGAGTTTATTGTAAGCTATTTGAGCATCCTTACTGGTCTCAAGTTCAACAAATGCAAAACCCCAATTCTTACTGGAATTAACCTTAACTCTGACTTTGTCAATTTTCTCAATTCCTTCATTATTCAACAGTCCAATTACCTGCCAATATGCCCTTTAGCTCATGTCACTCTTGTCAAAAAGACAACATGTAGGACAGAATCTTTTGATTCTTTTTCCCCTTTTCCAAGAATTATGAATAAACCTTACATCATGATCTTTCCAACTTTTGTTGATGTTGCCAAGAAATAATGTGTCATTACTCTCAACAGGTTGTACATCACAGTGCTTCACAAGAATTACCTGCCAATATACCCTTTAGCTGATGTCACTCTCATCAAAAAGACAACATGCAGGAATTAATCCTTCCCCTTTTTTCCCTTTTTCAAGAATTAAGAATAAACCTTACATCATCATCTTTCCATTTTTTGTTGATGTTGCCAAGAAATAATGTATCATTACCATCAACAGGTCGTACATCACAATGCTTCCCACAAATCTAAGAATGAGTTTCCAAAAAAAAAGATATATGAGTTAAGGAAATCCCCATTGAATATAAGTAAAGCTAAGCCATGTGCCACAAAAGGATATGATAGGAGCCGGAAATAAAATAAAATAAAGCTGGAAAACATAAAGAAACTGATAATCTACTACTAAAATATAAAGGAAATATAACTGATAGAGTCCATTTTGGGAAGGACTAGGTCTCCAACATCAAAAGAGTCCAATTCGAGAAGCACTAAGTCTCCAACATAAGATAATCAATCCATAAAATCTCTTCTCTTCCAAATAGAAACAAAACTAGCTATTTATAATAAATGTCCTAGACAATTATTGGTAACTACAAAACAGTTACGGGTAACTACCAAAAGTTATAGGATTGGTGGTTAGTTGTAGAACTGCTAACAATGATAGAAACTTGTGCATGAGTGGGTTTTTATCAATACAACACTCTTGAAAACCTGCCTCGTCCTCAAGGCAAAAATAAGAAAGCCGGCCAATTACTTCTGCTTGGATCAATCGTTCTAGCAGGTGGGTCCCGTCCTTTGCCTTTGTCAACCTGATTGGAAGCAGTAAGCGGTGTAGCAGCAATGTGGTGGGCTTCCGAGGGAACTACCTTGGTGGCTAGGTAATCAAAGGGAACTACCTTGGTGGCTAGGTAATCAATTATGTCCAATTTGGATGCAATTGCAGCTAACTAGATGGCTATAGGATCAGTGTTTGGGTTTGGTGATGAAGGGTGATTGATTTGGTTTTCAGGTTGTGCGTTGGAAGAAGAGTTTCTTGTGTTTACCATCCTAGATCAACCTGCTCTGATACCAAATTGATAGGAGCCGAAAATAAAATAAAAAAAGGCTGGAAAATATAAAGAAACTGATACTCTACTACTAAATATAAAAGAAATATAACTGATATAGTCTATTTCGAGAAGGACTAGGTCTCCAACATCAAAGAGTCCAATTTGTGAAGGACTAAGTCTCCAACATAGGTTTATTATGTTTCCTCTAATTTTGAATCTCAGAGCTATTAAGATTTCTATTAATTAGTCCCTCTGTCTCAAAGAGCTTGTAAATCTTTGATATAAGACAAAAACTAACAAGAAATTCATAATGACACAACACATAAGTAGAGAATGACTATGAAACTCTAAACACTAAATGGTCTAGTGGGTGAAATGAATCAAGTGGTTTGACGAAATGTAATTATATTTAATGAGTCAAATGATTTAAGGTGAGGATTTATTAAGAATAAATTAATATAAAACATTTACGAGAGTTTGGTACAAAAAAATAATAAAAATTAGACAGATTTTGATTAAGGAGGGATTATTGTCTTGAACGATAAAAATCCCTACTTACAATATTGTTCTAATTGTAGTCTCTACATAATTTAATTTCCTAACCTTGTAACACAATTTTGTAACTCTGAAATTTATTAGACCCAGCTGTTGGTTTGTTTTCTTCTTTAAGAACCTACAATTTGCTAAATTGGTTTCCTCCTATTGGTTTTCCCTCTAAAAACCATAGCTTTGACATGAAACAAAGGTATAGGGATCAACCATATGCTGTCTTGACTAACAATAATGGAACTCATGATGAGATATATGAAACCATTTATGAAATCTGTAGCACAAGAAAAGCAGGACCAATTTTTATCCAAAAACCAGAAACAATTAAGAGTATTAACCAATCACCAGAAATTCGTTCAGGAGATACCATTATACCTAAGCCTATAAAATCTTTTTCATGTTTTTCTATCTGAGTCTGACAAAAGGATTCCAGAACGAGAAATCAAACAAATATTCAATAATTAATTCATGTTAACTGAATAAAACATTAATGCATGTAATAGAGTTACCTCAACTTTGGGATACTTTAATAAAGCTTTATTGGCATCAGCTGCAGAAGCAAACCTCACAAATGCAAATCCTTTGTTCTTTCCAGTCTTATTCTTACCATTCATCTTCAACCTTACTTCTGAAACCACACCAACTTGCTCAAACACTTTTCGGATATCTTCCTCCTTAGTGTTGTCTTTGTCTAATCCACCAAGAAAAATCAGTGTTTGCTCCCTCCTCCTCTCAACAGCCTCAATTTCCCCACTTACTTCTACTCTGCTTAAACCTGTGCCATTGTTCTCTGCTAATTCCTTCCAAACCTCCTCTGCCTTACCAGCTACCTCTTCCAACAGGACTGCATTTTGATCTTCTAAAAGGTCTCCACTTAAACCTGCTCCATTTTTCTCTACAGATTCCTTCACAATCTCCTCCTCTACCTCACTAGCTCCCTCTTCTACCAGGACAGCATTTTGGTCTCCGACAAAGTCTCCAGTATCCTTGTCATCTTCAATCTGATCTAAGACCTGCTCTACCTCACTGGCTCCCTCTACCACCGAGACTGCATTTTGTTCTTTAATGAAGTACCCACCACCCTTTCCATCTTCAATCTGATTGTGAATACCTTCACCTTCCTTTCCATCACTATTATCAGCAAGTGGAACTTTTTTCAATATTGCCACTGCTGAAATGGGCTCCGGAAAAGAACCAACATTTTCAACTTCCATGGAATCGACTTTTATTTCTTTAGAGGCCCCATTCTCAACCCCCAGTGGATCAACGTCATTAGGCTCAAACTTTCCTTCTTTTACAGAATCAATACCAATTGGATCAACTTTTTCAATCTGCTCTGGCTGTAAGACGTTCAATTCAGTTTCTATGTTTTGAATATTCTCACTTAGATTACGAACAATACCCACTCTCTCTGTGCTCCGGCTCTCCGAACTACCCTTCGGAATCTTTTTAATCACTCTCCTCAGCACCTTCTTGATAACCTTAACTTTCTTAAACACTTTCCTCTTCCCACCCTCAACCACAATTCTCACCCCCTCAGCATCCATTGCTGCCTTCTCAGTACCAACTAAGGTTTCATCTCCATTTTTCGTTGTTAGCTCTTGCCCATCCCCAAAAACTGAATTTGTTGGCCGAATTTCAACTTTAGCATTCAAATTACTTGAATCCCCTTGCTGCTTATCTTTAGTGTCATCTCCAATATCAGTCTTTCCTATAGAAACCAAAACTAGAGCTTTTTCTTGGGGCTTACCACTAGAACTCACGTGAGGAGAAATTCCTCCTGGAGAACAATTTTCCATCTGAAGGGCACTCTTCTTTTCAGGAGACAAGAACAACAAACCGTCGCCATTATGAGATAATTCCAAAGACGTGGTGGAGGTAGAAGAGGTTAAAGGCGGAGGTGGAGAGAGGTAGTTGTCTCGGAAGGAGGTGGACGGTGATTCAGAACTTTTAGGAATCGATGTACGTTTGGTGGGAACCGCGAGAACGCTTTTGCGGGCGGTGGTCCTGACAATGCCCTTCCTTGGCCATCCATCGGACGATGATTTCGGGGGCATGGCTAGCTCACCGTCACCCAAAACTGAGGAGAAGAACGCGATAGTGTTGCAGCCCAATAGTACTAGTTTCCCAAGCAAAGAGGACAAGATGGGAATTTCACAACCGCCTGAATCATCATCGGCCAGAGCAGGTATAGCGTTTCTTTACATAGTAACGGAGAAGCACACATGGCAAACGCTTGTAAGACAAATGTGGAAATTCTCAAAAATACTCCAAATTGAATAGGTATTTCAATTATACTCGATTGCTCATAACATTTCAATTGTACTCATCTCAGATGAGTGACTTTCACTGCATATCCAAATTCATATGGATACCTAATTTGAGAAAAGAGAACCACTGATTAAATGGAAAATACTCATTTATCCCCCGGTCAATCAACCTTTCCCAAAGCCGTTAAGAATTCTAACGGGTTCTTTGTTCCCTCATTCAAACGACCTTCCCGCAATGGATACCCAACCATTTATCCCTAATCTCCTCACAACCCATTTGTTCAAGCTCGTTGGTGCCATGGAATTTATTTATCACTAGCTTGTTAGACCGTTACAAAAAAAAAAAAGTTAGACCGTCACCTCCTCGATTACAAAAAAATCTCTTGTGCATCATTTAAAAGTTTTTCCCCTTCCTGATTATGTAAATGATTGTGCTGTGATTGTTCCCATACATGATTATGCAAATGGTTGTATTGTGATTGTTCCCCTTTACGTCATTTCTATCATCTTTATGTTTTTAGCTTTTGAACTGGAAATTTTAAGTGTCATATGCTTTAGTTTGTACTTTTTTTTCTTTTTAAAATTTTATTAATAATTGAGGAATGTTAAGCCTATTTAGAGGCATATTTGTGGGATAAAAGATTGGGAAAGGTTGGAATTAGACTTTTTGGATTGAAACTGTGGAAGGGCAATCCATTATTATTATTATAAAATTTTAAATATCGTCAAAGGTTGAGATAATTTATGAAAGGTTGATCCATTATAAAATTGTTATTATTATAAAATTTTAAATATCGTCAAAGGTCGAGATAATCTATAAAAGATCAGCTCATTATTATTTTATTATTATTATTAAATTATTATTATTATAAAATTTTAATTAAAATAAAAATTTATATTATTAAATTTTGTAATTAAATAAAAATTAATTTTATTAAATTTTAAATTAAATAAAAAATGTTATTATTATTTTAAGTTAAATATAAATTATTATTAAATTCTAAATGAAATAAATTGTAACTTAAATAAAAATTATTATTATTATTATGAAAGTTATTATTATTATTATTATTATGGAAATAATTAAAAATTTATTATTGTTAAACTATCACTATACTTTACAATGATTTATTATTATTATGCAATGTAGTTTATACTGTCAGTATATAACTGAATTTAATTATTCAATGTACTTTAATACTTAATATTTTATAATGATTGTCCTGACTTATTTTATTTTTTTATAAATAAAAATACATTGTACTTTATATTAAGAAAGTTAAATAATAATATTATAATGACTCTGCCAATGTCTATCTACTAAAAATAATAATAATAATAAGTTATAACTAAAATATGTTTTAAATTAAAATACCCTGGGTAAAGTTTTATACAGTGATTTTAAATAATAAATTATTATAGATTTTTCTGTGAAATATTATGTTTAGGATTTAAATAATACTTTTTCATGAGATAACAAATTGTTTGGAGCCTATTTTAATTATTGCACTTAGTTTAATTTAACGACAATCTAGCTAATTTTTTATTTTTTTATTTTTTTATATTTGCAAAGATATGGACCCTGGTAGAGGGAGATAGTCTTACTGGCATAGTTGTGTTATTCCTCCCAGTAAGTCTATGAGTTGTCATTGCAAGTATTCATGGATAGCAGAGATAATTGACTTGGACAGGCTCCAAGGGGTAGAGGAGCAATTTAGGAGGGGTCCATTCAGAGACATGCTGGAGCTATCTCAATATTCTGGACTTTTTTATGCCCGTGATGCATTTCATGTGCTTAGACAGGAGGTTCACTTCAGCGATGTTTGCCCTGATGAGATGTGGTTCTACATTGGAGGTAGACTACATTGATTGGGGCCCCAAGAGTATGCCTTGATCACCGGACTTCGATTCAGCCCGGTGGATGAGAGGATTATAGGGCAAGGGTTGTCGAGCAACTCCCCACATGATGGGTTATTGGGGCGCAATCTACTGACCCTGCCACAGACCCTTGAGATGTTTAGAGCGATGGATGTTGGATCCCTGGAGCAGGATGATGTCCTCAAGCTTGCTTATGGCATCATCGTTAGATACTGGATGTTGATTCGTGAATCTTTCGTAATCATTACGTATTACGTGTGGTCAATCCTCGAGGATTTGCTAGTTGCAAAGGTATTTCCCGGGGCCACCATAGGGTAGAGCATGGCACAGCATTGCCTCCAACATGCTGTTGATGACGAGTCTCTGGTGACGAAGAGGCATTTATATGACAATACTTGGGTGTTACTGGTATGACTTCAAATCTACCATTTTTGGGAATTCTTACGATTTATATTCACCTTCTGGGTCCTTTATTGATGTTTTCTCTTTCAATTCAATGGTGGATGTACGCCCACTTCCCATCCTTACACTCGTATTTGTGTGCTGATGCTCACGGCACCTGAGGTGCCTTCTTCTTTGAAGGCCGATTTACTCCACTTCCAAAGTACAGTGGCATGGTCTATTAGATAGGGTAAACAATCAACCTTTCCGCTTGTGTTTTTTTTTTATCTTTTATTTTTTAAAAATTAAATGTTCATTAAGCTAAATTACGACGTACACAGGCACGTGCTTCATCACCATACATGAGCCAGAGGAGTAGGAGTAGCAGATGCCTTATTGGAGAGATTTTGATGATCTCTTGTATATTCCACCTGTTTGTTGGGGGGCTTCAAAGCCCAACTCATTCTAGGAGGTCGTCCGACAATAGCCACCACCACCCCCCTTTATGATTATAGAGGTTGGTCTAATGATGGTTAAATTAATAAATTGTAAATTAAACAGATATGATTTATTATGTCTAATGTTTTATAACTGTTTTATTTTTAGTCACTTGCGTCGAAAGTTGGGGATGCTAAGATCCCCACGGACAAGGAGAAGCGTTCCGAGGAGTGACGTCCATCCTTTGTGAGATCGGAGGGTCAAGGGGCAGATGAGGACCGCCACCAGATATGTATCTCTTCATGTATATTAAAATCAAGTATTCAATTCAATATGTATATTTATTATAATTTATGTTTAAAATTATAGTACGCTCTCTAGAGCATTGAGAGGCCCTATCGTCCTGCTCCTACAGGCGATGACACGATGGCCTAGCTCGGGACTCTATTGGTAGAGTTTGAGGAACGGGTCGATGCCCGCTTTGTAGAGCAGCATAAGTGGGTGAGTGCTCAGTTGGAGCAGCGGGAGCAGCTAGCCCTGGCTCGACACACAATTGTCCTAAGGCTGCTGAATGAGCTAGAGCGTCAACAGAGCCTACAGCATGATGGCCAGACATCTCTTCCTTCGCATCAAGTTAGTATGAGCTCTACAATCTGAATTACTTAGTTATTGATTATATTCTGATCGTATTTATTTTATTTGAAACTAGCATTAGCAAATGACTAGTGGTGGACAGGATGAAGATCCACCAACTTCATTTGTGGTCGACTCTACCCTCCAAGTTTGTTCAGAATTATAATAGTTCTATCTTTCAATAGATAATATTTACGTAAATTAAGTTATTAGTTATGTTATTTACAAAGAAATTCGAAGAAATTTCCAAATATACCCAAATTGAAATGGGTATTCTAATTTTACACAATTTCTATTAATATTTCATTTCTAACCATTTAGATTGCCCCAATTTCACTCTATACCAAATTGACTTTTTAATATTTGTGGGTAATAAAAATTACCCTACAAATGGGAAATTAAGCTCTTACAATTCGTGCCTCATTACCTAAATCGAAACAAAGGCACAAACGGTTCATTTTCCCATTTCGAGACCCAACTCCTCATCTTCTTCCTTGTCGAAACTTTGAGAGGCCATTGACGGCCAGATAAGGGTTAATGGACAGGAGAGATACAAGATATACATTTTCAAGTAAATTATTGGGGATATTCGGAAAAAGCTTCTTCTGCAAATTTGTGGGATTTAACATAATAAGTGTGTCTCTCAAACCATGGAGTATGTTTTCTTTGTGCACATGCTCAAATGGATCCATCATTGCTCTGAGTTCCTCCACTGCATCATCAGTATTCTTACCAATCAAGCTTGTCAAAGAAGCCCATCTTCCTTTTACAAGACTGCTTTTCTTTTTAGCATCAGACGTGCAAGTCCTGAGAGAGATGCTCTCAGTAAATTTTGGATTTACTAAGCAGAAAGTATTGTGTAGCTCATCAAGGTTGTTCTGGAAAGGAGTGCTAGATAGGATTATTCGTCGGTCTGTCTCAACTTTTGTCAAAGCCTTCCACAATAGGCTGTTCTCTTTGCACGATGTGTGACCCTTATTAAGAATCAGAACGCCAAGCATCTGAAGGAGAATTTTTCTGAACTTCTCTACCTGCTGCCCCTTCCTACTTTCACCAACAAGCTTCTCAAGGGAAGTTTCCATCATGTGATTATAGCTTGACTATTGCTTTCCTCGTGACATTCATGAAAGTGCTTCCAACTTATCAATATAGCTTCAACTAACTTAAATTCTTTTTTGTTGAAATGAGGAAAATGGTAGCCTTAAAAGCTCAAGTATTGTCGAATGTTCATTCATTTCAGTAACTTCTAGGCCCAAAATCCATAGAACTCATTTTTCGAATCAAATGTAATCTTCCGGAGGAGGGTTAGATTAAGAATTTGAAAAATGAGTTCGACGGATTTTGGGGAGAAGTTACTAAAATCAATAGAGTTAAGGTTACCATTTTCCTCATTTCGACAAAAAGAATTTAAGTTGGTTGAAGCTATATTGATAAGTTGGAAGCAATTTCATGAATGTCAGGAGGAAAGCAATAGTCAAGCTATAATCACAGGATGGAAACTTCCCTTTGAGAAGCTTGCTGGTGAAAGTAGGAAGGGGCAGCAGGTAGAGAAGTTCAGAAAAATTCTCCTTGAGATCTCTAGCTTTCTGATTCTTGATGATGGTGAAGTCGCCCGGTGGCAGGTCGATAAGGTAATAGACATAGTTAATATTTAAGTTTTTATTTTAAGTTAAATTTTATATTAAATAATTTAATATTTTCGATGTATTTGTAGGTCTTGATACCATGTTGCCACAAGAATCACTGGATACTTCTACGGATCTCGCTGATGGGGACGAAGGTCACTCTATATGATTCGAGTCCAGCACATGATAAAGTGATGAGGGTGAGCAAGATAGAGTTGATGGAGCCGGTTTGTAATATGCTGCAACACCTGCCAAGTTCGGATACAAGTTTTTTGCCATTAAAGCCCTCCCAATTTAGCCTAATTCGACTAGCTGTGCGGAATACGTTGCACATTACCTGGTATAGCTGCTGAGGGGGTATGTTTGGACGGAGCCATCATTGGACGATATTCCAGATGCACCCTAGCGCATCAGGGATGAGATGGCTTCGATCACGTTTGAGTATATAAGCGGGGCCTAGATTTCTATCCCAATGATTTTTCGGATTGTATAATGTATATA
The DNA here is from genome assembly GCA_028571225.1 of Parsonsia alboflavescens. NCBI lineage: Eukaryota > Viridiplantae > Streptophyta > Magnoliopsida > Gentianales > Apocynaceae > Parsonsia > Parsonsia alboflavescens. The sequence goes on from JAOXNR010000022.1 coordinate 17,018,823, forward strand.
TATATTTTGGACAGCATGTAAATTATGTAAATGAAAATGAAATTACATTAGATATTTTATTTATATTATGTAATTAAAAACAATATGAAAAAAACTACAAGTGATGTTTAATATAAACTTTGACAGTGACATGTCTGTTGCGTTTGAACTCTGACAGTGACAATAACAGTGACATGCCTGTTACGTTTGAACTCTGATAGTGATAGTGTCATGCCTGTGGTTTTTCCTTTTGCGTTTGAACTTTAACAGTGACATGCCTCAGTTTCTTTATTTGTTTAGCTTTTTTTTCTTATGAATTTTGTTGAGAAAATTTTAAGCCTATTTAGATGCAAAATAGTTAGATAAACAACCGGGGAGTGAGAAATGAGTTTGGAAATGGAAAAAAGGCTTTTCTCGTTTGAAATGGTGAAAGGTTGGATAGTATGTAGAAGGTCGGTATAATCATTCGAATGTCAGTATTATTTGCCGAAGGTCGATGTAATGACTTGGACAACTTGACCTTTGCCAAGTCTTGCTTCGACCTTTGATAGATAATACCGACTTTCAGATGATTATACCAACCTTCTAAGTACAATCCCGACTTTTGGATGATTATATCGACCTTCTGAGTAAAATCTCGACCTTCGAAAAGATCATCCTGACCTTCAGATAGATAAAAGCGACCTCCATTGTTTCAAATGAGAAAAGCTATTTTCCATTTCCAAACCCAATTCTCACATCCCTAGTTATTTATTAAAAATTTTTTTCCCAATTTCATGACTGTAGAAGAAGGAGCAGAAATATGGCCAAGAAAAATAAAAAATCATGTGGTAGGATAAATGAAAAAATTGCAAACTAGTAAGAATAGATTACTGAATCGTCTCAGCACCAATATCGCCTTCAAAAAAATCCACTCTCTCATGGACGACACCTATATTGACATTAACAAACACTCCTGCTTCAACTGTCGCCTCCAATGTTTGTCTAGAAACTCGAGCTTGTTGGATAGATATTGGATTAGATGGGTGCCTTTCTTGAGCATGATCATGTGATGATGGAACCTCGACTTTGGGTGGTGGGGCTTCTGTGGCTGTGTTCGGACAAGTTTGACGATTGTGTCCTTTTCTTGTGGTCTTCCTACCTCCTTTCTTGCAAACGATACATTGACAACCAAATTTTTCAAACTTGCAATTCTATTTAAACTCGAAGACAAGGTGCATATGCCTTTCTCAATATCTCTGTGTCAAATGAATTTCCACGGCACAACGAATAGTAGTGATCCCCAATTTCCCTATAACGAATTAAAGATGAGAAAAAAAAATTGAGATTATGATTTTAAATCTATTTCCTAAATAATAGGGAAGGTCTGAAAGGTTGAACCTACCTTATGGACGGTCTACTCGGCCTCTCGTAAGGTCGGTTCGGCTATCTGGAACGTCTGTTTAAATTATACGAAGGTTTTTCAATACCTGGTAAAAACAATGGCATGTTTACACGGAATTCCTTCTAGTTCCCATCTCTGACATCCACAAGTTCTCCGAATCATATCCACAACAGCATTTCCTTGTCTTGTTGGATTACCGATGACAAACTTCTCCCTAGTTCGATCAAAAGTAGTATGTGAAATCTTCTATTTTTCCTCTTCCTCTATCCCTATCCCATTAGTATAGGTACTTTTGAATCAATAGAGAGCCTTTTCTTTTGTATGAATCGATATATTCCATTCCAATTCCTTCCAGATACCTCCTAAGGAAAATCTCGAATTGGATCCCAAATTGACGGGTTAGTGTGAGCTTGTCCATAAGGTTATGCACTCTTTCAACAGGAATCTGTTTTCTGGAAGATCCAGGCTCTCGTACTTTGGTGGGTCTATGAGATTCTTTCGATGACCTATGTTGTGTTGAAGGGATATCTATTTAATCCGATGATCGATTATGAAAAGCCCGTGGTAGCAACAGAACCGGGGAAAATATACAGAGAATACAGCTTTTTTCGCAGCCGTTGTTGGTCAACCTTCATAGCTTCTTGCTTAATCCATTCCACAACACATTTAGTAATAATATCATTCATTGTAGGGCTGCATCTCGGCATTTATTGAACCAACTCTGACACATACCCCTATAAAACTCGTGTACTGATGTAATCGGCAATTATCCAGCTTTCTTGATTGCTTCATTGAAGAACTCGACAAGATTGCCTGTCATTTGGTTGTATCGATTCTTCGGACAGTAAGCACGTGACCAACCTGATTGCCCTACCTCAACATTCAACCATCGATGAACCCTAGGGTGTCTATGTTGAATCGCCCTTAAGTGGTGGTCGCATTTGTGCTTATTATAGGCATATGTAGCACTTTTGAAATCACTGCAACATGAGGATCTTTGCACTTTGTCTTTAAGTTTTCCTTCAAATGTCGAAAACAAAAGGCTTGTGGAACCTCGGATACAATTACCAAATCATTGCGAGATCCATATGCAATTCTTAGTCTTCTTAAGAACCACTCCCATGAATCATTACCCTCCTCTTCACCGAATCCAAATGCAAGGCGAAAAGTTTATCTGTATCCATTCGCATAGACAGCTAGGTAAATTTTACCCTCATGTACACCTTTGAAGTGTGTTGCATCTAGGATAAAGATGGGTCTCATGTACTTGAAACCCTCGATTGAAGGACCAAGTGCACAAAATGACCTCTCAAAATGATCATCTGGCAATGCTTTGTTAGTTAGTGAGTCGGGCATTGTGCGCTCTAAGAGGTAGAAGTATGATGGAAGATGTTTAAGTGAGTCCTCTGGAGTTTCATAAGTGATGTCTTTTGCATGCTGCAAAGATCTCCAGGCTTTGCTGTATCCTAGCTTCACACCATAATTCTCTCGCATGTCTTGAATCACATTTTTTGGGTTAGGATTCACACCGATGATTTTACAAGCGTACAAATAACCAATTGTTGATGCACTTACATCCCTGTTTTGGCTTTGCTATACAGTTTGAATGCAAGTACGAGTCGGGACAAACTTGTAAATCATCCACATCTGGCATCCAACTTTACACTGTGCACGTATCATGAAGGTGCAACTTTTTGATTCCTGCATCGCGCCTCGAATCTTGCCTTATCCGAACTTACCACGTGATAGGAAAATCGATTCTCAAGTGAATATTGACCTACTGTTGTCGTCAATTCATCTTTACTGTTAAAAATTGAATCATTCCCTATCGAACCCACAAATGGAATGGTTTCATCTTCACAATAATGCTCCTCTGCGTCATCACCCCGGTCCATGTCTGTGAATTGAGTAGAAGAGTCCAATATAAATTGCTCAAAAGGAACTATGTGTCTAACCCCATGGTCGAAGTTCACGGAGACATCATCATCAACATTACGGATATATTCTTCTTCGCAATCATCATCATCAGCAGCATTAGTGCGAATATTTCCGGATGGTCCAGGTTCATCGTTTAGAGGTGGGAATATCCCATCTGGATTCCTTTCGTACGTATTAACAGAATCATCCATTGCATGATCACCACCACATAGATGTAATCTTTTAATTTTGTTAACAACCACCATTTTAGGATCAACTTCCCTCATTAAATACATGATCCCGTATATATCTTCAATTTACAATAATTTAGTACTTCTATCGGATAATTTGGATCCAATTGAGATTTGTATATCGAATTAGTTTAAATCAATCTTCATGCAACTTGCTATAGTTCTCCTAAAATCTTTATAATTGATGTCGTTTGGTATGACTACCGGATGTGCTTTTCCACTTAGAGAACCATTGTAAAGAACAATTTTGATTAAAGCCATTTCTGCAAGAATCCAAAGAAAAATATATTCAGGAAAATGTACATGCAATACTAGAAAGAAAAGGGGAGAAATATCTTAATTATAAAAAAAGCAAAGAAAAAACGGTCTATATAGTTTTTTTTAAAAAAAAATAGGGGACTGGAAAAAAATGCTTGAAGGTCGAGATGATCATATGGAAGGCTGATATAATCCCTTCAAAAATCTAATTGACCTTCTAGATGGTCTATTGAGCTTTTTTAAAAAAATACTAAAGGTTAATTTCATCCTTTGAAGGTCAGTATAATCATCCGAAGGTCGAAATGATCAACTGGAATATCGGTTGAACAAAAAAGAAACTGGGCTTGAAGGTTGGCCTCTACTATCGAAGGTCGGCCGATACTTCAAACACCCAACACAAGCAACTTTCTTTCTTTCCTTATACCAAACAAACAAAGCAAAACGGATGACCAGCAAAACCCAGTGACACTTAGGAATCAAAACACAACCATCAAACACCATAGCAGCAAAAAAGAAAAACAAATTGAATTCAAACTCAAACTAATTGATGCGAGCTTGATCTTGTCAAGAAAAAAACCAACTCCTCTCCCAAACTTAGACCCAACTGCCGACTACTCTTTTTTCTTTAGCAGGGAGAATAGGTTCATTTTAAGTTCAACTTTCAATAAGGAAACTTCATCTATGATGTAGCAGTTGTATGGTCTTCAATTCGGTTTTACAGTAGTGTAGTGGTAGTTGAGGTGTCTTGAATGTTGAGGGCAATATAGTAACTACATGATAAAAGCGAATACAGGATATTTTTGTTTTGTTTTTTTTAAGGAAAAAGTCAAAATGGGTATAGAGTAAAAAGTTAGTTTTAGAGTTACAGATTTGGGTAATATTGAAAGCTTTCTATTCAAATTGAATAAATGTGAAAACAGCCCAAGAAAAATGCATAAATCTTTGTTATAATTATTATATAAAAAAAAGCCTATAATTATTTATTACGAAAAGAAAAAGAGAGAAAGGAGCTGCGCAATGGGAATCTCCAAAAAATAAGCAATATCAAGAAAAATGGATGCAGATATTAAAGGAGAATCCCAAGCCTAAAATTAATCAGATGAAGGACGATGAATCCATCACCCCTACTACGGGAACGTTTAGAACTATTGGTGGTTACAATATCTCTATTATTCAATTCTCTCTCCCCACTAATTTGCATAATATGAGAAGATTCTACAAAGGACTCAAGAGAAAAAGCCTCCAATTCAGAAGGTCGGTATTCATGCCTTTTAACGGGGGAGCACTCATGGAGAGAGGAGGTAAATAATAATACAACCCATTATCGAAATCCTGAGTCAAAAGAGACCTAGGAATCTCATCAACAGGGGAAGAAGGAGTGCTCGAGGAAGATAAGTGTGTTTGTACATGTGCCTCAGCGACAGGAAGTTCAACAGAAGGGGAATCACTACGGGCCCGACGAGTAGAGATCTTTTTGTGAAAGAAAAGAAAATTTCTAAAAAGAAATAAGGAGGGGAAGAAAACTCACTCGTTGATGCTAGAAAACTTTTAAGATGGGAGAATTGGCTAACATACCAAAAGATCGCCAATCATAAAGAAGAAAGCTCAAAGTTTTTATCCCAAAGAGAAAGTTTGATTTTGCTGAGAAGAGCTTTGGTAAATCTTAAACCCTTCAAAGTTCCTTAATTTATAAGCAAGAAGGAGTCTCTTAAGTTTCTAGAAAAGATATAGTTCCCAAGAATTGAGGCAACTGCCAAAACTAATAAGACACAACACCTCAAAACTAGCCATTACAAAAATGGCGCAAAATGGCACAACTCTTTAGTGGTCGAGGCTCTGCAGTGAAAATTTAGGTGCCATGACCTAGGATCTCCAAGGGCTTAAAAAGGGGTAATGATGGGTAAAACAGGTACGCTTTAAATGACCCGAACCAAATAAACTCAAGCTTTGACCCAAAAGAAGGAGATGTGATCCAACACCTTTAAAAATGAGTCGGCTACCTCTTGAGACATTGACCTCCTAGGTCACCGACCTTTAGAAATCTTGGAGAAGGTCTTGCTGGACCCCCGACCTTCAAACTAGTGAGCTCCAATCCACTTCATGAATCTTCCATGCCACGATTAAGTATCTATAACACTTGATACACATTAAGAGACTTAAATCACTCGTCGTGATCTCCAAAAATCTCATCACGACCTTTGAAGTTTATTGGAAGGTTGCGAAGATGTCTTACAAGTCATTAGCTAGCTCATAACTCACACATCAGAGACATGCATGGCAAGATATCTTCCATTATGGAAACTCCACAATTCTAGGAGAAATTGGCTGGATGTGATCTCACAATTATCCTAAATACCTACTTTCACATAATTGAGATTTACTCCAACAAGGTAACTTCACCTAAAAGGTAACTTATTATTCGATATACATTATCAAATCACAAATGGATTAGATGAGTAATTCTCTTCCAATTTACTCTCATCGGATACTAACTGAGGCATCAGAGTCATCCTGATTGCGACAGCCCACTTTGGGGATCTATTTTCTTTCCGGTTATGATTACATTGGCCATCACGGTTCGGGGTGACTTGGAGATCGTTCCCGAGCTCCATCAAAGTTAAAAATTTAAGGGACAAAATTAGTTATTTTGTAAAATAATTTACATTGTTTAAAAATGGGAAGCGGTTTTGATAGTGCTGGCATGTAAAAAAAAAATGTGAACTGGCAAATCCATGCTCGGCATTTTTCTAATTGTTGGACCCATCCTAGTCATCATGTCAATCGATTGGCTTGACCAATGGTGTTGAGAGAAAAGGGTACGACCTGGATGAGCCGACCATAATAGACCTAAGTCCCGAGCCAAATACCTAAAAGTCAAAATCACAAGTTAAGAGGAAAGGTGGGTAACGACCTCTTCCCACCGACTTCCCAGGTCACTTACCTTAAAATGAGTTTAGAGGAGGTCTCACTGGACCACGAACTTCAACCCGATGAGCTCTAATCCATCTCTTACATCTTCCATGCCATGACTAAATGTTTGCAACTCTTAACATACTTTATGAACCTATAATCACTCATTGCGACCTTTTAAAAGGGATGGTCTAGACTTTTGACATTCACAGGTGGGTCATGAGCATGGTTTGAAGGTCATTAACTTGCTTGTGGCTCTCGACTAGAGACGTGCATGACAAGGTATCCAAACTTTGGAAAATTCCACAATTCTATTAGCAATTGGCGTGATACGATACAATCTCACAATTATCCAAATTGCCTACTTTCAAGTAATTAAAGAGTCATGATCAATGAGGTAACCTGTTATTTAGTATATATTATCAAATCACACACTGTTCACGGACAGATTGAGCTGATTTACTCAAAGATTAATCTCTCGGAATACTGACTTAGGCATCGGAGCTATCCTTATGGCGATAGCCCACTCTGGTGATCTAATTTTCCCTTTTAGGCTGCGATTGCAGGCGTCATCATGGGTCGAGGTGACCTAGAGATCATTTCTGAGCTTCATCACTTTTGGTGCTGTCTGTGGGTAAGACATTCTATTAATAGCTTTCTTCCATGTACACAAAACAAAATAAACAAGGATTGTGATGACCAGATCCTATTCAGGCACCACACCATGGGAAACCGCCTGGCAAAACACAATTGCGCATTGGAGAAGCAGTGCTGAAAGACCTAATCCTAATGGAAGATAATAACAATAATCCAAGGCCAGCTGATTAGCAAGAACAACCCAGACCGACATGGTCTAGACCATCCCGAATTGTCTTGGTGAACCATCCACCTGCGCGTGAAACAAAAGATCAGGGACACCTTAATCAAAATGATAATGTGGAAAACCCCAGACCACAGAGATTAGGGGGAAGTCGGGTGTCTATTCCAGTCGACCTTTTAGAACTCATGGTGGCTGCTCTAGAAGGAATCTTAGGTAGAAGAGATTACATGTCAACGGATTGTACCCCTGTTCCATCTCAGAGGGAAACATAACTACCTCGAGATCAAGGGGGTTGCACACAGCCTGATCAACCGCTACCTTCAGAAAGAAGAAATGACCTCCAGACTAGTGTGGAAGGTCGGGAGGTAGGTTAAGCATATTAAACATCACAGGGCGAAAGAGTCCCACCCATGGTCTTCCTAAGAGAGAGCCTATGTAATGGAAGGGGTTATGACCTATAGGATAGACTCAACTGAGCTGCCATTTCCCAAGGTGAACAACAAGATATAGGTCCTTATGAGTAGGGAAGCTCATTGAGAACTCCTCCTTGATGAAGGATACCTATTCGATGTAGCCTCGAAAGAACAAGCAGTGACGCTCGAGAGGTAGCCCTGAATCCACTGAGGAGAGCAACCAAGAGATACAAAGTAGTGTGGACCTATAAGAGCCCTCACCATTTGTCCACAGTATCAGGACTATTCAAATGCCATCAGGATTCACCGCAAGTTGAGGCAAAGTACAATCGCAAAGGGGAATGTCCACAACATATTGATGAATACGTTTTCTACATGGAAATGTTTGAGTACCGTAATCATGTCAAATGTCGAGCTTTCCAGTGCACGTCGACAAGAAAGCACGATCTTGGTTCAAGGGAATTTTAGAAGCAAGTATCTTGAGCTGGACACAACCGAAGTAGCTATTCTAAAAGAACTATCAAAGTAGCAAAGGGTGCAAAAAAGACATCAATGATATGTTTACTATCAAATAGAAATTTGGTGAAAGAACAAGAAGTTTTTACAGTCGTTTTAATGATAAGGCAATGGAAATTGAGCAGAAAAACGATGCTATCTACATCACTGCCTTTAAACAAGGACTGCAAATGGGGGGTATGTAGCACTTAAGCTGGCAGAAGAGCTAGTGAAGACCATCAAGGAGCTACAAACACTCCCCAAAAGGCTAATAAAAGCTTAAGAAAATGGCAATCCAGAAAAAGATTCCTTGATTTGCCTCAACTATGGAGAAAGAGACTAATGGGTGACAAAAATGATTACAACACGCCTGACAACTTGGCGGGTGGAAATACTGGGGGTCACGGGAAATAAGGGGCTTCTAAAGCTACCAAGAGCTCTCAAAACTCCTCTGGCCAAGAGAGACACAACAAAGTTCTACCACTAACATAAGGATAATGGCCATCTCACAAAGGATTGCTTCAACCTCAAGCTAGAAATTGAGAGGCTGGTAAAAAAGGGTCACTTGCATGAATTCCTGGCTAAGAATATAGGTCCTACAAATCCATCTCCTGTAGGCACAAACCACCAACGACCTCCGGTCAGAGAAATAAACACCATTGAAGGGAGGTTAACGGAAGCTTGGGAGGAGATTCAGACCCCCTTACAGTGTCATTCCAGATTGGGGATTTCCTTGTATGAAAGGTACTAGTTGACACCGGAAGTGCAGTGAATATCTTGTACAAAAAAGCATTCGATCAAATGTGGATAGATAAACGCTCGCTGATAAAATTAGACACTGCTTTGACCAGCTTTAGTGTTAGCACAACCTATGTAAAGGGGATCCTATGGGTTCCACTAGCGGTTTATGTGGATGGCAAGGGGATCATAGAGGTCATGGACTGGCTGGTGGTTGATGCACCAGGAACTTGCAATACAATTCTAGGATGGAGAGGGGTCATGGACCTGAAAGCTAAGATCTCCTTGTTGAGTTATTACATGAGGATCCAGGTCGAAGAAAGATGCATCATCCTAGAAGAAGACAGACAGACAATGGCAGAATGCTACCTCACTGAAATTGATGCTGAGACCTCAGCAATGTCCGAGCAGAGGGATTTCATCCACCTCTCTAAGGGGAATGATTAGTTCAGAATCCAGGTTGCTAGTAAAAAAGAAAAAGTTTTTCTCAACTAGGAATTGATAGAAGGATAGCAGAGATAAAAGGAAAGCTAGTCAACTCCTTTTAAGAATAGCCGAAAGTCTTCAGCTGGCAACCTTCTGACCTCGAAGGAATTGATAGAAAGATAGCAGAGCATAAGGTCGGGCTCAAACCCGGAGTCAAACCAATAAAACAAAAGAAAAGAACTTTTGCCCCAGAACAAAATGAAGTCATAGCTCGAGAAGTCCAAGCTCTTCTTGATGCTGGAATTTTGAAAGAGGTCATGTACCTAGAATGGCTTGCCAATCCAGTGGTTGTACCAAAAAGGAAAGGAAATGAACGATGTGTGTGGATTTCAGCACACTAAGTAAATATTGTCAGAAAGACTCATACCCACTTCCGAGCTTCGATAAAATCGTAGACTCAACATCTGGTTATCAATGGCTATGTTTCTTGAATGCCTACAAGGGGTATCATCAGATTCCGATGGTGCTAGAAGACATAGAGAAGCCACATTTGTTACAGAGGTCAAGACCTACTTCAATACCAAAATGCTGTTCGGTCTGAAGAATGCAGGGGTGGAATTCAAACAAGCCATACACAAGGTCTACAAGAAGCAGCTCGGGACGAACATTGAGGTATATGTGGACGACATCGTGATTAAGTCTAAAACCTCAGAAGACTTCATTGATGACATAAGCGAGACTTTCCAGACATTGAAAGCTACTCATATGAAGCTCAATCGTGAAAAATGTACCTTCAAGGTTTCAATAGTAAAATTCCTGGGTTTCATGATATTAGTATGGGGCATTGATGCCAACCCTGATAACATAAAAGCACTCTTTTACATGGAGCCTTGTAGGAGCATCAAGGAATTTTAGAGTTTAATAGGGAAGACGACAGCTTTGGGACGCTTTATAAGCAAGATGCTGATAAATGAGAAAAGTTTTATGAGGTCCTGAAGAAATCAAAAAATTTGCAGTGGATAGAAGATTTTCGGATAGCTTTCAGAAGATTGGAAGAATTTCGGGGAAAATCCCCACAGCTTGTCTCCCCAAGGTCGGGGAAGGAAATCTTGATGTACCTAATTGCGACAGAGAAGGCAGTCAGCTCAGTGTTTCTAGTAGAAAGGTTAGGTTTAAATTTCCAGTGTATTATGTAAGTCGTTTGCTCTAAGGTCCTGAAATTAGATATTTAGACCTCAAGAAATTCCTTTACTTAATTTTTATTACTTCAAGGAAGCTCAAGCCCAATTTTGAAGCTTACCCAATAAGAGTATTGACCAATTTACCACTAAAGCAAGCTCTGGAAAAACCCGAGCTATCGGACCTAACAATGAAGTGGTTGCTCGAACTCTCAAGATATCAGATTGATTTTGAGCTAAGGAAAGCTATCAAAGCTCAAGCTCTCTCAGACTGCGTAGAAGAATGCACAAGAGTTCCACTGGAGCTCACAAACACCTGTGAAATTAACATATGGACCATGTACATAGATGGTTCCACTGAAAAGGAAAAATTCAGGTATGAGAATTGTATTGATCAGTCCTGAGGGAGTGAGAATCCCTTACTCTATGAAACTTCCCAACCTCAAATAATGAATCAAAATATGAAGCTCTTTTAGTAGGTCTAAGACACATAACAACTAATTGAATGCCAAAACTAATTCACAAGTTATAGTCAGCCAAGTCACTAGAGAATATGAGCTAGGGAAGAGAACATGATTAAATATCTCTAACAAGTAAGTAATATAACATCAAAACTTGAGTACTTCCTTATTGTGCAAATACCAAGAGAGGAAAATTCAGAAGCAGACATACTATCTAAAGTCTACTGGGAGCTCGCGGGGACAAATGCCGAGCTATTGGTTGAACTGTTATACTCTCCCAGCATGAACCAAGGGGAGAACTTGGTTATAGAGGATCAGGTAGACTAGAGATACCCAATCTACAAATTCCTTAAAGATGGTGAAATTCCACAAGATGCCAAAAAAGCTTGCCAAATACGGAAATGGGCACCTCGTTATATCCTGATAGGAGATGACGAAATGTACAAAAGGTTGCACAAATGGCCACTGCTCAATTGCCCAAGCAAGGGAGAAGGAGAATACATCATTGAAGAGGTACATAGTGGAATATGTGGTTCACACATAGGACCAAAAACTCTCGCAAAGAAGATATTGAGGATGGGTTATTATTGGCCTTCGATTATCATAGATATCGACAAGGTCATACATAAATGTACGAGCTGTCAATTGCATTATCACGTCGGTTCCATTTGACATCTAGGGTATCGACATATTAGGACCTTTTCCCAAAAGGAGTAGGAGTTGTTCAATTCCTAATTGTGGTCGTAGAATATTTTACCAGATGGATTGAATCAGAACCAATGGCAATAATCTCTTCGCCAAAGGTACTATCCTTTGTATGGAGAAATATTTTATGAAGAAAGAGGTCACAAACAGACCTCTTAACATATCTAGTATAGAAATAAAAGGAGAAGAAACATAAGCTCAGAAGACGAGCATTGTGTATTACAAAGCCCAAAGTAAGAAAAAGAAGGACTTTGTAAAATCCTATTCTATTACAATCTTCTGCTTGATCTCCCGGTGCCTCTATCGAGCTTGGTAGGGCCTTGTAATCGACTGCTATCTTTGAATAATGATGTCTGAGGGACCAGCGAGATAGTTAGTAATGCTCTCAAATGGAGGTCTACCTAAGGATAGACGAATAGCTCGGGAGAGATTGAGTGTTTCATTGAAATCAATAGGCTAGGGATGAAAAAGGTAATACTTAATTATGTCTCCACAGTTATGGATGATTTTACCTTGAGGAGTAGCCATAGACAAAATGGGAACATTGTGGATCACCCTCTCGGAGGTCAGAGCTTCAGCAAATTGGTCTAGTGGACCTTCTCTTCCTCAGCATTGCCTTTGCCGGATTGACCAACCTTAGACAAAGCTTCGGCAATAGCAACCTCCTCTTGAGAGGTCGGATCTGGACCTTCTTTCTCCCAAGGAAGAGGAGCTACTGAATTTGGATGATATGGCCCCTCGTGGATAGTCGGATCTATCTTCAAGTCCCCATTGAGCTTGTGAAGCTTTCAATTACATCGACATAGAGCCCAAATAGCTGAAGTCGAAGGAGAGACTCCACATAGGCTTGGAAGGCCGGGATCCCTTCGAGCTTGAAAAATGAGAGGCGGCCGTCCTCCTCACCTAAAGCATTAAAGTCTGCCAGCAGAGCATCCAGGTCGATGATGCGATCTCTTTATTGATTGCAGACTGAAATCAGTTCCTTACTTCTCTTCACAGCAATATCGAGGGCAGAGGACAAATGTAAGTTTTGAGTTCGAGCAGCTGACAATTTCTTCTCGCTCTCTTGGAAAAAAGTTTGGACATTGCTATAATTGGTTCAAGCTTGCTCAATAGCTGAGTCAAGCTCCTGGACTTCCTTCTCAAGATGAGTCTTCTCATCTTGGAGCTTGGTGATCAGGGTAGAGAACTCTTGATCCTTCTTTACTTTCTCCACTTGTCTTCTTAGTCTCTCACCTAAGAAGACATGATTCTAAAAAAGGGGGAAGAAGAAGAAAGGTCAGTACTCAAGAAGTGTAGACACAGAAAAGACTATAAGGATACAAAAATTAAGAGAGCTCACTGTTGTGTGGAGAGAGGCTGTGTATCGGTCCAGCTCGTCATCAATGAGCTATTGACAGATGTCTCGGTCAGGGATGGGGGGGAGGGAGGCATACTCCATCAGAAAGAATTAGCAGTCTGGCCACTGGAACAGGGAGTCAGAGGACTCCATGGCAAGGTAGAGGACCCCCTTGTAGTCTCCTCCTCAGAATGAGAGGCTAAGGAAAAATTCCCCAGCCTCTTTAAAGTCTCTGCAACCTCCATTGCAATGCAACCACTGAATTATATCCCAAGCTTAAAGGTCGCAGGGACCATCCCCTTGCTAGAAGAGGTCGAGGGTAGCTCCTTCTCTTGCTGGGTGGACTGGAGGGAAGGAAAAGAAGAGATCACAATCTTGCAGGCCTCTTGGAAGCCCTCAAAGTTCCAGCCTTAAAGTTTCTCTTCACGATGGTCCGAGTCGGGCTCGCCATTGTCACGTTCTTACTCTAGGATTGAGGAATTGGAATCTTGAAAGAAGACTCCACAGTGGAGTAATAGCTGGAGCAACGAATGAAGCACTAGTAGCATCGCCAGAGCTGCTGGCAAGAGCTCGTAAGGATAGCGACCTTCCTTGCTGCCCTTATTGCTGTCAAAACAAGGAAAGGAAGAGATGTCAGGATACAGAAAAGTTACAGAAATATATTGAAAGTTAAAAAATAAAGAAATTTCCAACCAATAGGAATAATTCCTATGGTTCTCGTGAGAGTGGGGAGGTCGTGATCTGCTGGACTTCCCAATCCAACAGAATGGAGCAAAGGTACTGACCAGATTTGCTGAGTCAACCCGACCTTCTCAACATTAGAATTGTCCAGGTTGAAAAGGAAGACTCTATTCCTCTCTTGCTTTCCGAACAGAGTAGAGACCATTATAGAAGGTTTTATTCAAATTCTAGTCCGGGTAGGACTCGGACTGGACTAGATTGGTTGGAAGTTTGGCAAAAAGAAAAGAATCCGTCCAAGTGTTGCCTGAAGATTGGAAGGGATCTAGTAATTTATACCTGTTGTTGAATTGGTGGTAACCGACCTTAAAGAAGCATCGAATAAGGTCGAGAGAAACTGGAACTCTATAAAGATAGTAGGTTACTATGAGCCCAATCATGGTTCGCACTCCATTTAAAACAAGCTGTGCTATTGGAAAGTTCTAGAAATGGACCATATCAAAGAACGGAGGATGCAAGTATGGTAAGAGTGATGTTGGGCACAATTCCCAAGGTAATTGGTTCGAGCTCAGATCGGGCTCGGAACAGGCCAACTAACAAAAATCATTGCTAACTTATGATGCAGGGAGTTTTTTGGCCATCCAGAGTCGTTTCGATGGTGTTTTGGGCATTTTTCTGTTTTTAGTGACATTATCGTAATTTTTTTGTTTTTTGAGACAATTTTGTAATTTTCTATTTCCAGGGGTATTTTTGTAATTTCATTATTTATAAGTTCCGATTAGGTTTATGTTTTGTTTAGGGCTTTAAATATTTCGTTTCTCATTGTTTTCGGTAGCTTTTGATTAATTGATAATTTTCGACTTTGGTCGTTTTCCGAAAACTAGAGAGTTTTCACAGTTTTCCAGCCTTTCTTCTGTTTAGTCATTCTTTTCGATATTGTTCATGCATCAGGAGGTATCAGAGAGTCAGGTTGCTGAAATGAATGGTTAAGCAGATTCGTGGAGGTCATAGACGACATCGTGCTGGAAGGGGAGGTGGAGTTGTTCCTGAGGAAGACAAACTGCCTCGTCAACGAGGCCTACAGGAAGTCAAAAACTAAAATGCGGAATAGAGAAGGCGAATCCAGGACTTGGAGCGGCAACTGGCGGAGGCATGGTTGGATGTTTAGTTCGAGGAGGGTGTGGAATCGGAGATTGAATCCGACGATGAGGAGGAAGATGACAATTCGTTTGCAGCGTTGAACTGAGGACGACAAAACCGACCAGAATGACGTGGCCGACAACCATCTTCTTTCCAAAATTTCGACATGAAAATTGAGATTCTTGATTTTGAATGTAGGGTGCATCCTGATGATTTTCTAGATTGATTACATATAGTGGAGAGGATTTTCAGTCTTCGAGATTTGATGGAAGAACAGAAGGTTAAGAGCGTGGTAATTAAATTACGGAAACATGCTTCAATTTGGTGGGAGCACGTTAAGAAGCAACGCGCCAGAGAGGGAAAGTAAAAAATTTCGACTTGGGACAAGATGAAAAAATTGCTGCGGAAGAAGTTCTCGCCGGTACATTATTGGTAAGAGGCCTTTATTGATTATCATTCCATTAAGTAGAGGGATATTTCAGTGGAGCAATACATAGCAGAGTTTGATCAGCTGCTCATGAGGTGTGATGTCGCCTAAGAAGACGATCAGGCGGTGGCTCGATTTTTATCAGGGTTGAAATTCGAGATTGCTAATGGGGTTCAACTACAATAGTTTTGGACGTATGAGGTTAATGCAGAGTCGCCTTGAAGGTTGAGGGGCAGCTTAGGTGGAAGGGCGGCAGTTCAGGCTCTAGGGTTCCAAGTCGATTCCAGAACAAACCTAGCGGGCAATCATCTTCAGCGACAGCGGCTTTGAATAAGGGTGAAAAGGGGAGGTAGTGGCCAAAGACTGTATGCAAGGCCGAACAAGCACGGACAGGGCCACGACGGCGGCTGCCAAGCGGTGCTTTAAGTGCCAGGGTTTTGGGCACTTTGTCACTGACTGCCCAAATAGGCAGTTCGTGACCTTGAGCTAGGACATGCTAAAGCTGATTTTCAATGAGGAAGAAGAGGACCTCGAGGATGCGCAGAACCAGGAGGAGATCGTATATGCAGATTCGGGAGAATCCCTGATGATTTGGCGATTGCTAAACATGGCAGTAGACGACGAGTCTTGGCTGCGACATAACGTCTTACATACTCAGTGTACTGCCAAGGGAAAGGTGCGTAACATTATTATTAATGGCGGCAGTTGCTAGAACGTGGTCTCGACAACAATGGTCGAGAAACTAGGATTGGAGACAATTGAGCATCCGTAGCCCTACAAATTGTCATGGCTAAAGAAGGGCAATGAAGTTAAGGTCAGCAAGCGGTGCTTGGTACAGTTCTCAATTCGCTGATGAGGTATGGTGTGAGGTTGTTCCCATGGATACTTGTCACATTCTGCTAGGGAGGCTGGTAGTATGATCAAGTAACGAAGCATGATGGGTTCCGGAACACTTACACTTTTAGCAAGGACGGCCAGAGCATTACGTTGGGCCCTTCGGATTTGAGGAAGGAGGCAGCAAATGTTCTGTTTGTCTAGGGTTGATTTTCATGAGGAGGAGATCAAGGCGACAGAGATTTTTGCCTTGGTGGTTATGGAGCAAAATGCAGATCATTCCAAGTTTCCTGAGGAGATTATTCCTTTGTTGCGGGAATTTGCCAATGAAATGCCATAGGAGTTGCCTTCAAGAATGCCACCTATGAGGGATATTTAGCATTGCAATTCCGCATAAGGCAGCCTATCGTATGAGTCTGCAGCAGCAACATGAGGAGTTACAAAGGCAGGTGCGGGAGTTGATGGAAAAAGGGGTTGTGAGAGAGAGTATGAGTCCTTGTGCAGTACCAGCATTGCTGGTGCTGAAGAAAGCTGGGTCGTGGCGGCTGTGCATTCACAGTCGGGTGGTGAACAAGATTACCATCAGGTATAGATTCCCAATTCCCTGATTTGATGACTTGATTGATGAGTTGCATGGGGCATCTATTGTTTCGAAGATAGATTTAAGGAGCCGGCATCATCGGATTCAGATTCGAGCAAAAGATGATTGGAAAACCGCATTTAAGCGGTTGATGAATCAGGTTGAGATGGGCTGTACGAGTGGATAGTCATGCAGTTTGGATCGTCGAATGCGCCCAGCACTTTCATGCGGTTGATGAATCAGGTGTTTCGTCTGTTCATTGGGCGATTTGTGGTGGTCTATTTCGATGACATTATGATTTTCAGTGGCTCGGTTGGGCAGCACTTGCAACATTTAAGAATGGTATTTGACTCGCTAAGGGAGCAGAAGGTGTTCGCAAATTTGAAGAAGTGTCACTTTTTGACAGATCAAGTGACATTTTTGGATTACGTTGTGTCGGGTGATGGTATTCGGATGGATCCTGCAAAGGTGGAGGCGATTCTAAATTGGGAGACACCAAAGACGATGTTTGATGTTCGAAGTTTCCATGGACTGGCATCCTTCTACACTCGATTTATCCGAGGTTTCAGTTCCATCATTGCACCATTGATGGACTGTTTGAAGGGAAGTCAGTTCACATGGACAGTCGAGGCAGATTCGGCTTTCAAATTACAGAAACAAAAAGTAGCCGAAGCTCCTCTTTTAGTATTACCTGACTTTTCTGAAATTTTTTAAGTACGTTGTGATGCTTCAGGAGTGGGAATTGGAGAGTGTTGAGTCAGCGAGGAAGGCCGATAGCATTCTTTAGTGAGAAGCTTAATGAGGCCAAGTAGTGGTATTCAACATATGATAAGGAGTTTTATGCAATTGTGTGAATTTTGGAGCATTGGAGGCATGATCTAGTGTCCAAGGAGTTTGTCTTGTTTTCGGATCATAAGGCATTGAAGTTTATAAATGGATAGCAAAAGTTGAATGCAAGGCAAGCAAAGTGGGTGGAGTTTCTACAAGCT
Source organism: Parsonsia alboflavescens (assembly GCA_028571225.1). Taxonomy (NCBI): domain Eukaryota; kingdom Viridiplantae; phylum Streptophyta; class Magnoliopsida; order Gentianales; family Apocynaceae; genus Parsonsia; species Parsonsia alboflavescens. The sequence continues at coordinate 17,036,745 of JAOXNR010000022.1, forward strand.
TTCAGTTTCTCCATTCAACACAAGGCCGGCATACTAAATCGATAGACAGATGCATTGAGCAGGAGGCATACTTTGTTGAACACAATGCAGGTATAGGTAATAGGATTTGATTCATTCTCTGACTTGTATCGAGATGATCCGGAGTTCAGGGGTGTTTGGGAGAAGTGTTAGACGGGACCACAACAATTGTTCATGATTCAGGATAGGTTTCTTTTTAGGGGGAATCGGTTGTTTTTTCCTGACTGTTCGTTGAGGGCAACCATTGTAGATGTGCGTCATGCCGGAGGGTTAGCCGGACATTTTGGAATTGACATGACGTTCGCATTGGTGTGGGAATATTTTTACTGGCCTAGGATGGAGCGGGACGTGATTCTATGTGTTTAAAGATGCAAAATCTATCATATTGCTAAGACCAAAGGTAGCAATGCTGGATTGTATTTGCTATTACCTGTTCCATTGGCACCTTGGGAAGATATCAGCGTGGACTTTGTTTTGGGGATGCCAAGGACGCAAAGGAACAAGGATTCGATTTTGGTAGTGGTAGATAGATTTTCGAAGATGGCATGTTTTGTTCCCTGCAATGAAAAGTTTGATGCTTCACAGGTAGCAACCATAGAGATGTGAAATTCGTCAGTCATTTTTTGTGGCATTTGGGCACCAAATTGCAGTTTAGCTCTTCTCATCACCTATAGACGGACGGACAAACGGAAGTGGTGAATAGAAGCTCGGGAAATCTGTTACGAAGTTTACTCGGAGATAAGCCACGACAATGGGACTTGGTTCTGCCAAAGGCTAAATTTGCATACAATCGTTTAGTGAATCGGACGATGGGGAAGAGTCCCTTCGAGATTGTTTACGGACGCAATCCAGCTACCCCATTGGACCTCAATCCATTGCCAGTCCATCACCAGTTCAGTTTGGATGCGAAGGAGCATGCTAAGCATATCAATGAGTTACATACCCAAGTCCATGATCGGATTAATCAGCAGAACTTACATTACAAGCAAAGGGTCGACAAGGATCAGAAAAAGTTAGTGTTTTGGTTTGTATTCGACAGGCAGATTCGGAAAATTGCAACCGTGCATAGATGAGCCATTCAAGGTATTGGAGCGGATTAATGACAATGCCTACAAGATTGATTTGCCAGCAATTACAATGTGTTGGGCACTTTCAATGTAGCCGACTTGTCACCTTAACAATCTGAGGACGAGGAAGGTTCTGCAGATAGCTAGCGAGGACGAGTCAGATTCGAGGGTGAATCTTCTCCTAGCCAGGGAGGATGATGCTGGGCACGATTCTCAAGGTAATTGGTTCAGGCTCGAATCAGACTCAAATTTTATCGAGTGACTCGGAACGGGCCAATGAACAAAAATCATTGCTATGTTATGATGCAAGGAGTTTTTTTTGGACATCTGGAGTTGTCTTGATGGTGTTTTGGCTGAAATTTCAACATCCATCTATCCAAATCCAAGGTTACTCATAATCTGAAATTTTGCCCGAGACTTCAGCAAGAGATTCAAGCTAGTGACTAATGACCATGATTGTCTTCCAATATGATCTATTAGATTGGATTTCTTCAACCTAAATCAATTACCCTAGCCATGCATTGATAAACCCTAAAGTTTTACTAAGAACCCTAGAAGAGCCCTAGCAACTTTCGGTCAGGTAACCCATTTGAATCCATTTGGAATTCAATCAAATTTCTGAAAAGTGTTTGTCAAGTTAATTGTTCTAGTGCAATACAAATGAGGGACTATTTTTAAGCTCAGCCCCAAACATGATTAGGGACTTAATTAGGCCTCTTAAGCTAGCTTAGGACATAAAGATAGCAGCTAAAAATACATGGAAAAGTCCAACTAAAGTCAAGACAACTAGGCTGCCAAAACAGAGGATTATTTTCAAAAATTTTGTGCAATTTTTCACCTACTATCCAGCTCGTCCAGCCACACTTCCAATGCTTCAAATGGCTTGGTTTCTTGCTTAATCATTCCTCCTTGATGTCCTCTATCATCCATATGTTGAACACTTTCCTCGGTTCAGCCTCCATTGATGGTTGTGCTTCATACAAAGTTGTAAAGTCAAGCATTTCTTCTCCTCCTTGCACAAACGTGATTAATGCTTTCCTTAACTTATTTGCTCTAGCTCTTGTGATAGGTCCACCTTGTATGATTGGCATTGAATCTCCATCACCAGCAGGGGCAATAACCATGGTACTCCTGAGGGAGGGGAGGTTGCAATTTGCTGGACTCCCTAGTCCAGCAGGACAAAGAAAAGTGACAGGCTAGACTGGCAGGCTACACCCTTCCTTTACAACATCAGAGAGAGCCAGGCCAATTAGGAGGGCCTTATCCATCTCCTATTCATCAGACAGGGTAGGAAGACCATTGTTAAAGGTCTTATTCATATTCTAGTCCGAGTAAGGCTCGGACTGGAACAAATTATTAGGAAGCCTGGCAAAGAAGAAGGAATTTTTCCAATCCCCGCCCGAGGATCGGAAAGGACCTTCTAGCTTGTACCGGTTGTTGAATTGAAGGTACACTATAATAGTACTCTTCGGTGCCGAGTAGACACTGACCTTAAAGAAGCATCTAAAGAGCTCTAAGGAAACTGGAACCCAGTAGAGGTCGCAAGTCGCAATGAACCCACCTGTTACCTGAACAGCATTGGGATCGAGCTATGCAATGAGGAAGTCCCAAAAATGGGCAATGTCTAAGAAAAGAGGATGCAAATAGGGCAGAAGAATGACCCCTCTACGGTTGCTTAGTTGAACTACTATGTGTCCATCATGACGACTGCTAGGGTGCTCACACTCCCTTGGAGCGACTATATCCTCCCTCTCTAGGTCTCTCTCCCCACTATTTTGAAAAATTTCAAAAGGTCCTAAGCAAGAAGACATAAAAGAAAAGCCTCTAATTCTGAGGGATGGTAAACCTTATTGGCCACTCGGGGAGCCTTAAAATAGAGTGGGGACAAATAAAATACCCCATTCTCTGGTTTTACAGGGGGAAAAGAGCAGCTGCTTCTCCAAAATGGGTAGAGGGAGTTCTAGACGGAGAGGACTCGTGGAAAGAAGCAGAAGACATTCTTTTTCTGAGAAGGAAGAAGAGATAAAATTTTTCTAAAAATAGTAGGAGGCAAGGAAGAGAGACCCCACTCGTTAAATTCTTGAAGGATTAAGGAAGGAGATGAGATGTTCTGGACCTTGAAATAACTGCCGGACAGAGAAGAAGAGAGAGTTTAGATGGCACGCAGAGGATTTTTGTAGAAACATAGTTCTGTGTGCAAGAGGTTTTGTGAGCAAGAAAAGAGTTTAGATAAATCCTAAAATCTTCAAAAAATTCCGAATTTATATGAGATAAGGAGAACTTCAGGTTGTGGAAAAGTACCAGGTACCCCAGGAAACGAGGCAACTGCTAAAACCAATAAGGCACGTCAAATCCCAAAACTAGCCTTTACAGAAAAACGGTGCGACCCTTCAGAGGTCACGACTTAAAGACGATATTTTAAGAGCCACGAAATGCGAGATCATTGGGCTTAAAGGGGGATGATAATGGGAGAAATTGGCATGACCCGAATAAATAAGACCCAAATGGGCTCAAGCCTCGACCCTAATATACTCGAAAGTCTGACTCACAAGTCAGAGGAAAGGTGGGCAGTGATCTCCTACCACCGACCTCCTAGGTCACTTACCTCCAAAATGAGCTCAGGAGAGGTTTCACTAGACTACTACCTTTGACCTGGTGAACTCCAACCCATCTTTTACACCATCCACGCCATGACAAAATTTGCGCAACTCCTAACACATTCCAAAAGCCTATAATAACTCGTTACGACCACCCAGAAGAGATAGTCGAGATGTCCAATATCCATGAGCAGGTTGCGAAGTTGGTTTAAAGGCCATTAGTGAGCTTGTAGCTCTCTGCTAGAGAAGTGAATGGTAAGGTATCCCAACTTAGGGAAACTCCATGATTCTAGGAGCAATTGGTAGTTTATGAAACGATCTCACACTTATCCTAATTGCCTCCTGTCACGTAATTAAAGAGCCCTGATAAAAGAGGCAACTTACTTAAATTCGATATATTATCTCATCACACACAGTCTACAGACATGACACAATAAATTTTGCTAATTTACTTAAGATTACTCTCTCAAAATACTGACTTAGGCAACGGAGCTATTCCTCAGGCGACATCCCATTTCGATGACCTATTCTTTTCCTTCTCAGGTTGCAATCACTGATGTCATCATGGTTCGGGGTGACCCGGAGGCTTCTTCCGCTCTCTATTAAGTGTATTTATACACGACAAGCATATTAAAAATTTGAACAAAACTTGAAATATCTGAGTGTATGATTTGTATGTGTATGAAGCAAAATGTGAGGGAGTGTGATGTGATGTGAAAAGATGTAATGTATTTTGTGGTTACTTGGTTTGTGCAATCACTTGTTGTGCCTTGTGGTCGTTGTGGCCTCTACACCTATGTTGCAGCCTAGTGTGACTGTGATAAAGCAAGATTTGGCCGATGTAATTTGGCCTTGTGCGAAATTAAATTCAGGAGTCGGTCGATGTTTAAACTTGTGAATGAAGAATTTAAACTTTTGAATCGGCCTATGTTTCGGCCTCGTGAATGAAGAATTTAAACTTGTGAATCAGCCAATGTTTCGGCCTTGTGAAGAAATTAAATTCAGGAGTCAGGCAATGTCTTGGCCATGTGTGTTTCAACAATGTGTGGAACCTCCTGATTTGGACTTCGCCATTTGTTTCAACCTTCTATAAATAAAGAATCTAATGTCAGGAATCGACCAATGTTTTGGCCTTGTGTGAATGAGGAATTTACACTTAGGAATCGGCCAATGTTTTGGCAGCCTTGAAAATGAAGAATTTTATCTCATGAATGGGCCGATGTTTTGGCTTTGTATGAAAAAGGAATTAAACTCAGGGATCGGGCAATGTCTCGGCCTTGTGTGAATAAGGAATTTAAGCTTAGGAATAGATCGATGTTTCAGCCTTGCGTGAACAATTAATTTAATCTCAGGAATTGGCCGATGTTTCGGCTTTGAGCGAATAATTAATTTAAACTCAGGGATCAGGTAATGTCTTGGCCTTGTGTGAATAAGGAATTTAATCTCAGGAATTGACAGATGTTTCGGCCTTGTGAATGAAGAATTTAAACTTTGAAATCAACTAATGTTTCGGCCTAGTGAATGAAAAATTTACTCATGAATCGGCCAATGTTTCTGCCTTGTGAATGAAAAAATTTAAAAATAGGAATCGGCTAATGTTTTGAACATGTGAATGTAGAATTTAAATCTAGGAATCGGCCAATGTTTCAAAATTGTGAATGAAGAATGTAAACTTAGGAATCGGCCAATGTTTCGGCCTTGTGAATGAAAAATTTAAACTCATGGATCGGCTAATATTTCGGCCTTATACAATAAAAAATTTACTCATGAATCAGCCTATGCTTCTGCTTTGTGTGTGACGATTTAAACTCAGGGCTAGGCCAATGTTTCGGCCTTGTTAAAGAAGAATTTAAACTTAGGAATCAGCTAATGTTTCGGCCTTGTTTAAGAAAATTCAAACTCATGAATCGGCCAATGTTTCTGCCTTGTTCAAGAAAAAGTTAAACTAATGGATCGGCCAATGTTTCAACCTTGTAAATGAATTTAAAAGAGTGAATCGGCCAATGTTTTGGCCTTGTGAATGAAATTTTTAAACTTAGGAATCGACCAATGTTTCATCCTTGAATTCTACAAATAGAGGCATCGAATGAAGTAAAACTTGATTAAATCTATAATATCACCCTCTTTAGACTTTTTGATTCGTTTTTAATGAGACCTCAAAATACTAATCTTTTGGGAAGTATCTGTTTAAATACTCAACTTGTATATAAGGGTTTAACTTTTGACATTTATCATTATAGAAGCATGTTTCGATGTGTTGCTTTATAAAAGTTTGGACTTATCATTGGAAGAACCTTTTTAATGTATTATAGTATGAACATTTTGTGTCGGAACATTGCCATATATCAACGGAAAACCCTTTTAAGGATTGCTTATAGGTTAGCTTTGTAATGAGTACATATCCGGCTAAATTTGAGCTTAATGTATAGGCTAACTTTGTACTGTCATTTAACTTCATTCTAAATATGTATCAACTAACTTTGTACCAAATATATATCGGCTAACATTGTACTGAGTATCATCTAACTTTGTACCGAATATGTATCGGCTAACTTTGTACGATATGTTTCATTTAACTTTGCACTGATGGGGGTCGGTCCGACTCCATCTAGATCACCGTGTGAGTCGTCCAAGAAACCTGCAAGGATCGAAATCTTCACGAGAAGAGATGTGTCCCAATATCCCACTCCGATGCTAAAGTCAGATATTGAGAGAAAGAATGCAAATTGGTGTAAATTGCAGAAGAGAGGGAGAAGATACCTGTTTATCCGATTGTGAACCCTTTTTATAGATTACCAAGCTGACCTTGCTCAATCCCATGTACGATTAGATGTAGAGTCCCTATTATGTTGTAATTGGTAAATCCTTATTCTATTGAATATTGTAGTTGATGGGAGAAACGGGCATGACTAGGACGAGTCAAACTAAACTAGCACGACTCGAACAAGTCAACCCAAATGGGCTTAAAGCCCCGACCTCAATACCTGAAAGTTAGACTCATGAGTCAAAGAGGAAAGGTGTGCAGGGACTTCCTTCCACCGACCTCCCAGATCACTGACCTAATAAATGAGCTCAGGAGAGGTCTCACCAGACCACGACCTTCGACTCGGTGTGCTCCAATCCATCTCATACATCTTCCACGCCGCGACCAACTGTGCGCAACTCCCAACACTCCCCTAGTCTTTAATCACTCGGTGTGACCTCCTAGAAGAGATTGTCAAGACCTTTGACGTCCACGGGTAGGTCGCAAAGTTGGTCCAAAGATTGCTAGCGAGCTTGTACTAGGAACCTCCACATCTAGGGAAACTCCACGATACTATGAGCAATTTGAGGGAACTATATGATCTTATAATTATTCTAATTGTAAACAATGACATGATAGAAGAGCCCTAATCAGGGAGGTCACTTACTTCATTTTGAATATATAATCAGATTACGTACAGTCTACGGACAGGGACGAACAAGGACAATGTTTTTTGGAATTAATTACACAATATACTCCCTAAGAATACTGACTTAGGCATCGGAGCTCTTCCCGGGGCGACAGCCCACTCCGATGACCTATTCCCTTTCTTCTGAAGTTATGATCACAGGCGTCATTGTGGTTCAGGGTGACCCGGAGACTACTTCCATGCTCCATCACTTCTAGTGTCATGTATGGGAAAACACATTTTAAAAGCCTAGCTTTCTTCCTGATACAAAAAAATAAACAAGAACTGTGATGACCCAATCACAACCATGCCATGGTAGACCTCCCGATAGAATGCAATTGGCCATTGGAGAAGTAGTGCAAGAAGACCCAACGGAGAATAATGATAATAATCCAAGGCCGGTCAATCTACAAGAATAGCTAAGACCAACGAAATCTGGGCCATCCTGGAGGGTCCAGATGAACCCTTCACCTAAGCTATAGAGGTCTGAATAGAGCCATCCTAACCAAACCGACAATGGCAATAATCCCAAACCGTAGAGATCAAGGAGGAGTCAGGTGTCCGTTCTAGCAAACCTCTTAGAACGAATGGTGGCTACCTTCGATAGGGTAGAAAAGATTGTATGTTGACGGGATGTACTCCTGAGCCATTTTAGAGGGAGCCGCAGCTACCTCAAAATCAAGCCGGTCACGCGCAAGCCGACCAGCCCCAACCTTCAGAAGCAATTAACGACCTTCGACCTGATGAAGAAGGTATAGAGACACGTTAAGCACAGAAGAGGTCACAGGGGGAAGAGTCCCACCTATGACCAAGCTCAGAGACAATGGATTGGTCCTGAAGAGCAGAGGAGCTCGCTGACTCCTCTTGGGGAAAGGATTCCCATGACAAGATTTGGTCAAAAAGTTAGGTAGCAATGCTCGAGGGGTAACCCTGACTCCACTGAGGAGAGCGACCCTCCAAGCCAATTAGGTGAGAGCAGAATGGACCTATCGGAGCCCTTGCCATTTGTCCACAACATTAGAACTGCTCGAATGGCACCAGGATTCATAGCACGACAAGTGGAGGCAAAATATGACAACACAGGGGAACCACTGCAACAAATAGATGAATATGTGTCCTATATAGAGATGTTTGAGTACCCTGACCATGTCAAGTGCCGAGGTTTAGGTCCATGTTGACCAAGAAGGCATAATCTTAGTTCAAAAGTATTCTAGAGGCAAGTATCTCAAGCTGGACACAACTAAATGAACTGTTCTTAAAAGACTATCAAAGCAGCAAGAGATGTGAAAAAGACATCAATGATCTGTTCAACATCAGATTGAAGTTTGGTGAGGACACGAGAAGCTACTATAGTCACTTAAATGACGAAGTAGTAGAGATTGAGCAAAAGAACAATGCCATCTACATCACTACCTTCAAGCAAGGATAGCAAGGGGGTAGGCAGCCCTTAGACAGGCAGAAGAGCAAGTAAAAACAATAAAGGAGCTGGGAACACTCTTGGAGAAATTAATAAAGGCTAAAGAAATGGCAGTCCAAAAGAAGAATCCTAGTTTTGCCTCAGCCATTGAGAAAGATAACAAAAGGCATCCAAAAAGCCCTTAGACCCAAAAAAGAGATAGAAAGGATTCTGATCCAAAAGGAGGATCCTCAGATAAGGAGAGGAAGACCATCCCAGACCTAGCAACAACTCCCCTCATAACCTTGTGAGTAGAGATACTAGTGGTCATAGAGAAGAAGGGTCTAATGAAACCACCAAGGCCTCTCAAAACTCCAATTGCCAAGAGAGACCAGGCCAAAATTTTCCACTATCACAAGCACCACGACCACCTCACAGAGGACTACTTTGACCTCAAGTGCAAAGGAGGGCCACTTGCAATAGTTCCTAGCAAGATAAACGCGGACACAGCAAATCCACCTCCAGCAGCTCCACACAATCAGTGAACTCCGATTGGCGAGATAAACGCCATAAAGAGGAGGTCAAAACGAGCTCAGGGGGAAGTTTCAGAATCCCTGACAATGTCATTCTAGATTGGGAATTTCCTGGTATGCAAGATACTGATTGAAACTGGGAGTGCAATAAATGTCCTATACAAAAGGCATTTGATTGAATGGGGATTGACAGGAGCTCACTGATAAGGTTAGACACTGCCCTGACCAGCTTCAATGGTCGCACGACAGACACGGATGGAATTCTACGGGTTCCAACTACGGTCTGCAAGAATGGTAGGGGGGTCACTGTGGTCATAGATTTGTTGGTGGTCAACGCTCCCGAAACCTATAATGCAATCTTGGGAAGAAGGGAGGTCATGGACCTGAAAGCAGAGATTTCATTATTGAACGACTGCATGAAGATCCAGGTCAAAGAAGCCTGGGTCGTCTAGGAAGGAGACAGGCAGCTCGTTGCCGAATGTTACCTCACTGAAGGTAATACGGAAAGCCCGACGGAGCTCAAGCAGGAAGATTTCATCGACCTCCGAAAGGGGAATGATGAATTCAAAATTCAAGCGACTAGAAGAGGAGAAAAGATTTTCCTCAATCCAAAATTCCTTGAGAAAGGGATAGAGATACTCGAGCTTTTACCTTACAAGAATATTTGAGACTTTTTACCGGGCCACCTGCCGACCTTGAGGGTATTTACAGGAAAATTGCCGAGCACAAGGTTGGACTCAAACAAAGGGTCAAACTAGTGAAACAAAAGAAAAGGACCTTTTCTCCGGACTGAAATAAAGGTAATAGCCCTCGAAGTCCAGGCTCTTCTCGCTGTTGGAATCTTAAAAGAAATAGTGTACCTAGAATGACTGGCCAACCCAGTCGTTGTGAAAAAGAAAAAAAGGGAAAGGACGTGTAGTATGTGTGTGGATTTCACCACACCAAACAAATATTGCCAGAAGGATTCATACCCACTCCCAATCATTGATCAAATGGTAGACTCCACAGCTGGTTACCAATGGCTGTGCTTTCTGGATGCCCACAAGGGGTACCACCAAATTCCAATGGCAATAGAGGAGATGGAAAAGACCTTGTTCATTATAGAGGTAAACACTTACTGCTCCATCAAAATGCCATTTGAACTGAAAAACGCAGGGGCAGAATTCCAACGGTGTATACACAAGGTCTTCAAGAACCAACTCGAGAGAAACATTGAGGTCAAATGGACGACATCATGATCAAGTCTAGGACCTCTGACGACTTCATTGAAGATATCAGGGAGACTGTTCAGACAATGAAATTTGACCATATGAAGCTCAATCTTGAGAAATGTACATCAGAATGAGGCATTGATGCAAATCCTAATAAAATAAAAGCATTGTTGGACATTGAACCCCCCCCCCCCAGAAATCAAAGTGGTCCAAAGTCTGATAGGATAGATGGCGGCATTGGGGTGCTTCATCAGCAAAATGGCTAACAAAGGAGAAAAATTCTATGACATCATAAAGAAGCTAAAGGATTTTCAGTGGACTGTTGATTGCCAAACAGCTTTTGGCAAGCTGAAAGATTTCCTAGGGAATCCCCCTCAACTCGTCTCCTTGAGGTCGAGCGAGGAAATCTTGATGTACCTAACTGCAATAGACAAGGCAGTTAGCTCAATGCTACTAGTAGAAAGGTAGGGTTTACAATTTCCCATTTATTGTGAAGGTCTTAAAATTAGATATTTGGACCTAAAAAAATTTTTGTACCTGATTATTATTACCTCAAGAAAGCTTAAGCCATACTTTGAAGCTTACCCGATATGAGTGTTAACCAATTTACCACTAAAACAAGCTTTGGTGAAACTCAAGCTATTAGGCAGGACAATGAAGTGGTCTTTCGAGCTCTCAGGATAACACATTGAATTTGAACCAAGGAAAGCAATCAAAGCTAAAGCTCTCTTAGACTTCGTAAAAGAATGACAAGAGCTCCACTGGAGCGCAAAAGCGCTTGTGAAATTAATATCTGGACCATGTATATGGATGGCTAAACAGAAAAGGAAAATTCAGGTTTGGGAATTGTACTGAACAGCCCTGAGGGAGTGAGAATCCCTTACTTTGTGAAGTACCACTCCCAAACCTTGAATAATGAATCCGAATATGAAGCTCTCTTAGCTGGTCGAAGACTTATAAGAGCTATGAAAGTGCAAAAACTGCATATCAAAACTAATTCACAAGTTATAGCCAGCCAGGTTGCTGGGGAATACAAAGCTAGAGAGGAGAACATGGTCAAATATCTCTGAAGAGTAACGGATAGAGTATCGAAGCTTGAGCATTTCCTCATCAAGAAAATACCTAGACAGCAAAATGTAAAGGTGGATGCACTATCTAAAGTCTATTGAGAGATAGCAGAGACAAAAGCAGAGCTATTAGTTGAACAATTATACTCTCCTAACATAAACCAAGAAGAGAACTTGGTTATAGAGGATCAGGCAAATTGAAGATATATAATCTACAAATTCCTCAAAAACGGTGACCTCCCACAATATCCCAAAGAAGCTTGCCAAGAGTGGAAGTGGGCACCTCGCCATATTCTGACAGGAGATGACAAGGTGTACAAAAGGTCATATATAGGGCCATTCTTAAAATGCCTAAGCAAGGGGGCAGGAGAGTACGTCATTGGAAAGGTACAGAGTGGAATATGTGGATGACACATAGGAGCAAAAACCGTCACCAAGAAAATACTAAGGGTGGATATTATTGGCCTTCAATGGTTTCAAACATTAAGAAGATCATATAGAAATGCACGAGCTGCTAGTTACACGGAAACAAATCACATGTGCCACCAGAAAGGTATCAATCCATCAATGTATCCGTACCCTTTGACATCTAGGGTATCGACATATTAGGACCCTTCCCAAAAGGAGTGGGGGGTGGCCAATTCCTAATTGTTGCTATAGAGTACTTCACCAGATAGGTTAAAGCTGAACCAATGGTAACAATTTCATCACCGAAAGTCCAGTCCTTCATATGGAGGAACATTGTATGCAGATTCGGAATTCCCAAGCGATTATTTTGGACAATGGACGACAATTCATGGGCGACCCATTCAAGACTTTCAATGAAAACTTGAATATTGAACAAAGGTTAACCTCCATAGCTTATCCCCAAGCTAATGGACTAGCTGAAGTCACAAACAGAACCACCCTGGAAGGTCTGAAGAAGAGACTCACTGAGCTCGAGAAGGAAGGCCGCAAACCTTCCTGGCTAGAGGAAATTCCAAACATCTTGTGGGCATACAGAACCACGACCAGAAAAGCTAATAGAGGAACACCATTCAATTGATGCTTTGGTGTAGAGGCAATAATGCCAGTCGAGGTCACAATGAAATCCCTAAAACTGATCGGATATGATTTAGTCTTAAACGAGGGGGAGAGAAGGGCAGATCTTGACCTCTTTGAAGAAGTAAAAAACAAAGCCATGGAAGCCGATATGAAGGGAAGGCCACAAACAAACCTCCTCCAGACATCGATCGAAGGGAGTCTAGAGAAGGTACTGACATTACCTTTTGTTTCGATTCCCAGACAGAAGACGAATGTCGGAATTTCTTATTTGTAGTCACCAACAAAAATCTTCGACCTTTGCCTCTACTTCGTCACACGAACATCAGCTTTCAATGTACGTCTCACGAACAAAAAAAGGGGAATAAATAGGATTGAACTGCTAGATTCAATCGTGAATATGGTTTTCGCGTTTTTTTTATTTCTCTGAACTCTCAGTTTTTTCTACGCAAACACTCTGATGGAAAATTATATCAGTCATTCAGAAAACTAGAATAACTCTTGAAGACTTTGTGAAGAAATCTTCAAGATAATTCTATCGTAACTACCGATAGAATTCAAAATCCAAACTGAGCTGGCTAATAGAATTCCTGTGAAAACAAAATTGTCCAGATTCAACGAACCTGGATAATTACAATTTAACACATAATTAACATGTAATTATGTTTTAGATTTATTCCTATTCGTGAATTAGCCTAAACAACTTTAGCTAATTACGTTTAGGTCCCAAACGAGATATTAACCATTAAGCTATACGTCCTAAATTTGTGACCCAATAGGTCCTCGTAAAATTGGCATTTGACATTGACGATAATTAATGTCATGTACAATAAGCGGTGTCTAACAATACATTATTACAATCCAATTAACAAGAATGTTGGTGACAACACTAAATCTTCCGCGAGAAAAATAACATGTCTTAATCTCTTCGTCCAGGAGGTCATAATTGAACACGAGTCATGGAACGTGCCATACTCGTAAAGTTCAATATCTCAATTCCCAGCCCCGAGTAGATTAATTTATCCAAATACGATAAATATCTCATATCTACTTATTCGAGCATGACCATGCATTTCATAATCTCATTCAACCAAGAATGCCAGACATCACTCTCTTGTTACATAAGAGGGACAAATCCTATCTTGATCATTCAACATTCCACGACACAAATTAGGAGATACTCAATACATGCCTTTATTGTCCACTCAGTTAAGAGTGACGTTTGACATTATCAAAATATGCAATCTTTCATGCAGGAATCTCTAATGACCTCAAGTCAAAATATGAGACATAATTATTACAATGAAATCACCCATGACATTCATATAACAATCCATGAAGTGATTTCATGGCGAGTCAATCCAAAACACAATACTCTACATGTACCTATATGATGAGTTGATATCTCATAACCATGACGACAGCCATTAATCAGCACATACTAGTCTCAAAGTGTAATTGATATCCTAACCTTAATAACACTTGACTAGGGATGTTTTAAGAATAGAAATAAACTATTCTAAGGACATTACATAATTTATTTAATTAAACGCAGATATAAAAGTAAATTATATAATGATATAAATAGCATCATGATACAAAGTTATGCCAACTAAGTAAAATC
>JAOXNR010000022.1:17086302-17096894 GCA_028571225.1 Parsonsia alboflavescens
CCCCCCCCCCCCCCCCCCCCCCCCCCCCCCCCCCCCCCCCCCCCCCCCCCCCCCCCCCCCCCCCCCCCCCCCCCCCGTGCCTGAAATGGATGCTTAAAAGATAGAAAATAAGTGAAGGAAGGAAACATTGGAGACGGGTGAGCGTACTGGTGGACCATTTGGAGCATCTTCGTGCACCTTTTTAAGCATGAAACTTTTCTTATCTTCTCTCTTTTATGTACCTTCTTAGGTGGGTTTTATATGAGTAAAGTTTGACATTCATAGAAAATATGCAGTAGTTGTCAGACTACGTACCTTCATATTCGATATCTTGTTTGGCTTCTCTCATCAACCAAATTGCAATTCCCCCAAGTCTAAGAGTTTCATCAATAACCTGTGGATTCAAGATTTGATCAGATTCAAATTTGTTCCTCAAGTGAAATAAAAGGTAAAACAGAAAGGAACCAAGGTGTCCACTTTTCTGAATCTAATGATATTGCTTCAAGAAGATCAATTTTTTTCACATCCTTTCAATCCATGCATTTTAAGTCAAATAACTCTTGAAAGTACATACATATGTATGTAATCCCATTCAATGGTCCGCAATTTATGTCTTAGGTTCTTATCTTCAAGAAGATCAAAAGATAAAAGAGAATTGCACCAGTGAAATCCTCTTCAGTTTTTAGAATGAGAAAGAGATGACATACACATTGAGTAAAGGGCATAGCTTTATAATCTTGCCATGAAAGCATCATTTCTTCACTGCAGCTACCATTTACAGTCTTCAGACTTGTTTGCTCATCCTGTTCTTACACAAGCCAAGAAAAAGAAGAACAATAATTATCATCAAAAGCTATCACTATTTGTAGCCAAAGAGAGAGACTCGTGATATGGGTTTTCCTACCAGAAGTTGCTTCATTGCATTTGGACAATGAGTAAGAAAATAAACAGCAAAAAGCATGGTTTTAGCAGTCGTCTCGTTCCCGGCAAATAGGAGGTTAATAATAAAGTCTGCAACAGCATCATCAGGTATGTTTTCTTCCTCTAGTAGTCTCCCCAGTACACCATTTCCAACAACAGAAGAGGATTTTTTTCTGTGGATCTCAATTGTCTTGTTGATTTTGCTTATTATACTTTCCCTTGCCTGTCAGAATTTTTTAAGTTGTAAGGATTTCTTAAAAAAGCCAGTAAAAATGTCCAAAAATCAGTCCGGATAATTTTTGGGATCTATGATGATCAATTGCAGAAAAGTTGAAGGGTTTTATTGCTATGAAACATTGACATTATTTCTTGAATTCTAAATTCCAAAATGATTAAATGAAATACATGGAATCTGGCTTTCTTTATTAGTTGCCTCACCTTCATTGCAGTGTAGTAAGCTGAACCTGGCAAATTGATTGGAACAGAAAGACAACCATCTGCAAAATCAGAGAAGAACTGAGCCATTTCATTGACTTCAGATTCATTTGAAACTCCCAGAAGTTGATTCACCATCAAATTAATGGCTACCTGCAGAAGCATAATAAATCTTATCTCTTAGAGTTCATATTCCCAACCACAAAAGATCATGTGATTTCAGAAGAAAAGATAACTTGCCTTTCTACAAATGTCCTGGAGACAGATGACTTGATTATCATTCAAATTATTCAAGGTATTACTTATAACTCTCTGTATGTCTTCCAAGAAATGGAACTTCAGCTTATCTATCCTCATCATGTTTGAGGCCATTGCATGGAGCTTCCTCTGCTGCTCTCCTTGTGCAGTGATGACCCCATTTTTCCCTACCAAATCTCTGAAAGACTTTGGATAACTTGACTGGAATAGTTTACCTTCATTTTGCATCAAGAACTTGTTGAAGTTTGGATCTGCTGATACCACTGCCCTTTTGCCAAACAGATTACATGAGAATATTTTTCCGTACCTGTCAAAAAAACCCATTAGGGATCTTGCTAGAATTGGAAGATGCTAATTGAACAAATATCTTAGTACAATGACATCTAGAAGATGAAGTAGGGGGTTCTGCTAACCTTTCAACCTGCTCTTCAACGAAATGAGAGGGATGAGAACTTGCAACTGCATTGTACCATTTGAAGCCATCACCAATAAATGGAAAGCCCCTTCTACCAGGAGGAAACTTAGCCTTCTTGTTTCTCACATTCTTCCTCCTATTCCCTTGAATGAACTTCACAAGAAAAACTATGATCAAAAGTGTGCTGATAAGTGGCCAGACATGGTTTCTAGAGATATCAATCATTTTCTACCAGCTGGGGAGAGAAGAAGAGAAGCAAAAACCTGCAAGAATCATTGGAAACAGAAAAAGGGTTGAACATGAAAAGCTCAATCTTAACACCATCTAATGGGAATACAATAAAAAAGTTTGTGTGATTGTCAACTAAACTTTCTTTACATTAAAATTTCAATGATCTGTTAGACCCACCACGTCTAGAACAGATTACAGCCTAAGAAACTTAAATACATTATTGTTTTCAAGTAAGACAAGTGAAGCTTTTTAATCATTCTTGTCATTCTTTGCTTATGGTTGGGATTCTCCCCCTTTCAGTTAAAACCTGCATTGGACTTTTTTAATGCCCAGGTGATCCACTTTCTAAGTCTCTTTCATATGGGCTTTTCTTTATTCTAAAGAGATCTAATCATTCCAAAATATATAATATCAATCCCATTCTTCAAAACTCATGATAATTTTAGCAGAGACATAAGTATCTATGAATCACAAGCTGGCTAAGTGGACCTCAAAGCCAAAGAAGTTATTACTACTGAACAAGAAAAGAAACAGTGCTCCATCTCCTAAATTTTTGTTCTTCTTTTTGTTTAACATATTTAAATGAAATAATAAGAAAAAAAATTGACAATTCCACAAAAGAAAATTGCTCAAGAATCTATAAAATGAATTCATAGAATTGAATTGGAACCAAGATATTACTTGTTGAGCAAAGGGAATTGATCTTTCTATCTCCTCGACAACTCAAGAACATATGTGGGAGGCAAAGATGCAGAAGAGTCTAGTATATATACTGAAAATGCACCAATAGTTGTTGTTGGGGGCTAGGGGGGAGCCTAATGGGTACAAAATATTCCTTTTTGTGAGTCAGAACCAGAACCCCCAAAGTAAATTCAAAGTTTCACATGTTGCTTTTGCATTGCAGCATAAGACCAGGAGAGTAAGATTCAAGCCTCTTAGATTCCTCTCTGTTAGTTAAAGTTGGGACATGTTTGACCTAATTTGTTTGTGTCCATTCTCCAGGGAGACCAATTCTAATTTGCCAGCTCCCATTGGCATTAATTTTGAGTTTGACCACAAATTTTTTAAGCTCAAGGTACTCATTATTGGGATTTATTTAGAGTTTGAAACTATTTTAAGATTAGGCATGCATATGACAATTTCTTTAATAAGATAGGACTACAGTGATACATAATTATTTAACTATGTAAGTGAATTCGAAATAAGAAAGGTTAAAAAGAATATAACAGACTTGTTATAAATTATCCTTCTCCCTCCATAATAGAGTGGAAAGTATTTTGGTAAGACATGTGATCCTTAAAGTGTATAGAGTGACCTTTGGGAATCATAATGGTGATAAACCCTTCAAAGGTGAAGTTATGGAGCCACAAAAATGTTTCAAAAGAGTATAAAATTTTCATGCCTTAGAAGGATTGAAAAGGAAGCCAGTTTGGTCTTTGTGTTCAGAAATCACGGCCCTGAATTTCTGCCAAATGATAAATTATTTTGAGATTTGCAGTTTGTCCTATTTCATAGTATTAGCAATTGATTGAAGTTTGACCTTATGGAAAACAGCTTTTGCCCCCATGGAATCTGTTTAGAGAAAATGACTTCCATGTCTTATTGAGTGAATAACTTCTAATATAGTAAGGCCAAAAAAATAAATAAATTACCTATATAGATATTTATATAATATTTTTTCTTACAGTATTCGGTCAATTTGCACACACACTAATTGTTTTGCTAGTAACGGTAATTCAAAAAACAAGTATGTAGAAAAAGAGTTGAACTCATGACCTACCTTATAGAGGTTTCACCTCCGAAATAATCAGTCACAACTTCGTGCCTATAATTACTTATTGCTCAAGTCATATGGAATTAAATGACTCTATTTGTCTTTTGATACATTCAAAATTAGATATCCATATTTCCATTTTGAGTTATCCAGATTTGAATGTCTTATTTGTTAAATTAGTTAAAATTGTACATAGATATTGATATAGCAATATTAAAAATGAATTAAGTCAAATAATTTTATTAATGTAACGAGAATGACATATAAATGTGTAATAAGATATCCAAACCCAAAAATTTAGGACTCTTTACAAATTATTGGTTCATAGAGTAATTTTTGTATAATTTACAAAGTTGGAATAGTATAATAAACTTGTATATTAAGAGGGAACTCTCTCTTGAGTTCAGTACATAACACATCCACGGATGGTGGTTGTGGACTTCCATGTCTTATTGAGTGAATAACTTCTAATATGGTAAGCCTCAAAAAAAAAAAAAAAAACCCTACGTATATAGAAATTAATATACTATAATTACTATTTTTTCTTAGAGTATTCGGGTCAAACTCTCTCTTGAGTTGTGTTCAAGATATATCCATAGTGACTGCAAACTTAACCAAAAAAAAAAAGTTTGAAGGTAGGAGATTGGAAGTTTACCCTTATACCAAAACCAATTCCATGATAATTATTGAAAACTTTATACAAACCTTGAAATATTTTCCTCTCATCTACCTGCCATATCAAAAAAAAAAAATTTGTTCTTTAGTTATTAGTTTGTACTATTATTATTCATCATAAAGATCGGCAAATAGATAGTTTCAGACTTCATACATGAAAATAATGTCACTTTATACATCCATTATTGGGCATGAATTATTGAGAAAAGAGTTATGAAAAATCAAATAATTTGATAGTGAAATGATTAACGAACTACTTCTAACAAAATAGGTTAATGGATCATTGATGTTTGTTAAGAATGAATAATTGATAAATAATATACTTTAAAAACATCTGATTTTATTATTATTTTTTAAATTAAAATCATTCTCGTAATGTAACTGTACTTTCACCAAAATCCCTAAACCAGTTGATTGACTAGAGATAATCCCAGTGATCAATTTTGCCCACCAATTTACTTTGTGAAACCAACCTTGAAAAAGAAATTCTCACATGCATGAGATTTATATGAATCTTATGATTATAGAGGTTTGCAATGACTTATAGGTATGAATGACATGGAGGGTTACAGAATTCACTCCATGGGTCACTTTAATATGTATTTACGTTATTAACGCACGATCAACTCTATTTGAATAATAAAAAGAGAGCTTAATAAGGAAAATTATGTTACTTTTCATAACTTTTCTCTATGTAAATATATAGTATAAAGACATTATAGGGATTTGGTTAAAGGAAAAAAAATTTGTTATTATACATCTTGTTTGGATATTAGGAATTTTAGAGAAGATAACTTTTTACATCTTTTTTTTGTTTTTTTTTTTTTAAAAAAACTAATTATTAGTTCTTTTTTTCTCTCTTGAAGTATTGGCAGGGAAAGAACCCAATTCCCTTTTGAATCTAAGTATTCTGTAATTAATTTAGTTGGTCTATTTGTTTTTTCTGGATATATCAGACACGGAATTGCTTGTAACAAAGAATCATTTTAAATATTTCAGTATTTAATTTGTAATTTTAGAAAATGTACAAATACAAAATGCAAGAGCAGAAAAGGATATTGTTATATATTTGTGTGTCATTCTCTATTGCATTGTAAAAATTTAATACGTGTCTCTTAAAAGATTAAATACTTTTAGGATTTGGTTTATATTTTTAAATTTTAGAATATAAAACATATAAAAATAATAATAATTAAAAGTGATGATAAGATTTTTATTTATACACAGAAGATTCGGGCCAAGGCGATGCATAGCCTGTCGCTAATTCTTTGAAATGGTTGTCTCAGTTCTCCAGTGTAAGAAATGAGCTTTCTTGGTCAGGCCCAAATAGCTGAATGGATTCAATGGAATTGTCTTAAAAGGATTCTTGCACGGTGACATCTTTTCGTATATGCCATTGCCATGGGCCTTGGCACAAATATCATAATAAACATATTTTTGGTTGAAAAAGAATCCAAGCAAAATAATCAAATTCAAATTACTGAACTATTACAATTAAATACATTTCTAAATAAAATCAGAATAAAAAATTTCAATTAATAAAATTAATTGCCCCTTGTATTGAAAAATTTTTTTTTTTTGCCAACATATTAATAATAAGGAAATGAGATATTGTCGATTATGTTCTAAGTAATCGCGTAATTTTTTTTAAGATAGGTTTTATGTGGTATCAGCATGGTTTTTGTCATCCCACAAATGCTTTTCATATTTTTGTTTAACGAAATATTTTATATGAAAAAATAAATAAAAATACTGTTGAATTTAGGGTGTAGGGTTTGAAAAATGGCAATTGTATAATTCTTTTTTTTTTTTTGTTTTTTATGATTTTTCTTTTCTTTACTGAAAATGGCATTTGAAGTTGAAAAACAAAAGCTGGATAAGTATTTTGCCAGAAGAAGCACAAATCCAGCTGAAGAAGACGAAGAAGAAGAAGATGTATTCAGTTGGTCATTGCCATGTCTCTTCATCCCCCAATTCCGTGGTGGCAGTGAGTTCAATTTTCTTCGTATAGTTTTAGTTTTGATTTCATGGAAACTTTTATCAGTTTGTAAAGATAACGATTTCCTTTTTTTGGTTTTTGGTTTTTGGTTTTTGGTTTTGGAATTGAAGAAGGGTAGCTTTGTTCTACGAGAGAAAGGAAGGAATTTTGGGTTGGCATCTCCGGCCTCTCTAAAGCCTAGGATTCATGGTAGGAGGGCTGTCACGGCATTTTTCTTCGATCCTAACGAAAAACCTATTCTCAAAGATGCTCTTAAGGTAATTTAAAGGAATTCATTCATTGGTGCTCTGTTTGCCATTCTATGTCAATTTTTCAGACCTTTTCTTTTGGAAGAGAATTTCATTGGCCATTTTCCTTCTCTTTTTGGTTCTGCCGGAAAGGGAAGGGAAATGGTTGCAACCAAGATAATATTTTCCAGGTGGTGCCACAACTATAGAATTTCAGCGGATTGGTGGTAAATTGATTCTTCTCCCATTGCTGAATGATGCAAACCAATTAGGGTTGGTAAATGGAGTTGTTTAGAGTCAATTGTATGGAATAGTTGGCCATTTTAATGTGCTTTTTTTCAACAGAATTGGATTGTGAAATTGTATCGTATGAAGTGATATGAGTTGACCAATGACCAGCAGCATTTTCTGTACGTTGTGTTCAAATACTACGCATAAATGTGGTCTAATCTACTTGTTCTTTTCCCTCGTTCGGTCTTTCAGTAATGAAATTATCAACTCCATTCTAGCTCTTGGTAGCTCTTTGGGAATGTGTTCAGATTAGTCTACATAAGGTGGGACAAGAATCCTGAATGATGTTAGACAAACGAGTATGCAAAACACAGATGAAGACAAACACCTTCCATTTATCTTCTGTTTCAGATGAGGAAAACGAGATCTCATATGTTATGTAAATTTTATCAAGTGTAACTGTGTGTAACTTTTGGGGCAAATTCTGGAACAGTTCCAGGATTCCTATGGATTAACGTTTAGTTGATTTTCTTTTGCTAAAATTACTGGAAACTAGATTACCACAAAACCTTGGAGTCCTGTGAGTTTTGGGGTTTTCATGTGCTTCTAGATTGTGCTGCTGCACATCAACTAAGTAGTTTACAAGCTAATGTCTGGGCTAAATTTCCAGATCATTAGAAGTTTAACATAGAAAAAGGCATGGATTTTGTAGTTTCTCTTGGAACATTTGAAGTGGTGTGGATTTTTATAGAATATATAATGTAAATTTGCAAGTTACAAATTATCCTAGTAATATATGATAAATAGAGTCTGGTTCCCGGCGAGATTGTTTTCTTTTTGTATTCAACTTAGACCTAAGATGGATAAAGTTTGAATTAACTAATTAACGAATTAAAATAAGAATTAAAGAAAACTAGAACAAGAATTCATGCAAGAAACAATCAAGGGCAAAAACAGACAAATGAATTCTTGATTTTGCCCACTTCTTTTATGTATAATATTATTTTAATGCTTGAGTTGGTTTAAGGTAGAATTGCCGACTATAAAAACTAGACCTAATTTTTGGATAAGAATTCAATCATCATATGCATATATGATTTTTCTTGTGGATAATATGACTTCCGGATGGATGTAGTTGTGTATTATAATAATGGTTTAAGTTTGTTTCTCTTGGGCATATTGGCATCAATCGGCTGAGCATGGTGCGGTTAATCTCAGAGTTGAGGATTGACATGTGTTTTGCTGTGAGATTCGACGTTAGGAATTTGTTTGTATGCCTTTTCAGGAGCCTGTTGCCTTTATGGGTGGGATGTTTGCTGGCCTTCTGAGGATTGACCTGAATGAAGATCCTCTAAAAGAATGGATCACGAGGACTGTTGAAGCTTCAGGCTTTACAGAGGAAGAAATTGGCAGTAATGATGCACAGCCAGAAGAAGCACCTGGGCAAATAGAGATTGAATAAGTAATTTGATCTTAATAAGCTGTTTTACTTAATTGTGCATCTTCCATCTAAGAAGAAACTGGTTATTATTTGTTAACTAAATCCATATGTATGGGATAGAGGATCAAACATTCCTCTTGCTTTCTTTACCAACAACAGTTGGTATGGTTGATGATGACATACAGGTGAATCATAGTTTTAGCTTGTTGAGTTGGGAATCTTTAATACATCCGCAGTTTTGCTTCATAGTTATATACTCCCCATATCTGGAATTGAATGTCCATGATTTCATTTTCTATTTTGAGTTGTCCGAAAATAAATAGTCTATTTATCAAATTAGTTAAAATTTTGTTAAGAAATTGATATTAGTAAGATTAAAATGAACTAAGTAAAATAATTTTTTAAAAATTTTATGCAAGTGAAAATTGTATAATTTAATTCCGGAAGGAGCCTAATAGGATGGATCCTTGCTTGAGTGGACTGTGCAAATGTTACTTGTCTCCGAAGGTCAGTTCAATGAATGCTACCTTTCATTTAGGCCGTGGGGCTTATCTTTTCTTACAGCTAAAGCGAAGTATTGCGGCTTCTTGGTGGTGGCTGTGTGCAGTGAGTTTGTATCTCAGAACAAGAACACGTGCCGGCTGGATCATCAAACAACAAGATGCATGGGTGCGCATGGATCCTGGGTACAGATTCACTTCACTGCCGGATTTATGGTGGGCTCCGAGACACGTGAATTCAGATCAGGCCAGCGTCTGAATCAAAAGGTAGCAGTTTCGTGAATTCTGATATAGTTTTGGTCTGGACGCTATCCGTTGCGGCTGCTGCATCTACAGCAGCAGATCTATGAGGACGATGGTTTTGCTTGGCTTGTGAGAATAGTAAATCTGAAACGTAATTAAACTGCTAAAATAATTATTCAATTTGACTTTAAGTAGAATATTTATGAATTCTTTTTGTCTTTTATACCCTTATAAGTTTTTCCAAAAAAAAAGGCACTCTACTGCTGTTCTCTCGGTAATTGGGAATGAAATAAAAAGTAGAGTTATTCAATAGGAATAGAATGATTAAAAAAACATATTCTAGTCAAATTACTAAGAAGGAGTAAGTATGTTATTAGAATCATTTCATACATCAATTTTCTTTTAAATAAGCAGTTTTAATTGAATATAAATGAATTTCTTCAAAATTTAAAAAATACTCTTCGTTTTCCCATAATTAATATATTTTACTTGGTCATTTTATCAAAGTTGGCAAGTTTGAGTTTAGTTGGGTGGTAAGTCACAACACTCGAAATTAAAAGATTTTAAATTCAAGACATAAAGGTAAGTAGAGACTATCGTTAATCTTCCAGGGATGGGGAATAGGGAGGGTTAATTGAGAGATTGGTCAAAAAAGGTCAATTCTTAATTAGTTTGGTGATTAAGTTGTAATATTTTTCAAAACACAATGAAAATAAGTAGGGAATTAATGTTGATCCTTAGGGGTTGGGGTATAAGGAGAATTATGGGAGGGGTGGAATAAAAGGAAAGTCCTTTTTTTCCAAAATATTTAAGAGAGAGAGAAAAATATTTTGTGAAAAACATGAGTAATATTAAAAAAGGAGAGCAAAACTACCAACAATGATTAATAATAATAAAAGAATTCAGATGATTTATAAATCAAAATGTTAATTCTTTTCAAATTTATTTTAAAATATAATTTGATTAGTAATTATTAATGCAATAAAATATTTCTCCTTTCATTTTGAATGTTTCACTTTGACTTGCATGCATTTAAATAAAAAAGTTTGATAGTTCATTAAAACAATGTATTGTCATTTCTTTAAATAAAATTTTTATTAATTTAGTAAATGATATATTCAATTTCAAATAATTTAAAATGCAATATGAGATATTCATTTTCAAACAAAAAGAATAATATTAATAATTTGTCAGATCGAGAGAATGATATTAATAATTTGAGTGAAATATAGGATCCGGATCGAAGATGTAATATTATACTAC
>JAOXNR010000022.1:17104749-17142858 GCA_028571225.1 Parsonsia alboflavescens
ATAAACTGCTTAGAAGTAGTACTAGAATTAAGATTTTCGTAGTACTAGAATTAAGATTTTCTTACTTTGGAATTGTTGTTCTGATAGTGCTTTTATCCTATGCATAAGATCATACCTTTTTAAATTTTGTCTTCCAAATTTCCAATGATGATCAACAGAGATTTAGATACAGCCTGTCTTTTATTTTCTGAAATTAGTTCTAGTTTCTCGTCTTTTCCTCCATTCCATAAATTGAAGTACCACATTATTCACTATTTTCTCGTTTTTCTGCTTTAAAGTTTTACTTTTCCTTGAATTAGGATTTTCTTTTTCATGATGATAGTTTTGGTTCTTGTTTTACTCTGCATACCTTGGATCCAAATACTTTCCTCGTGAATACATGATGAATAGCTTGTTTTCTTTTTTCTTGTTTATTTTCCTTTTTAAGTTTATTTTTTTCTCATTCCAATTGATTCTTAGAAATGGTCAGAGACTTATTCTCAAGTGCACAAATTTGTCCTATTTTCTCATAGATGTGGCCAGGCCTGGTTCAGACAGCAAAGGAAGGAGGTGTGGACGTAATAGAGACCTATGTCTTTTGGAACGGTCATGAGCTTTCACCCAATAATGTCAGTGTGCATTTGCTTATTACTGTCTCTTGATAAATCAGATTGATACCATTTAGGAAAGAATGAAAAATTACTAAATTTTCCCCTTTTGGTTTTTGGAAATTGCCTTTTGCAGTACTATTTTTTAGGAAGGTATGATTTGGTGAAGTTCTGCAAGATAGTTCAGGAGGCTGGCATGTATTTGATGCTTCGAATTGGACCCTTTGTGGCGGCAGAATGGAACTTTGGGTATGTCGATATTTCTCAAAACTCTATACTCATCTTAGTTCCTATCCAAGCCCACTGTCATGCTTATATCTTATGTTAGTTATGAAAAATGAAGACTTCCGGCAGTGAGATAAATGGTAAATTTCAGTCATTCAATTTAATTTTAATTTATTCTTAGATAAGGAATATATCATTGGCAATCACCGTTCTGGACATCCTTGAACTGTTGGGTCACTGCTGCTGAAATCCTGATAAGTGTATATGTTTGTGCAGTGGAGTGCCTGTTTGGCTGCATTATGTGCCAGGCACCGTTTTCCGCACTGACAGTGAACCCTTCAAGGTCTTCTTTCATATTTCTTTGTTCCTTTAGAACATTATTGTGTTACATCAATCACTCTTCATTGAACATTGTCTGCTCATTACTTAATTTTGGACAATACACAACTTAACTTTCCTTACAACTGGATTGTATGCTCGGGACTGCAGTATTACATGCAGAAGTTCATGACATATATTGTAAACTTGATGAAGCAAGAGAAACTTTTTGCATCCCAAGGAGGTCCTATCATCCTGGCCCAGGCAAGTGTTTTCAGTTGAAACCATTTTGCTGAAAATCTAAATGGAAATGTTGATGTAGCTCCTTTCTGAAATCATATAGTAACTGTTAATTTTCTTTTCGGCAATTTGTTCTACATACCTAATTAGGTGGCAATTGTGGATCTAGGATGGGGGGTTAATAGTATTAGAATTGGGTTCAAAAGACTAAAAATTAAGCTGTTTTCCAATTAAAATTTAGAAATGTTTGCAATTTGTGGGTTAAAATTTTTCAGAATTAGGAAAAGACCATTAATAAAATGCATCTTAGTTTGTTTATTTTAATTTGTTTATTTGTGTTTTAGTTTCTTTTCCTTTTTGTTTTTCTACCTCCTACACCATAGTAACTGTAACCTCTATTCAATGCTTGCAATTCCACACAATAAAATGCTTTTTTTTTTTTTTTTCAATTGTCTATTAGTATTTTAGCTTTATGATTTTTTATCTCCAGGTAGAAAACGAATATGGATTCTATGAAACTGCATATGGAGAAGGAGGTAAAAGATATGCTTTGTGGGCTGCTAAAATGGTTCTTTCACAAAATACTGGTGTACCATGGATTATGTGCCAGCAGTTTGATGCTCCAGATCCTGTGGTGAGTATTGTATTTCCTTTACCTAAAAAATGACAGAAAGGGTTGTCAGGAGCCAAGTGTCTGTCTTTCCTTTTTGGGGCACCAAATTCTGCCAAAAGGTGCAATTAAATTTTCATGTTCTATTATTGAAAATCCTAGAATTACAGTTAATGTAATTGTTAAGTGATTATATTCGATCCCTCTTTATAAGCTTAGCTTTTAGAGTAGGTGGTAATTTATCAGTAATTACCAATGCCATGTGATAAAATACAGAATGGCTGAGGTTTGGCAGATTTAATAAATTTTATTTTACTTACAGAGATATGCATAGGCTAACAACTTTTTCCTACTTATGATTCACTTCTATTTAACTTCTTTGCAGATTGATACTTGTAATTCATTTTACTGTGATCAGTTTAAACCAATCAATCCCAACAAACCTAAGATTTGGACTGAAAATTGGCCTGGATGGTACATTCTGCTATCCTTATGAAAATCAGTGTACTTTCACATTTACAGCTTGTTTCAACATTATTTCATGATTATTCATTTCTGAATAATGAATGATATTTTATTACATATCTTAAGCAAAGGGAGGAAGCAGTAATGTTCCTATAACTGTAAGATCTTTAGTTCCAATTTTAAGATTTATCTATGTTCTTGCTTCTTTTGTATTTGTTAATATCTAAAAACTTGATTTTCTATGCTGTATACTGTGGATTATGGGGAATTAAATGGAGGAACTGAATTTTTTTTTTCTGAATTTCCCACTACCTCTCATTTAATCTCTGGTTTTCTTGCATTTATGCCTCTCTTTCTTCTCTTTATCTCCTTTCACAGCTACCGTATCAAGAAGCACGGGATGTCTACTGGGAATATGTCAATTATGCATTCACTTGATATTGCTTGGTTTTGTTTTCAGAAGTATAGGATATTAAGGAAAAAAAACATATTAATAATCAAATCAACTTCCTTTTCTGACAGGATTATTGACAGATAAGTTTAATTTATATAATGCATCATTGCATTTTTTTCCTTTTCCTGTAACCTGTGTTTTATATTTTAGAATTAATTGGTGTACAAAATAATTGCTGTGACACATTGATTGAGACAGTGTTGTGGAAATTTGTAAGGTTCAAAACATTTGGTGGGAGAGATCCTCACAGGCCTCCTGAAGATGTTGCATATTCTGTTGCCCGTTTTTTCCAAAAGGGAGGAAGCGTACAGAACTATTACATGGTACTCTTTTACCTCATGCAAATTTGGTCATCTCTTTACTCTTTTGCCTTATATAGATTTGGTCTTTTCATTAATTAATTTGTAGGTATCTTTAATGCAAGAGTTCTTTTTTGCATATAGTAAGAGATTTGTTGCATTGAACATCAGATGCATATCAGCTGATCTTGTTTTCTTTTCCTCTCTTTTCTTTTAGTATCATGGTGGTACAAACTTTGGCCGTACAGCCGGTGGCCCATTCATAACCACAAGTTATGACTACGATGCACCTATTGATGAATATGGTGAGCACATTTATGTTTAATAAAGATTCATCTACTAAGCATCGTTTCTTGAAACAGCATAATTCACATGACAATGTCTTTTGTTACCTCTTTTATCAGACTAACCCAGGTATTTCCCAAAATTATTCCCAGGGTTGGCTAGATTTCCGAAGTGGGGACACCTCAAGGAGCTTCACAGAGCTATCAAGTTGTGTGAGCATGCCTTGATAAACAATGAACCAAAATTGCTTTCGCTGGGTCATTTACAAGAGGTTATGTTTTGTCCCTTTGTATCTTTACACATGTATTTTTTTATGTATCTATGTTCATGTGCATGTACATACCTTGTTCACTCATATTTTGTTTGTGATCTGTCTTATATTTGGCCACAGTATTATTGAGTGTGTTTTCAAGGTGAAATTACTTGTTTCTTTTTGTAATATTTTATTCATCTCTAGGTCAGGTACGAGTACAGAAATGTGGATTCTTGTCTTTTCATGTTGCTGTTTATGTGGTTACGCTTTTATTACAGTTGGAACCTTTTGTACTCTCAACTAAGGAGAATGTACATTTTGCTTTCTGTTTTTCTTTTCAAAGTGGGCATCAGTCGCATGCCAATGCTTTATTCTATTCCATTAGAATACATATGCTGCATTCCAGGACAATTCTATCTTTTCACAGTTGCCACATATCCTTTTCTGTATTTTTTTTGTCTACCTAGTATGATAATAGCTAAACAAAACAAAACTGACTTACTAGATTCTTTGTGGTATCATTTGTATTAAAGATCGCAATCTTTCTCAGAAGTCAATGTTTTTAGTTATATTTTAAAAAAACATGAACCTCGTTGAAAATATGAGCTGTGATCTGTTGATATGGTAAAACTACTAATACTTAGGAGCACAATACATCTTATAGCAGACATCATGCAATATGATATGACCAAGTTAAGACTTTCTTTATATTTATGCATCTATGAAAAGATCATTTCTCTTGCTAATAGTGCTTTATTATTTGTTCAAACTATGTCTTATACAGTATGATTTACAGCAGAATGCAATTTGTACATTTGAATGATCTTAATACACTCCTATTCAGTAGTCTGGATTCTTTATATTCAATATGTGCCCAACATTGTTGTAGGCTGATGTCTATGAAGACACATCAGGAGGAGCTTGTGCTGCGTTCATTGCTAACAATGATGATAAAAATGACAAAGTTGTAGAGTTCCGGAATATGTCATATCACCTGCCTGCATGGTCTGTTAGCATTCTGCCAGACTGCAAAAATGTAGCATTTAACACAGCAAAGGTAGCTTTTTATACAATGTTCGATGACATTTCATTTTCCTGATCAGTTGAAAAACAATACTTTGCAAACAAGGAATGTTTTTGAAATGAATACCAAGGAAGTCCAGTTACCTTTTTGAGATGATTTGGCACATAAACCATATATTGCACGTTTTTCTTTGGTGGGTTAAGGTTGGCTCTAGCTGGTGGGGCTTTGACATAGAGCCTTATCTGTTTCAGTTTGATAGATGGCACCTACTAAAAGCGTGTCTCCAGTTGAGAGTTGAAAAATAAGTAGATAAAAGGTTAAATTGCAAATACTGTCTTCGTTGAACAGCAAGCTGCTTGCACTTTTGGGGACAAGGTAAAAGGATCAGTTCTAAGGTGTAATAGGAAAAAGATGAGATTTTATTTACTTTCATCACCCAAAATGTTAAGCCATTATTTGCTGGTTTTCTATCTATTTGATCCTTAATTCTTCATGTATGCTTTTGCGAACAGTAGAATTTAGTGGGAGGAATATAAGGCAATGATGACCCTAGTTGACTGTTAGTTTTGAAAGTAAATCAAATAAACAGAAGAGTCTGTCAGCTCAAAGTAGTTCTGATTCCATAAACTATCTGTCCTCTCATGATTAAACGATGGTAAAAATGTTGGTTTGGCAAAATTCAGCACCCTCCCCCCCCTTTTCTTCCTCCACAGACACGCACAAAAGAAGAAGAAAAAAAGAGTAGGATAATGAAGTAAGATTTGTCTTGTATGTTATGATGGAATAAACAAGAAAGTGCTTTCGTGCATGTATTTCATCTTTCTTCTTTTTCATATCCTGATTTCATTAGGTTGGATCTCAAACTTCTGTAGTTGAGATGGTCCCATCAGACTTAAAATCACAAAATCTGTCACCTTCTAAAGACTTAAAAGGTCTTACATGGGAGGTATTTGAGGAGAAAGCTGGGATCTGGGGAAATGCAGATTTCACTAGCAAGGGCTTTGTTGATCACATCAACACCACAAAAGATACTACAGATTACCTTTGGTACACAACAAGGTTCGTCTTGCAACTTCAGTCAGTGTACTTTTCAGTTTGATACCCTATAGGAAAGAAATTAGTTTGGAAAAAGAAATGTTTAATGCTGGAATGATTAAAAAGATTTAAATAGAACTTTAACCAAATTGAAACAAGCTGTTGGTGTTTCGTTTATATATTATTTTAAGGGAACATCCAAGTGCTTTTCTTTTTGGATCTTAATTGGTGACCTCTCAATTAGGTCTCTTGAGAGATTTGATACTCCCTCCATCCAAGTGATTGTCCACATTTATGGTTTTTTTTGTCCTGAATGATGGATTAGTTTAAAAAATAATCAATTTTTCAATCTATATTTTTACCACTGACCTCACTCAAAACAGAGGATGGATATTAGAATGTTTCTATTAGACATGGGTCCCACATTTAGTGGTGAAATATCAAAAGCTCAAATGTTCTGCTAAGAGATTTGTTTCTAAATCTTCTTTGCTGGATCAGATTTGATGGGAATGAGCTTCTTTAGACTATTCTCTTATGAGGGTACATGAATTTCTCGATTTTTTCCTTTCTTGAGTAATCATTTTAATTGAAGGGGAGCATTCAAATTCGGCTATACATTCTGAGCAACTTGTGGAGTTTTGGGAGGGAAAAACTTAGCATACTATTTCAAGTTGTACTTGTGCTCTCTCTCACAAATGGTAGATAGATCACCTATTTTGGGTTAATTTTTTTATAGTTTGACTAAACGATGTGGCCATCGAAATTGTCACTTTTTTTCAGATTGGCCATTGAAGTATAAAACCAGTCAATTTAACCATTATACTTTGCATTCTTAAAAAATTTAGTCATTATGCTTTATAATTTTAGAAAATTAAGCCATTTTACGGTAATCTGATTAAATAATAGTCACGAATGTAATCAATCTTCAGCGATAACGTCCAATTGCTTTTCATGTCATCAAAAATTTTGATATTAGCTGAGAGAATATGTGATAATGTGTCAATTTCTTCTTTTATTTAATTTTTATTGACACATAATTTGAACAACATGCAGCAAAAAATTTTATTTAATTTACCTAATAAGGAAAATTTTAGTGACATGCCAAGCTACATGATATTATTAATGAAGATTGATTATATTTGTGATGGCCATGCTATCAAACAATCATAGAGTTGCTAAAATGTCTTCAAATGTAAAGTGTAATGGTTAAATTGACTGGTTTTATAGTTCAATGGCTAAACTGAAAAAAAGTGACAACTTCAATAGCTACATTGTTAGGTAAGCCATTTTTTTATTCTACCAAAGGGCTGTGAATGGTACCAGATCAACTACAATGTTTAGAAATATTTTTGCTTTCATCCTTGTATCATTTGAATGTGCTGAGACTACTCACAGTAATCATCCTGCATATGGGTTTGACTGTAAATACATAAAAGATTAGCTAACATGTCACCTATTGCATTGAGTTTGCAGGTGAAATGCATTTCTCATAAGTTAAGAGCTTCTCTGTATGCCCTTCAACACGAGAATGATTTCACAGAGTAGACTAGGGGCCCTATTTAGATCACATATTCCTCTTGTTAAGTAATAGATAACTGCCTGATTTTAGTTGACAGTGATTATCACAAGATATTCTACAAGAAATTTTTACATCTTCAGGATTTAAAAAAATAGAAGAAAAAGAAAGAAAGACCTCTTTGTCTGATTAAGCTTGGGTGTCAAGTCTCAAGTCTGTGTCAAAGTCCATGAGTGTTCACATCCTAAGTGGGATGGGATTTTTTACCTTCATTTCTCTATCTTTTTGTTGGTTGCAGTTTTGTTGTTGATGACAATGAAGAATGCATAAAAAATGGAAGCACTGCAATGCTTTTAGTTGAATCAAAGGGTCATGCTCTGCATGCTTTTGTTAATCAGGAACTTCAAGGTCTTCCACCACAGATACTTCTCTCATCATATACCCTAAATTCTTTGGCAATGATATTTTATATAGACTAGAGGTTTAATTTTCTTTTTTTTTTTATTAATTACAGTTCTAGTTGCAATTATTTCTTATAAGATGTCATTTTTAAAATCAAAGCACCTGTCTTATCCTTAAATGCTGCATATTTTCAGCTACTGGTTCTGGGAATGGAACAGTTTCACCCTTCAAATTTATGAGTCCCATAACTCTCGAGGCAGGGAAGAACGACATTGCTCTATTGAGCATGACAGTGGGCCTACAAGTAAGAGACCCCTATTCTTCTGTGTCTCACAGTTTTGGTATAGTTATGTATTTTGCAATGTATGTGCTTCAAAACATTTATCTTATTGTATCTCTGAGATGAAATTTGTGGATGAAAGTTGTGACTATAAGACTAGTCTTGTAAAAAGTAGTTAGAGATATTACATTAGCTCTGCGAGAAAAGGAACATGGCATAGAGGCTTTTGTTAGCGTTATAAGACTGAAGCAACATCGGATAGAGCATTATCTGCTTCATGTGATGTACCTTCTTCCAGGCCTAGAGGGCCTACAGAATGAATCTTCTTGTCATGGTTTTAGGAAGGGAAAATATTTGCCTATCTCCAGGAAATGCCTATAGTATAATCTCCTTAAGCTAGGTACTGGAATTATTTTGTTGGCAAGTAGAGAATTTAACCTAGCACCATTTAAAAGAAACATCAGCAGTCTGAAAATTTTCATCGAAAGACCTTCTGTATTATAAGGCATCTGATGGACAAATCAAATCAAGAATATGAACAACTGGAGATAGTTCATAATCTAACAACATTGCATATATTGACACTTAAAGACAGTCTGGGAACAAATCATATGAAAATAACTCAAGTTCAATGAAAGAATCTCTTAAGTTTTTTCATGGAAAAAAGGAAAAGAAAAGAAAGAGCTGTGTATTCCAACCATAATTGATGTAAATATGGTTGATACTCTGCAGAAAAAGGCCTCTCTGAAATTCCATGTTCTCTGACAAGGTCAAGGCATAAAATATTGCTCATGCAGTTTTGATTTAGTATTGGTGTACAATTAATAAATACTCTCTGCATTTGGCATTGAATGTTTCATTTTGACTTTGGCTAACTTTCATAAAAGAGTTTTGACTTAATTTATCTTTACCATGGTCATGTCAATTTCTTAGTAAAATTTAACAAATGTTGAAAATGAGACACTTAATTTTGGACAACTCGAACATTCAATTCCATACAAAGGGAGTATTGAACTGAATGAAAATAGAAGGATGCTCTTCCATGCTAACAGTTTTAATTGCTTGGTAGTTTTGAGTTAGTGATGCACGGTGAGACTGAATCAATACTAGGTATAAATTTTAGATCATTACAAAATTGAATTTCTGAGTTCCAACGTTTTGCTGCTTAATTGTTACAGGTATCTTCAGAAGCATTATTTGTTAACTATTAATTCTTCAATATTTAAATCTCCTTCATGTTTTACCATATAGTCACCTTCCACTTTGCTTTCTAGAATGCTGGAGCCTTTTATGAGTGGATAGGAGCTGGTCCAACCAGTGTCAAAATTTTGGGATGCAAGAATGGAACTATAGACTTGTCTACATTTACTTGGGTCTACAAGGTAATTATTCTTCTTTGTGGATCAACCATCTCCTAGTTTCCTTCTTTGAGCTATTCTTTGAAAGCCTGCCATAACAACAAAGAAAGAGGACAACCTGTAAAGGAAGAAGACTTTGTTGACAATTAATTCTGAACCAATTAACAGGTTATGATGTCATTTTATTGGCTCAACTATTATCATCCATGATGTATGTTGAGAATCCCACATCAGGTTTGTGTAAGGGCCTATTGTAGTATATAAGGTCTTGAGCAATCCTCCCCCCTTGAGCTAGCTTTTGGGGTTGAGTTAGGCCCAAGCCCATATTTCAACATGGTATCAGAGCCATAAAAAGCCCATATTTGTTTGCCCGTGTTGGGCCTGTGTTTGTTTGCCGATGTTGGGCCCCCATGTTGAATTTCACCCTCCAGAGGGAGAGGCCCTGGGCGTGAGGGGGAGTGTTGAGAATCCCACATCAGGTTTGTGTAAGGGCCTATTGTAGTATATAGGGCCTTAAGCAATCCTCCCCCCTTGAGCTAGCTTTTGGGGTTGAGTTAGGCCCAAGCCCATATCTTAACAATGTAAAACATAAAACGTTATGTGGGTAGAGCTTCTTTTGTACAAGGAGAGGGATTGGGAACCAGAAATTCGCAATAATGTTACTTCAGAGGAAATTATGTCACAGATCAGGTACATGTGGACCTTGATATTCACCTTCTTATTTGGTTGTTGTGCGCTCAGATTGGGCTCGAAGGAGAACATCTAAGGATATACCAGGCAGATGGTTTAAAAAGAGTAAGATGGATACCAACTCCAGAACCACCAAAAGAGCAGCCCCTAACATGGTATAAGGTAAGAAGGAGAATGTCAAAACATCAAATGAATTGCCATTTCTCTTGATGTTTTTCTCCATGAACTTCTTTCATTTGTTAAGGAATAGACCCGTGATCTCTTTAAGATGCAAATGTTTAAATTATCAGAAGATTTGATTTTATAACTCTTAACATATTACCTTTTACTACACTGTTCTCTTCATTCATGATAGTTTAAGGTTGCAAGCAAAATGCTGCAAACTGTATTCCAGCTATACCTTCTATCCATGTTGAGCCAGCATCTGTAATGCTACCAAATTGAATACTTTAACTTTGGGGAAAAACCATGAATAAGAAACTTATTCCACTTCTGTAGAGAACTTTTAATCTTTTCAGCGATGAGTTTTATATTGTCTCTATCTGTTTTTCCTTGTCATTTGTTATCAAAACAAAAGTTGTTCTTTTGTATTTTGAAAATACGGGTAGCTTTTAAGCATGCAATAGTCATTCCCAATTGATTGGTTCACTGAGATATTAAATGAGATGTTTATTTGTCTACTACACGTATGATTGTATTGCATCTAATAATACTCTTAAACTCTTGTGCATATTTAACTCAAATAGTTCATTAGGTGTTAAGACTACTGTTTTTGGACTTGAGAAACCGAATGATTCTTGAATTTTAGTCATCAATCTTAGCTCCTCTTTGTATGACAGGTTATAGTGGAAACTCCTCCTGGAAATGAACCTGTTGGACTTGATATGGTTCACATGGGTAAGGGTTTAGCTTGGTTGAATGGTGAAGAAATCGGCAGATACTGGCCTAGGAAAAGCTCTGAACATGACAAGTGTGTTCTTCACTGTGATTATAGAGGCAAATTTCTTCCCGACAAGTGCAGCACTGGATGTGGCAAACCTACACAAAGATGGTAAGATATCAAGACATTTGGTTAAGATTTAGAAGTATGAGTAACATGGATATAAGAACGATAACCAATACAATTTCTGGAGGCTACTGTGAACAAAAAAAGTGATGACCATGTTTATTGCTGACAGAGGAGGAAAATAACATAGAATGCTTGAAAGGTGAAATACTTGAAGTCAATTATCTCCTTATTCATAGTTATGCTACTTTAGTTAGCAGCATATGTTGTCATTTAAGGCAACCAATCAGTGAGAACTATTGGAACCATGAAAACTGAGAGATCCTGATATAGTACTAGCTTTGTCCAGATTGAATGTTTCACCCAGACAAATTTTAAGAACAGAATTTGACTTAGTATAGTTTTTAATACAACAATATCAATTTTGTATTAAAATTTTTAACTAATTTTGGGAAATGAGACATTCAGTTTCTAATATCTTAGAATGAAAATAGGGATATCCAATTCAATTTCAAGTGGAGGGAGTGTTAAAAACTGTTTTTCTGTAAATTTGAAATGACTAACAGGAGAAAGAAAATGTTTGGTTTGATGATAAAGTAATTCTAGGAATGCTTTTCCATCTCTGTGTTTAATATTGAAAACCTGGAGTCTCATCCTCATCCTATCATATTACTTCTTGTGACATTAATATGAATGCCTGCATATTTTTCTCTGTATATTTGTGGAATTAAAAGCAAAATGGATGGTTTGCTTTTTCAAACAAACGTAAAAGTAATGTACTCCATTATTTTCAATAAGCTTTCCTAAGTACGAGGAGTGGTCAAGAATTTTAGTGCATTTCAAATGACCTTGTATACGATTATTTCAGACACTCAACAGACTTGGATTGACATATCGCCACACTCTCATGGATGTGATGAATGCAAATGTCATTAATCTCAGAAATCTGTACACCATTCAACATTCCATATTAAGGACATTGAAATGATGTAAAGAAGGGCAATAGTTTTGGGCAAAAATGAGTTGTCCTTTGTTTGATAGAATTTTGAAGATAATTCACACAAATTACTATCTTACCTGTTCATGATTTCACCCAATTATTATCACTGAATTTTATCATCTTTACATTGTATACTAAATCTTCTCTTTGAATTTTGATTTTGTTAAAATTGTAGGTAATAGTATGAGAGAAAAGAACTTGTTTGTTTCTATTCTATGAATACTTCTTGTTCTTTTTCTTAATCTGAAATTTCTTTTTCATTGCAATTTATTCCATTTTCTGCCTAATAGGTACCATATTCCACGGTCCTGGTTCAAGCCATCAGGAAATATCTTGGTGATCTTTGAGGAGAAAGGTGGAGATCCTACAAAAATCAGATTTGCAATACGTAAAACTTCAAATGTCTGTGCCCACGTATCAGATGACCATCCTTCACTTGATGTTCAGTCGTTTCCAAATAATGGAACAAAAAAAAAGGCAACATTAAAGCTGACATGCCCAGTGAATACACACATCTCTACTTTCAAATTTGCCAGCTACGGAACACCTACAGGATCTTGTGGAAGCTTTGCCATGGGAGAGTGCCATGACCCTAACTCAGCTTCTTTGGTTGAAAAGGTATATGGAAACAACTTTTCTTGTTCCCCTATTACAAGGATTCTCTTTTTTTTTTTTTTTATGAACTTCAAATGGGGTGAGGTGGTTTGACCTGGATGGTTTCTTATCATGTCTTGCTGCTCAACTAGTATCTAGTGTCCACATCTAGGGCTGTTAGAAATGACTTTTAGATCTATTATTTAAAGGGTTTGGTTATGTTCGTTTCGGTTAAGATGAAAAATTAGTGATGGATTTGATCTACCCCTTTGGAATGATTAGTAATATTGTTGATGAAATGGGAGTGTTATTTATTAGTTCCTTACCATAACATAGTAAAATGATACTTTCATATCCAACTTTCTTTCTCTTCTCATTGAAGTGAGTTCTCTTTTTATTTCCAAATGTAACAATTCTCGCTGACTTCTTATCAGGTTTGCCTAAATCAGAACGAATGTTCGTTGGAATTGAGAAATTTCAACATGGAACTGTGCTCCAAAGCTATAAAGAGTCTAGCTCTTGAAGCTGTTTGCAGCTAAAATTGCTATTAAGATTTAAGAAGTAATCTGTGTTTTATGATGCCAACAGAAATATTAAGAGTTAATTCCTATTTTTGGGAAAAAATACATTGCCTTAATTAGTTGAGTTTTTTATTTTTCCTTTTGCGGGCAAATTTGTAACAATTGAGGTAATTACTGTTTATGAAAGTGTATTGACTTTTCCTTTTTTTCATCTAAAGTGTTTACTCGACAACATTCATTTTCTATTACTTCTCAGTTCTCTCCCGCGTAGGAGTTGGGAAAGTTATTTGCAGAAGCTATTTAGGTGCATCCGTGTTAAGTTTGTTTTAGAAATTACATTAAAATAAATACAACCATTTTTGCACAATATATAAAAAAGAAAGAAAGAGAGAAAATCTATTACTTCGTGCTACAATTTTGTTTCTTACAAGAAAAGAAAAAAAATGTACAAAAAGTTTTATATGTTTTCTAAGTTTATTTATTTATTTGTATTTATATATAGAATTCATTAGAATATTTCACTAGAATATAAAACTAATTTTTATATATAAGTTTGTTTTTTCATATTTAAAGAAAATCTATTCATTTAAATATATCTGTGGAAAATATGACTAATTATGATCAGTTATGATCTCTTTCTAAAAAGTATGTTTTACTCCATTCTATTTTTCCCTTGATGGTATTTTTAAAATTTATCAATATGTATAAAATTATGTTGGATTGTCTTTTATTTTTCGTTTGAAAAAACTAATTTTATACTAAAAAATCAAAATTTTTTATTATTCAACATATTAAAATGATTGAATGGGATGGGTCGAATATAATTTTATAATTACATTTTTCTAAAAAAAGGTAACTTTTAAATTGAAATAAATTTTAAAATATTAATATTTAATACATGGATATTTAAACTTTATGATAAAAAGGTTTCATACAAGAATTTTAAATCATATTACAGTGGTATTGAGGAAGAAAATTGTAAATAATTTAAACATTTATTTGTTGTTATAAAGCTTTATATATATATAAATATACGGTTTTGCTAAGACGCACTTCAATCGTTACCGTAACGGAATTCTGACTACAGTGCTCATCCGTATAAA
Source organism: Parsonsia alboflavescens (assembly GCA_028571225.1). Lineage (NCBI taxonomy): Eukaryota > Viridiplantae > Streptophyta > Magnoliopsida > Gentianales > Apocynaceae > Parsonsia > Parsonsia alboflavescens. Next base: position 17,119,015 of record JAOXNR010000022.1, read on the forward strand.
ATATATATATATATATATATTTATATAAAAGTATCAGGATGTTCAAGATTTTTTCTTTTTCCACAATTTTGAGGTTTTTTTTAAAAATGATTTGCATGGTAATGTTTTTCAATCATCCTTGACGTTGACTCTCGCCGTTTTGAAATAGATAATTATTTAGGGAGAGATTTTTTTTTTTTTTTTGAAAGTAGATGATTTTTTATATGGAAGATAAATATTTTTGATTCTCCACCTTTTTATTTTTATAAATCTGATTCAAAACTCTTTTTTTAATTTTTTTTTTGTGTTTTGCACCATGTTTTTTTACATCATGAGTTCCAAATGATTGAAAAATATATTTTTAAGAGTTTTTTAACTGATAAAAAGGATAAAATTGGAAATACAGTCTTTCTCGTTTTAAAACTAGGCCAACCCAACCAGATCCAAACATCTCCAACTTAATTAACACCGGCTATCAACCAATTCCTCAAATCGCAGAAGCACACATCACTATAAAAAAACTTTTCCAAAAAAATTCATGTTCTCCCTCATTGAATTCGAATAGAGGCTGATTCGGATTGTTCAACACCATCAAAATGGGTGTTGAGCAGCCTAAAATGCTTGAGTAGCTATTGCCGTCATGGCTTTGGCCGCTGCCGAGTCTATACCACTTGGAGAGGGAGGAGGTCGCGGTGGGACAGTGAATTCGTGCTTATTAAGAGCCTCCTGAACCAACTGCTTGAACTTGTCCAAGGTCTTCTTTTATGGGTCAGGGAGTTCACCAGCAACATTGATCTTCTTTTATGGGTCAGGGAGTTCACCAGCAACGTTGGTCTTCTCCTTAAACGAAGCAGATTCAGTAATCTTTTCATCAGCAGCAGGTTTCTCTTTTTCACTCTCCTCGGCAACGGTAGCAGCCAGAGCAGCCTCCTCTGCAGGCTTCTCTTTCTCAGTTGAGCCTCCTTCTCTACAACCACGGGTGCAGCCGGTGGAACCTCTGCCACCGGCACATCTGAAACCACGACATCTTCCTTTGGTGGTGCTGGTGTTGGTGCAGCCTTGGTTGCTTCCGCCATTTCTCCGACAAAATAAAATTGAAAAAATGAAGAGGAAATCAGAGAAATGGAGAGAGGGTTTGGGTTAAAAAAAAAAAAGCTGTATTTTCAATTTTATTCCTCTTCCGGTCAAAAAAAATCTCAAAAAATATATTTTTTGATCATTTAGACTAATGATGTAAAAAAAATAAAAAATGGAGGATAAAAAAATTTTGAAAGATCAATATGGACCAAAGTTATCAACATGAAAAAAGTAAAGGTTAAAAAAAAATTTAAAAAAATATTTTGGATCAGACTTGGACAAGCAAAAAAGATGGGGTTTTAAACTATTAATCTTCTTTTTTATATTTTTAAGTTTTAAGAAGTACTAAATTAACATTTTAGATTGTAGATCGCGAGTAAGTAGAATATTAGTAATATTATAAAATATTACATAACGTATTTTGTGTTCTTATTAATTTTCTAATGATCAATAATTAAATCATCGATTACGAAAAAATAAATTCTTCTATAAAAATTATTTTTTAAAATATATTTCATAAATTAAAAGGATAAATTAAACAAATTTTTTTATTATTTTTTTTTTAAAAAAAAATGATTAACTTTAATCATTAAAAATTTAATTCAAACAATTTGTAGCCTATATGACATTTTCGATAAAATGAAATGGATAAAGAAAGAGATAAAATTTGAAACAAAAGAAAAAGGAAAAAGAAATTGAAGTTATTATAGCCATTCAGCTTTTGTTTGAAAGGGGGAAATATTTAAATGAACCCGGTCCGGTCAGGTGAATACCTTGTTTACTTCCTTTCCCATCTTCTAATAAGAGAAACGAGGAAAGAAAAGAGGAGCAGTGTTTGGGAGAGATGGCGGGCAGAGAAGTCCGAGAATATACCAACCTCACTGATCCCAAAGGTCCTTCTTCTTCTTCTTCTCGTTTCTTCTTGATTTAGATTTCGTCACATGTCTAAATACATCCATGAAAATACATACTTATGTATATGTAATTTAATTTAATTGCAGACAAGAAATGGAGTGGAAAGGGAAAGGATCGAATTGATGATGAAGAAATCACCTTCCAGCGTATGGTTGCCAAGGTTAAATTTCTTTTGTTTGTCCCTCTCATTGCTATAAGTTTCTTTGAGTTCTGACTTGTATTTCACTAGCTTTGCTTCCCTAGGGCATATTGCCTAGGGCTTTAATTTGATAACTCTATTGGGAGAATATGTCCTTTCCCTAGTTTTTTTTTGTTTTTTTTTTTTGAATATTTAATTGTCATTATTAGTTACACTTTCCATCCAAATTGAACATCCAATGCTATAGACGTGCTCCAGTGGAGTTGTGTTTGTGAGCCTAGACAGAATTGTAGATTGATCTTTTATTTGACATGTTAGGAAGTTTTCTGATAACTTGCCCCGGCAGGGATATTTTCTTTTCCTGTCGGGCTGTTAATATACACAGATGCAAGAGGTTGCGGGAGAACGTGGTGGCTACCTTCATGGACGAGGGGGTACAATTTCTCCTTGCTTTGGCTACTTCCTTCTGTATGATGCATAATATATATGAGACCATGTGATTTAACAAGAACATCTGAGCTTTCCTTAAGTTTGTATGTGCAGCCTTGGACAGTGATGACTTGCTTTATCTGAAGGAGCAAATGGAAGCTGAGGAGGATGCTGAACGCCTTCTTAGACGTACAGAGAAGCGTGCATTTGCTGCATTCAAGATATCCTTTCTATTTTCCTAGAACCCTGTGGTAAATGATTCTTCTAATGATGATCTTCAAAAGTCGAGAAGAATTTTTCTGAGTACAAGTATATCAATTTTGCCTTCTTGTTTCATGTAGTTTTTTAACCATAAAATAGGACATCTAATGCTTCTGCAGTGGCATAAAGGTTGCTTCTTTTGTGAACAAATACTGATAAATGCATTGGGTTAATTTCATCTGGAAGAAATCTTGAAGTGGTTCTCTGGTAACCTGATCTCATTGGAAAACCACTAGCACTGCCTTCGTTGTTCCATTCTTAAAAAGAGGAAAAGGAAAAAAGAATTACAGTAATGGCAGCTACTGGTTAAAAGAGTCCTCAGGAATACAGCATTTGGAGTCTATGTGATTTAATGATCTTGGGGTACACATTTTCCTTATTACTCCTTCCATCTGGAATTGAATGTCCCAATTTAATTTACACGTATTTTAATAAAAAAGTTTGACTTAGATCATTAGCACATTGTATTATCAATTTTCTTACTAAATTTTTTATTAGTTTAGAAAATGGGACATTCATTTCCAAACAATCCAAAATGGAATATGAGACATTCATTTCCCGACGGAAAGAGTATTATTTTTCATTCTCGATTACCCATTTTCCTTTTTATCATTTTTTCATTCACAATTGCACTCAGTGTATTTGGAATGTAGTATAGACATATTGTTTATCTTGCACTTATTATTTATTAATTAGTATAGAAATAATCAGCCTTCCTTCTTCATAGAGGTAGGCTCTCTGTTCCCTTTCTGGTGTATTTTGTCCTTAACACTTCACACAAGGCTGTTGCTGACACTTCCCCAGCATCTGTTCCTTTGCCACTTCGGATGGAACCAAAGCCAAAGAGTGGGATAAGGTATGGTATTTCTGGCTCTTATCGCTTCCAAAAGCACTATCGTTTCTCTTCATTATGTATTTCATTTTCCATGTTGGTACAGGCAGCAAGATTTACTGAAAAGGATGGTGGAAGTTAAACCCAAGCGCCAGAGAATATCTACCACTCCAGAAGGCCGTGATTCTCCTGTAAGCTCAAGTGTTGAGGTTTCTAAAATTTGTAAATCTGAACAAAATCAGACACTGCAAAAAGCGCTTTCTCCAACTGGATTGGCCAAAAAGTTGGATGAACCCGCTAAGGATAACCCTGTTAAGAGCTTACTGGTAGCATATGAAAGTTCTGAAGATGAAGACTGAGAAATCATGTGAAAGGCATACCATTATTAATTAGCCAAAATGTGTTGCTCTTCAACTGTGAGATATATACTAAACAGGTGTGCTCTCAGTGTTATTTCAGGCCTAACGGTGGTGTTTTGATATTTTCTATCTTGGATGACCACAGTGACATAGCCAGAATGATCGAAGTTTAACCACGTAGTTTGTGAGCAAGGTTTTACTTCTATCAATGTTTTGTAACTATATAGCTCCAGGAAAGTCGGATGGATATTTTTCTATTTATATAAACTAGCTTACTGTGAATTCGGGGACTTTTTGGTTTCTTTATTGTTCATTCTTGTTAGTGCTTTCAAAATGGGTTGAGTCATTGCGGTTGGTTCAATCCTATCTCAGATTTTTTAAGGGATTTGAAAAATCTGACTTCAATTACAATAAGGATTTTTTAGTCGGTTCCTTAAGAGTCAAGGGCTAGAGAGTTTAGAGAGGATCATAGTCGATCCTTGGGGTCAAAGATATTAAAAAAATTATTTTATTTTATAATTTATTTATTATAATTTTAAAAAGTACATATTTGTAGTAGTTTTTTTTTTTTGATTTGTAATGAGTTTTAAATCTTGAAATTTTCATTTTCATTTTTATGTTTAGTTTGTATTTAATAATTTCATATATTTTTATCTAATTTTCCATTCACATTGTTTATTATTTTTTGCATTCTTTTAAAAGTAATGTGAAAATTGAAATGTTTTTTTAAAAAAGTATTTTTTAAAGTAAAAAAAGAGTAATATGTATACGGTTTTGCTGAGTGTGCAGTGTTACATCGTGACTTTTTGATTGTGGAAAAAAAAAAAAGTGGATCAAAAATGACGTTGCTTCATGCCTGGCACACACAGAAATATATAAATATATATATATATATTTATTTATTTATTCACATTATGAATTCTCCATCCGCATTTATCCTAATTTTTACCTTAAAGTTCTCTTGGTATATATATATATATATTTTTTTCAAAGTTCTATTGGTAATTCTTAGATTCATATTGTTTTTATAAATTTCCCCCCATCTCTTAATGAAAATTGCGAGGAATGGCTCTTTTTGGATAAGTAAAAAAACAAAAAAATATCTATCTTTTTAACTTAACGAAATACGTCCTCCATTTTGATATTTTTTATATCTCTACGTAAGTGTAAATATTGAGTGCTAAACTCCAATCTCGTCTGTTTCAACTGAAAGAGCCAGAAGTTTAATAACTGTTTCTCTCAAATATTCGGAAAAAACTTCCATCCGATGTTTCGGCTTTTGCAAGGTTGCATTAGCATGCATTCCAACAAGTGACAAGTACTTAACCATCCAAGAAAAGTTGCACTTTCTTTGAACAAATCGTATTTGAAACAGTGTTACCCTTCACAAAATTTATCATTGCTCGTTGCTAGATGGCTACTCTGACTCATCTCAAACATCAGAATTTTACAGAATAAAGATAACAATTCTACCAGACCGCAATGAAACAGGAGCCCCAATCAGAGATTAGAGTACAGGGTTTGGAATTTACAACCCAGTGGTCTAACCCTTGTTAAATATGCTTACAAAAAATACCACATTTTTTCCACTTTCAGTTTATGCCAAATGGATTTTCCTACGAGAAAAGGAAGGAGTATATATTAAATATAAAGATGAATGGCGCCTGATCTAAACGAACCTCTGAAAGGCAGTTAAAAAGACTCATGTACACGTAATCCTAATATTTGTCATTCCAAGTGCATAATTACGCAATCCTCAATAATCAGTGTTAAAATCTTCTCCACATCCTCATGAACCCATCTGCAAGAGACTTCAGACTCCATTTGGATGGTTTCTTTTCATGCTCTTCTGGCATGTCCCTAGAAGAAAGAGAAATAGAATAAAACCCGAATCAAGAAAAAGAGAGTCTAATTAGTTTCCATATTTGATAATGTGAAAATAAAGAGACGAATAAAACCCCTCTTGGGAGATGGAATATAGCAGGGGGTGCTAAGTATTTTGTGCCATGTGCATGTTGATCTGCCTAATTATCTGTTTATCAGTGCATTGTAATGTGCTGTTTACCAAGGTTACAATAGCTTCAATACTCGATCTCATTGTTTAACAGAATGAGTTCACTAGAATTCATCTAAAATATTCCTGCTACAGTTATCTACAGATAAACTGTAAGCCACCACCTTCTGCATGCAAACAATAAATTATTTACTTCAGCATATTGTTGCCGTACAATAGTCAGAAACTTCAAGTCTCAACAGCTGCCAGGAATAACTTACATCACGTATACACAACTAAGAACCCTCTACAACAATTCACACACTGGGGTGCACAAAAAGGAGAAGATAAGGCAGGAAAATTAGGAAATTCAGAAAGGACAATGCATATGCCATTCCCTGGGACAGGCTTTTGAAACAACCTCATTCTGTCCATCCTAGGATGCAAGAATCCTATTTTCATTGACTCTTTTGAATTAAACTCATGATAACCACAGATATCAAATCAAGGTAAAAGAAAACTGAGACAAAAAGGCTTAAGGCTGTATTGAACTGTGAGTTTTTTTCTATGAATTCCGCATCACAAAACAATAGGAAATGAATTATAATGTACCATGCACTGTTTCAAGGACTCTTCAGAAGATTTGCAAACCATATATCATTTCAAGAACTCTTCAGGAGATCTTGCAAATCAGAGTACAAAATCTTCTTAGCTATCAGCACGAACCTAGAGCATGCAGCGAAATCATTTCTTCGTTAAACTTAACGTTTGAGTCTAGTATCTTCTATTAAAAGGTTTATATATATATATATAAATATATATATATATATATATATATACGGATTTGCTAAGGTATGCTCCGGAGCGTGCATTAAGGTGCGCTGTGCTCCAACCGTTACCGTAACGGAATTTTTGCTCCGCTTGATTGGCTGCATGAGTACTGTAGCAAAAATTCCGTTACGGTAACGGTTGGAGCGCGCATTAAGGTGCGCTGCGGAGGGCGCCTTAGCAAAACCGTATATATATATATATATATATATATATATATATATATATTATTTATGCGAGAAAGGTATGGATTTTAAAAAGAATCAAATGAGCTAAACTTATTATTTAGCTCCTTCCAATTAAAATTGAGGATAGAAACCAAGGCCTGAAAAATAGAAGTATATACCAAGCTGTTAAACTTATCAGTTGTAAACATCATTAAACTAGAAAAAAACGTATATGCAACTGATACTTTTTTCCTAGATATGATTCTTTTCTTAATCATAAAATGGCGTTGTATTCATCACATTAAGACTGTACATGTTTGACTTTACCTTGTAACATTTGCCAAGTCAGATGATTGCTGTTGCTGATCAACTTGAGTTGTTTCCTCCCTTATGTTTTCCTCTGATATCCTGATTACTGAATAGGAATATTCGGCTTCTTCCTTCAGAAGATACCTACTGTTAGAAGTCTCAGCAGAACTATCATCCTGCCACAGACAATCTCAACATGCTTAATGCAGAATACTAAATCCAAATGAGGATATCAATATCTTTAAAAGAAAATTAAAATGGAAAAAGAAACACTTCAGAGTAACAATCAATAAGTGAATGAAATGGAATTATTTGAAAAGGGTCAAATAGCTAAATAATACTGGCATTGAATAACTGAGTCATTGCAATGCACGCAAATGCAGCCAAAAGAATTGCAAATGGTGAGTATTCTGGTCTCTGATCTTGTGCCGACAACAAAGGAAAAGAGGAACTGTACTTTTCAGAAATGTGGAACGGAAAGGGGATGAGAAATATGATGAATAAAAAGAGATGCAAAGATTTTGCTTTGTCTTTTACCTTTATATCTGTAAGACTCTACCTTAGTTTTCTTATAATGACAGTAAAATAATGTGCTCCATCGTAATTAAGTTATTGCCTTCAGATCAATTTTTATTTCCACATCCCCAATCTCAAGTACACATACATCCAATACTTACATTCACTGAAGGTTCTGCAATTTCTTCTGAAGAGTTCTTATAGTGCCGGGGTAAAGCTTGTTCATCTGCTGTCTGAGCTGTCAATTCAACCTTAACTTCAACTGCTGCTCCAGTAGTCCTGGTAGCATATTCATCTGATAAAGTCTCCTCACTGAGAGTTGAAGTTGGTCCATCCTCTTCCAGATTTGCCAATTTATCTTTATTATAGGATATGGTTGTCTCTGAAGTCAAGTGGGGAACATTAGAAAATTCATCCAATGAAGTTTTCTCCTCCACAGCTAAATGTGGTCCATCCTCTTCCTTAGATGCCACTTCACTATTTCTAATTGTGTCTGTTATCCCCAAAACCACATCAGCATTCTTCAGCAACTTTGCATCCTGTGTTGTATTATTCCTTGTGCCCACGGAAGGCATTCGAGATTTATATTGCAACTCTTGGACCATATTCTTTATGACATAGTAGGATCCACCAACTCCTTTATGAACAGTTGAAACAGTTGGATAGTTCCCTGAGTTCATGGCCCTATACCTGTAATAAAAAAAATACATTGCACAAAAACTTGATACAAGCTCCTCGGAGTCATTTTGCATTACAAAGTTCGCAGATAAAATGCATTGCATTATATATATATATCTATATATATATATATAGATATATATATTTTTATGGTTGGGAGGGGGAGGGGGGGAGCATTGTATCTGCTGTCAGCAGGGCTCGAACCCGAGACCTCTGGCAGCGGATACCAAGCGGGTTTGCCACTAGGGTAAGCCCCACTCAGTATAAAATGAAGTGCTAAGCATATGCTCATAAGATCATGATGTTCTTTACTTGAAGTACTTAGCTTGGAAATACATACAGGGATGCCGGAAAAGGTCAGATTCTGAAAGTCAACAATGCAAATGATAATTTGGGAAAAGAGTTGATATATTTATTTAACAAGCCAGTAAGTATTTGCCACACCTTAAGGAAATACATGATGCAACATAAATACATTAGAGAAAACCTCCCATGAAGGCCCTGTAAAGTGATTAGACATGAAAGCCATCCAAAATTCAAAAGCAAGTAAGAACCCTGTCTATAAAAATGAAGCCTTTTAAAACATTTGCTTCTTGATAGATGGCATAATAAGCTAGCATAATGCAACAAGTCACGGAACAAAAAAGAAGAAAAAGGATAGTATTTTCACTTTTGTAAGTACTAAATTCAGTTATTGAGATGGATGAAGAATTTTGCAGTACTTATTCACAAATGATTCCACCATGGATCTTCTCTCATCTTTTGACACCCTCTTCTGACTCTTTTTAATTTCTGACGCATCAGAAGAAACTGTGACTGCAACAGCAAAGAACCTCTTCCCCGGTGCTGTGGTTGTCTCAGCCAAAGCTGACAAACAACATTAACATAAGGTTGTGTTATCACGAGCTTAGGCTCATATTTAAGATTCCAAAATCAACTAAAGATATAAAAGGTAGAAAAAATTAGCATATTCTTTTGGGAGCAAAAATTTGAACAAATGGTGAGAAAATCGAACAAAAGTAAGCTCATTTATAAATTCCTATAAATTTCCATCACCATTTTAATGCATCAGGATAGATAAAATTTTATTATTTTCTAAAAGAATAAAAAAGAAGAATTTCGTAGAAGGCGAACAGAAAAGGAACATATGAAAATTTCAAATCTAATAACAAGTCCGTCTGTTGTTAAAAGCAGTGGTTATCTGGTAGAAAAAGCAGAAAATCAATTTTCGTCTTGTGGTTGCGCATCTAACTTTCTTTCCCTTCAAACAAAATTTCAATTTTAACCTGACATTCCTCAGCCACATATAATAATTCTAGTTTTACTGCACACAAATTCAAGGTAATTTCAGTGAATTTTTTAAAATAAAAACAAATTAGACAAAGATCATAGGAACTGAAGCATAAATAAACACAAATTCAGACAGGAAAAAAGTGAATAGAAAAACAATCAAGAAAAAACCTGTCTTGGATTGTGAGAGTAGATGCCTGGGAAGCCGCCTGTGCATTCTTTAGCACACTGAGAGATGTAGCTCGCCGCTTCTCCGTCGTCTCACGAGAGAAGGAAGAAAGGAAGCGAGAAAGAGAGGTTTTTGGCCTTGGGGTTTATGGGAACAATACACAGCACCTCCACAAGTGTAAGTGCTATGTTTTAAAATTCGGGGATATCAATTGGAAAATTATTTTTCTTAATTATTCAATCGTAATTGAAGGGTAATTAAATGAATATTATTATATAAATATTATAGTTTTTATCAATATTATTTAATAATGAAGTATTTCAAAAAAACTAAATGAGAAAATTTATATGTTAATTGAAGAATAATTTAATATTATTTTTTTAAAAAAAAAATTTGTGGACATATTTGGATTTTCTGAAAAATCGATCAATTCAGTATTTGACAGCCCGTATCACCGATTCACTAGTCCAATCAGTTGATCCATCTCAATTTTTCATCTAGAAAACAGTTTTGATAAAAAAACGAATCGATTTAAGGATCAGTTCACGATTCGATCGATCCGATTTGTCGGTAAAATACAATTTAACAAACAGTTATTGTAAATTATTAAGTATAATATTCTTGTGGTAAATTGTCATCCCCATTTTTTTAAAACTTACATTTATTTGATAAAATTATTTATATAGATTTAAATAACAATTATCGGTAATGCTATGGAGTCTATTAAGTCTCTAAATAAAATTAAAAAAAAGAAGTTGCCTTAATTGTTAACCGTTAGAGATTTAATATAAGCATTCCATAATTTGAGCTTAAGAGCCCTTCTTAGCAATTTTGCAATAATTATATTCTCTTGTTTTAAAAATAGATTAAATATTTATTGTTTATTTAAGAAAAAAATATTTGTATACAGTTAATATTTAATGTTAAAATTTAGTACAAATTTATAACGATATGCTGGAATTTTAGTACTAGAATGTAATTAAAAAAGTTTTTGGTTAAATCTTACTACAATGTAATTATTTTGAAGTAATTATTTTGAGTTTAAATTAGGTTTCGAATTTTCTAATACATACGTGTCACTTCTTATGACACTATACGCGACTTTTAATTATATATATAGATATACTTTATATGCTAAATCTTAAAAATATAAATTAAGTCATTTGAACGATTAATCTTTGAGAAACACGTGTTAATTTTTTATCAATATAACATGAAGTGACATTGTAATATTTAAGTTAGCTTCATCGTTCATTAAAATATGATTTTAGATCTTCTATTACATATTTTTGTATCACTTCTTATTATATCAGTGAAACTTTAACAGGTATCATTAAAAGATCACGCACCTCTAAGATTTAGTTTTTTTATTTTTTATAATGTTTATTGTATAAATATATGAAAATATATAAGCAAAGATCAAGCATAATATTTTAATTAATTTTTTATTATATAATAGAGAGTCATACAAAGAAAATCCGCAGTTTGATCCAAATAAGAAAATTACAAAGGGTTTTGTAATGTTTTAGATATATCCTTAAATAAATTATTTTATTTCAAAAAAAATTATTTAAATATTGTAAAATAGTGATAAAATAACTAATTAAGGAAAAGTGAAAAGGAATCCGAAATTAAATATCTATATTTCCCTCTCTTTTTTTGGGCTAAAAATTGATTTTTTAAAATTTTAATAAAATAAAATAATTAATTTTAAAAAAAACTTGTAAAAGTCAAACTGATTCATTCTCGACTGAGTGAGTATTAAGAGAGTGTGGGTTTGTCTTTTTTTCAAAGCTTATTGCCAGAAGTCAAATTTTCACTCACTGTTCAATGCTCTTCTCTCACGGCCCTACGATTTCGTCGCCTGCCGATGCTTTAATTCAGTAAAGTTACCCCATTTCCCATTTTACAACAATTCTTTTTCCCATTTTTTATTTGTTCTAATTTCATTAATATCTTCTGTATTAATAGCAAGATATATAATTTAAAAAAATTAACCGTAATATGACCAGATTAAATTAAATTGAGTCTGAATCTAATACCAATAAAAAGTTGTCACATTAAAAAAAATGTACTATAATCTAGAGCCAATAAAATGAATATTTATATTTTATATTAAAAAATTTATATTTGGACCCTATAAAATATATTAATTGATAAATGTTAGAGGGTTAAGTGTACAATTTTCTACACTTGCAAATCTATCTATTATATATATTTAAAGCAAACTTCTAAAGTGTAAAACCTCAACAAGTCAGGTGTACTAATCATTTATTTTTTTCTCAAAAATTTCTATAATATATATATAAAAAAATTGTTGACTTATTAAAAAAATGTCTCTTTATATTCTCAACTTTCTTTTACCTCCCCACACCACACTATTCAACTTCTAATTTCTTCAACTATGTTTTACTTTTTTAATAAAACTGTTCAATTTCCTATAAAACTTTTCAATTATCTATAACTCCACATTTATCTATATAAAATAGTTTAATAATTCACCTTCATTCCTATCTTACGTAACTTTTTTATTCTTCCCATATAAATAAATATTATAATAATTATTGAATTTTATACATTTATTTTATAAATATAAATAAAATCATATATACCATGCTTTTGTCCCGTTCTTCCTCTTCATTTTAATTCTACTAGAATACACTGAATTATGAATAAGATTGTACTTGTCTATTTGAAATTAAATATTTTATTTTAACTTTAGTAAATTTAATTAATTGAAAGAGTTCTACTTAAAAAATTCATTTTGAGCATAGAAATATTAATTTTTTTAAAATTATAACTAATTTAAAAAATAAAATATTTATTTTCAAATAATAATAAAAACAAGTTTGAACGTCGCATTTCGAATAGTATCCATGCATGACCGTCTTTTTAACATGCTATTCAGAGAATAATTTAAGCTTTTCCCCTCTTTATGGGATTTAAACAAATTTGATTGATCCATACCCAAAGAAGTAATTTACTCACTAATCCTGAAGAAAAATTACAATATTCTGTCCACTGACTATTGAAAGTAAAATAAAATGCCTTGAGATATATAATTATTTTATTATCATTATTATTATTTTGTAAATTCAGAGATATGGAAATCCAACATGCTCTTCCCGTGAGATCCTCATTCGGTAGTATTACTATTTACTATTTCCATACGTATTTGATATGTCTCGTTTGTCTATATATATATATATTTCTATTTTTGTTGTTTTTCCTAAGGGAAAGAGAGAAAACAAGGACAAAGTTTCCTACATAGAGATAAGATAAGGTGCTGGTTTTTTCTCTCTTTTTTTTTAATGGTTAGAAGAGTTTTGATAGCGGATATCAAATGGATTTGTCACTAAGGCAAGCTCCACTCGGTGAGATGAGTTGAGGCTTGGCAGCTACCAGTTGCAACGACTCCCTATGACTTCTGATTCTTCCCCTTTTAGTTCATAACTACTCCTACCTTTCATAACCCCTTTTTCCCACCCCTAATATTACCCGCAATCATTCTCTCTCTTTGCAACATTTTCAAAGACAACTTTTATACCTAGAAAAGAAAATATATTATGTCATCAGTCAAGGGCTATTTTGCTTTTCCCCAATTCTATACTCTCTAACCTAGTGATACAAAAAAGAAAAAAGAAAAAAAAAACCTTATTAAATCAATGTAAATTATTCATGAGTGGAACGATGAATGCACAAATCATACGTTTAAATTTAAATTCTATCAATATTTTTTCAAGTAACAAAACAGAATATCAAACTACTGGCAAACATATCACATACTATAAGAAAACAAAAAAAAGTCAATGAAAATTCACACAAGTTTGAAATCCTACTGAGCAAATTAATTCAAACTTACTTTTCTCCACTAACGCATTTTGTAAATTATCCGTATGTATAGAAAAATGTCAAAATCAGCCAATTAGTCATTGGAAGCTCTGGGAAATAAGCTGTCAACAGCAATACTTCTTAACTAGTTTAAAATCCCAATGTCTTCTCTTGTTTGTGCAATAATAATTATATAAACATTAGAATAACAAGATTTACATATGGACAGAAACAGAACTTAAACATGATTAATATGTGAAAAATATACTTTGATCAATCCGCTTTCACGTCCTGCCTCCGGAAACCCTACGGATGAGCTAGCTTTTCGCCTTGCCTTGCACGCCAAAGCTGTCTCAATAGAATAATCAGTTATGGTAATCTGAAGGATGCGGAGCTTGAAGACCTTGTTCTGATGAAGCTTCAACCAATCAAAACTACTCTACCCTGTTTGTTTTGATTTTCTTGAAAAACCCATGTTTTTCTTTTCCAGGAAGTCCTGTTTCTCTACCAAGTTACTGCTGTTTGTCCAACTTTGGTGGAGAAAATTGCACTCATCAGCATGAGGGTTCAGCCTCCTGTGGGCATCTTCAGTGTCTATTTAGTGTTAGTTTTGTGCCAATCTTCCACCTTTCTTGTCATTTCAACTGAGATATCTGATTTGGAAGAGGACTTCCCAAATGAAAGAAATGCTTTGGTGCAGCTGAGGGACATTCTTAATTCAACAGGGAATCTGCATTCCAATTGGACAGGTCCACCTTGTTTCAAGAACCAGAGCAGATGGGCAGGAATTTCTTGCTCTAATGGCCATGTCATTCACCTCGTCCTCGAAGGAGTCAACGTAACGGGTTCCATTCCTCCTATGTTGCTGCAGAATGTGACTTTCTTGAGTAAACTCAGCTTGAGAAACAATTCAATCCATGGCCCTCTTCCCAATCTTTCCAGTCTCCTGAACCTGGAATTTGTGTTTCTTTCGAGTAATCAGTTTTCGGGTTCAATCCCCCTTGTATATGCTAATCTTCCAAAACTAACCAAATTGGAGTTGCAAGAAAACCAACTTCAAGGTCCAATTCCGCCGTTTGATCAAGAATCACTGATCGCTTTCAATGTCTCATATAATCGACTGAACGGTTCCATTCCAGACACTCCTGTGCTTCAAAGATTTCCAGAGAGTTCCTATGGCAATAATTCAGATTTGTGTGGCAAACCATTGGGTGCGCAGTGTCCAATTTCACCTCCCCCTCCCCCTCCCCCTCATGGCCCTGCACCTTCTCCAATTCCATCGAGCAAAGGGAGAAAAGAGGTGTTCAAACTCTGGAGAATTGCTCTAATTGCAGCTGCCGCAGCACTTGTTCCCTTTTTCATCATCCTCCTTTTCCTCTGTTATTACAGAAGAAATCGGAAGAAAGAAATGAGAACTGAGAAGCAAGGTATGAAAAGTTCTTCAAAGTTTTCTACCAAGTACATCAGTTTTCTACCAATCTTCTGTTATAGAAACTGGGTTTTTTTTATTTCATTAAACAGGAGAGGGTTTTACAGATCATCCAGAAAAGAAAAGTATTCCCAGGTCGGAGAGCACCGGTGATCCAGAAAGATCAGTTGAACTAGAATTCTTTGACCGAAATAGACCTGTTTTTGACTTGGATGATTTGCTAAGGGCATCAGCTGAAGTTATTGGAAGGGGAAAACTAGGAACCACTTACAAAGCAGCTATCGAATCTGGTCAAACGGTTGCTGTGAAAAGACTCAGAGAAATGAATGATTTGAGCAAGAAGGAATTTGTTCAGCAGATGCATTTACTTGGAAAACTCAAACATGAAAATCTTGTGGAAATGATATCTTACTACTGTACCAAAGAGGAGAAGTTACTTGTCTATGAATATGTTTCAAATGGAAGCTTATTTGATTTTCTACATGGTTAGTAGTATTTCAATTTCATCCCTGTTCTTTTCTTGAGGTTTAATTTTGAATTCCCTAAAAATATTCAGATTATATTTTGGGTTACAGAGAACAGAGGAATTGGAAGACAACCAGTAGATTGGAGGACAAGATTGATCATTATCAAGGACATTGCAAAGGGACTCAATTTTCTTCACCAGTCCTTACCTTCCCACAAGGTACCTCATGGAAATCTCAAGTCATCAAATGTTCTTCTTCTTCTTCATCAAAACAGTCAAGGATATCACTGTAAGCTTTCAGACTATGGAATCTTGCCCCTAATGTCAACAAGAAAATCATCTGAAAAGCTGGCTGTTAGTAAATCACCAGAGTTTTGTGAAGGAAAAAAGGTGACAGGAAAGGCAGACATATACTGCTTCGGCATTGTTCTTCTGGAGATCATAACCGGAAAAAAGCCGGTGCACAATGATTCCCAGATTACGGTTGATGATCTCTCTGATTGGGTTAGAACAGTGGTCCACAGTGATTGGTCAGCTGACATATTTGATGTGGAAATAGTTGCAGAAAAAGAAGGCTATGATGACATGCTGAAGCTCACAAAGTTAGCCCTTGAGTGCACAGACATTTCCCCCGAGAAACGCCCAGAAATGAGTGAAGTCTTGAGAAGAATAGAAGAAGTTGAGATCAATACTAAACATTAGCTCCAACTTTTCTTGGGATTTTTTTGTTCATTGATTCAATTCTTCGTCTTGAAGGTGTAAATTTTTCTACTGGGTTCCTTTGGAAACTAATTAGGAATTAATGTGAAATGGTTCGGACCATTTCTACATATGTTAACGTAAGATGTTGCTACATAGAATTGAATTTTGAATTGGGGTGTATGTAATTTTCTGGTACAAGACAAAATATGCATGCAAACAGATTAATTCCGTAGGTTATATAATGGACATATATATGGCAGAAAGACTTAATCTTTTATGAGGGTAATGGTTGTACCTGGAAACATATCATGATAAAGATTTAATCCAATCTCTGAAAGTCTTGGCTCCGTTACAAACTTTTAGTAGTACCATCGGGAACCGTCAAAAGACGAGATGAGATGAAAAGAAACTGCTTTTGTTTGTTGATGATGAGAGGAGAAAACTAGAGAAGAGACGGTGTGATGAGAATAGAGGAAGCTCTAAGGCCAACACATGTCCTTTGCTAGGTACGTGTCAGCAAGTCTGGGCTTTGGTTTCCCAAGTGTCAAATCTTTTTTTTAAAAACCAACCACTCCCTTTAAGCGTCCCCATTGCTAACCAGCTATCTCTTCCTTCATCCAGATCCCACCGCCACCTTCTCTATTCAATCTTCTCTTCTTCTTGTTTCGGTTCTTTCTCATCAGTTCTTGAAAGAGTAGAAAGAAATTCATAAGCCCATTTGTTATTGATCTTCTTGGTAGAGGAGTTGGAAGAGTAGACAGTACATAATTAACTATGCCACCCCGCAGGTATGCTTTCGGCGGAGCAGAGGAGGCCACACATCCGGACTCCATCAGGGCTATCTTAGCCGAGTTTGTGTCTACTTTTATCTTCGTTTTTGCTGCTGAAGGCTCTGTTCTTGCTTTTGGTAAAGTTGATTATTAATTGCTTCCTGCATGCAAGCACATTTGTGAATCAAATTCTGCTTGAATTTTAGTCTGTGCATGTTCACTTGGATTTTTTTTTTTTTTTGGTATGTGTGTAGATCATATGTATAGGGACAGAACTTTAGGAGCATCTGGGCTGGTGCTGGTTGCACTTGCACATGCTTTTTCCCTGTTTGCAGCTGTGGCAGCAAGCATGAACGTTTCTGGTGGGCATGTCAATCCTGCAGTCACCTTTGGGGCACTTGTTGGTGGCAGAATCTCCATTATTAGAGCATTCTACTACTGGGTTGCCCAGCTCTTAGGTGCTATTGTGGCCTCACTCTTACTAAGGCCTGCCACTGCTGGAATGGTAGGATTTTTTCACTGTAATTTGATATTATAACGATCAGATCTTTGATTGATTTGGGTTTTGAAATTGTTGTTAATTTCTTTCCTGGATGGATGCAGAGACCTATGGGGTTCTCGGTGGCACTTGGAGTAGGGAACTTGAATGCACTTCTGATGGAAATAGTGATGACCTTCAGCCTGGTTTACATAGTCTACGCGACTGCCATTGATCCTAAGAGAGGGAGCTTAAGCAACATTGCACCTCTGGCTATTGGTTTCATTGTTGGAGCAAACATGCTGGTCGGAGGGCCGTTTGACGGAGCAGCCATGAACCCGGCAAGGGCTTTCGGTCCAGCTCTGGTGGGTTGGAGATGGCACAACCACTGGGTTTACTGGTTGGGACCGTTCATCGGTGCTGGGATTTCTGGGCTCATCTATGAGTACGGTATCATAAAACCTGATGAACCTATCCACACCCATCACCAACCATTAGCTCCTGAAGATTACTAGGTATGTGATTCCCTGTGAAGTTGTTCTGAGTTCTGGGTTTTAACTTTTGTTCTTGTTCTGCTGTCTTTTTCTTTCCCGTGTTGATGTGATCGGGAGTCTTGTAAGTTTTTTCTGTGAATTTCCAAAATAAAGGACAATAATTGTACCAAAATAAATGGTTCGGAGACTTCGTATTTGCTTTTGGCTTCTTAATACATTCTTGGTTTCATCGAAGTTGATTAGATTTCACACACTCGCCAATTCTCGTTTACCCTTGAAAATGAAAAGTTAACTTTATTGATCAAACATCAGAAACATGCTGTCCAAAGAAAGTGGCTGATAAAAAACAAGTGCACAATAATAATAAGTCACTTTTGAAGAAAATGATCATGAAAAAGTCTGACATGGAATCAGAGCAACCCAAGTAGAAAAGCGGTGGTTAATCTCATCTCATCTCAGTCGGCCGTAGAATCTGGCAACCCAAGGAGCAAGCTCAGTGATCTCAGGTTTTCTGGGGTTTATCTCATAGTAATCAGACCAGTAACATGGAGTGAGTTTTTCTGCAAAATGGCCCTCTGAGTAGATGCAAAAGGGCAAATAATCTTCCCCTCCGTTCATCTTCCGCTTTCTCTCTCTTGGATAAGCTAATGGAGCTTGTACGTACCTGCAAATCATGCATAACAAACAAGTCATTTTCATAGAAGGCATTTTAAAAATCATCAGCATACTGGCTATCTAATACTACTCATTTTCATGCTCAAATTCATTTGGGCAGAGCTGATAAAGGCAAAATATAAATTCATCGAATCAAGTTTATTCCTCAAGGCCATTTCATTAAAGATCAAGTGGCCAGATACCATATGGTGAAAGAAAAACATATGGCAAAGAACATCACCTGATACCATTCAGCGGAGCATCCCAACAGAAATGAGTATGACCAAATAAATGACATGCATATGCACTCCCGTCAGCTCCGTGTATGGATCTAATTCGAGATTCAAGAAAATCTGATCCAACAATTTTTGGAAGGTGAGGATAGAAAAGCATTCTCTTTTCTGGACACAACTCTTGCCTGCACCAAGTAAGAGTCAACACAATAACCAGTAAAATGTAGAAAATTAGCAGAATTTAGATCTATGATGTTGACTGATAGAATGAAATGCCATTGGTCTCTTATACTTGGGCCTGTGTTTTATGTGAAATA
The DNA here is from genome assembly GCA_028571225.1 of Parsonsia alboflavescens. Taxonomy (NCBI): domain Eukaryota; kingdom Viridiplantae; phylum Streptophyta; class Magnoliopsida; order Gentianales; family Apocynaceae; genus Parsonsia; species Parsonsia alboflavescens. The sequence goes on from JAOXNR010000022.1 coordinate 17,138,330, forward strand.
CAGTAATAGTCCTATCAACCCATCAAAAACGTGGCAATTTCATATACTTTCCCCTCAAAATGTTGAACATTATATCTTTACTGAAACAAACAAATCAAATATCGATGCAAAAAGAGTCTTAAGAAATGTAAAAGAGTATATGAAATCGCCTCATTTAAAATCATAAACTCTGAATAAGCTTTAAGAAGGATTGAGGAAGTACGGAGTTCCTATTCCAAGGAAACCTTCAAGTGAAATAAAATGGATGTTCTCATCACCCTGATCCTGATTATGGTGTAGTTTCTGTGTCCAATGCACACATTCAAATTTTTTTCCTAAAAGTTCCATGAGACTAACACGCCATGTATAATTCTTAGGAAAAATATCAGATCAGAGGAAGAATTAGGCTACGAGGCAGAAAACAGCAGACAAGAGGTGGGTCAAATGACTCCTGTTTGTTCAATTTAGAAGAGAGGGGTCAAGAGCAAAATGGTAGAGGGATAATCAGTTTAGACAACATTTTCACATACCTTGGAAGGAAGTGAGAAACAGAGATGATGTGGCTGCATTTCTTCTTGATTTCTTCAATTATGACCCGGTTCTTGCAGTTCATACCATCAAAGTACAATGCAAGAGATGTCTCTTTATCAATGAGTTCACTAGGCCATCTGCACGTATGGAAGTCCTTACATGCCTATATGATATGATAAAGAGGTGTCAGGACAAATGTATGCATCTTCAATGTCAGATAGGTAATTAACTTTCAAAACTTTATTCAAGGAGGGAGGAAGAAAGTTATACCAAGCATAGAATTGCTATTTCTCCCTATCAAGTTGGGATATGGAAGGAAACCTGATAGGTTGTGAGCGTGAGGGGAGAGAGATAAAGAAAAGTGAGATGATACATTTTTTGGCTGTACCTGTCATTCTTTTTCTTTTTTCTTTTGTGATGCCTGGAGGCCATAGAGGGGAGGAATGATTGGATCTTCAGATTAATACAAAGAAAGATCCATTTCATACTCTGGGTGATCCCTCTCAACTCCCACATTTTGCGAAGGCAGGAAAAATTGGCCAATAGAGGGTTCCATTACTCTCAGTTCTAGTTATTCTCGTTGGTTTTCACTCTTCATTCACAGTAAAAGAGCACTTAAATAAAATCTAAACATGGTATTTGAAAACAATGAAAAATGATGGTTTAACATGGTAATTTGAAAACAAGGAAACGCTGAATAGGTATCCTAATCTCTATTGTCACGGACATAAAATAGGCAGAGTTCAATCACAGAGAGAAAAATAGACCTATTAAGAAACAGATACATCAGCTCTTCAAGAAAATGAGTAAGTTGAGGAAAAAGACATCAAGTTTATTCTTATGACCATTCAAGAGAATAAGATCCTGTAAGACTATGTGAGAGGAGTTTAACAAAAGCAACTCAAAGAAGTTCTTGTTCAGATAGTATAGACATAAATGAAGCATTTGATGACTCTAGGCTTAACGTGTCAAAATTTCAGAGGTTTTAGATTGAAAGACAACCTGCAGAATGTTTTACTCTCATTTCAGCCAGCACTAGAGAGGGGAAGGAATCTAAGGTGTGACAGAAGTCAGAAGAAAAAAGGTGCAATGGATGACCATAATGATCAAACCGTAAACATATGCCCTACACTGTCTCATGCGGATCAAGGGACCCTGAAAATTCTAAATAATAGCAACAAGTATTAAGCACTATGAAGTATGACTAAGTGCAAGCAAAGATTTTGAAATCCTTACTAGGAGAAAGAAAGTGAATCACCATCTCCAGAGGTGGAATATTCAAGCCACTGATGTCCTTTTCTCTATCAAAGCTCTGTGGAAAAAAATTGTGTTGACCAAAGAGTGAAAATTGGTATAATTTCTGGTAATAGCATAAATAGGTTCTGTATTTACCTCATGGTACCATGAAAATATAGGAATGACTCCCAAATCATCCATTATCAGAGGCTCTGTTTGAACATCAAGCTTCTGGCACTCCTCAAGCAATTTGCCTAACTTTTCAAGAGAATCCAACTGGACACGTTGGTAGAATAATGATTTCAGAAAAAAAGGGTACCGCAAAAGGAATCTAGTACTGACAGTAAAAACATTTGCAATCAAATATTGACAGAAAATATATTGAATTCTTTTCAAGTATTATCCTTAATATTTTGTCAAGAAGGGCAATGAGTAAAATGGAAGGGTAAAAGATTGGATTTTTGAAGAGTCAAATGAACAATTGGCTCATGAACTCCTCAAGAAAACAAGAGAAAACATGTGCCCTTACATGAGAATGAATGTCCATAAGTTTCCTAGAATAAATGCATGAGCCAAAGATTGCAACAGCATGAGTAAGGATACAATGTGGACATTATCACAAGATTAAGAAGGAAAAAACTCCAGACGACATAAAAATAACCACAAATGTCCATTGATGTGGTTCAATGCCTTTCCACAGGTGTATGTACATTTTAAGATAGATTTCCTACATCCAGTTTGCTCTCTACCCCCTCCTTTGCCTTAACCAACAACCCGAAAGAGGGGATTGGGGGGGGGGGGGGGGGAGGAGTTTCATATACAGCAATTTGCATCATAGGATCCTAATGAATGCACAATTTCTTGGGCTAATACCTAACTCAGGAAAAGTCGAATGCTTCCACTTTCTTGGGCTAGTATACAATTTCATGGAAAGCAATTTGCATCATAGAATCCTAAGAAATGTACAATATCTCGGGGTAATAACTAATTTTGAAATAGTCAAATGCTTTCACTTCCTTGGTCCCATTTTTCTGAACAATTTGCATCAAATAGTTGTTCCTTCTATGGCACAACCTTTGAGGACTAACTTAACCAAGAACATAAAAGCAAGAGATATAATCTCAAAAACTTCAAGAAATGCAGCTTGGATATCAAATTTACCAAACCTCAAGTTACATCTTAGAATCAAATTTTACCATATACGTAAACTTTTCATTACCAAAATTGATGAACAAATGCTACTTACATAACTGTTTTTTTCATAACGGCACCAAAGATCATGATTTCCAGGTACATAAAATACGTGCCTAAACCTATCCTTCAAAAGGGACATGGTTAGCACAAATTTGTTGAAAGTCTCCGCCACATCTCCCGCTACAATAAGGGCATCATTCTTGTATCTCCTCCCTGATAAGTTTCTAACCCAGTCCATGTTTTCTGAGTAGTCCGTATGCAAGTCAGACACTACAAAAACACGCAATCCAGTTGCTTTTTCCTTAATAGATGGTATAATCCGAGGCCTCAAAATGCAAACAGGACTTATTACATATCTTTTACAGAAATTAGAGAGATCCACTTGTTTTGGAAGATAGGTTGAATTTGTATGTCCTTGGCACCACCTGAAGTTGGAAGGAACTAAGCAAAGAACCATCTCCCTGTATTGCAACTTCAATTAATACATCAGATGGCCCAAGCTCAACAAAGCATATCACATTTCTCGAAGTGATCCTTCCGTTCTCCGGCTTCTCCTACTCAAGAAAGGAGAATCCTTGCTGCTGAAGCACAAATGCCAAAATTGTAATGGATTCTTCAGGAAAACTGAAGATAGAAAGAAACAAATTCCAAGAAGTTCCAATGATGAAAGAACCAATGCAAAACAAAACACCCACTACTAGAGAGTGAAATTGCTAGAAAACAAGTCACAGGAGCCCGAAATTGCAGTGAAACATTCCAAATAAAAAGTACTAGAAATCAAGATTTTCCTTTCTTTTAGAAAATCATATGAAAATGTGACGAAAAAATTCAAAAAGTAAAGAACTGGGTGCGGATTACTCGAGGAAGCCCATATGAAAAGATGAAATTTTGCCATAAGGAAACAGTAAAAAGGCAGAAATTGTACCTGATGAAACCACATTTATGCCAGAACCGTCGTAGCAGAAGAAACGAAAATGATGAAGGTGAAAGAGGTCCGGCCGCGCTGGTGCTAGGAAGAGAACTGATCAACAAAGATGTCCAAATGTACGGTCAAAGTCTAGTTACCCATTTCTCCAAGGGTTTTATGAATTAATTAACTTGGAATACAAAATTATCCAAAATAAAATAAATTGGTTTATTTACCATTTTCTCAAACATTACAGGTGCCTTAAAAAAAAAAATTGATAAAAGGACTCAATTTACTTCCCTAGATGGAAGTAAAATGATGTTCGAGCCAATATGAATTATTTTGTTAAAAATTACAAATCACTAAAGCTAAATATTGAATTGATCTACGATTCGATCTATGAAAATTTTATTTCTAAATGATTTAGCCGTATCCTCATGATAGTTTAATATATTTAAATGTTCATATTTTTTGCATTTTAAAATTTATTTATTCTATAATATAAATTTTATCAAATAAATAATTATTATATTTTATTCAAAACTTTTTAATTAAAATTATAAATACACGAATTAAAATTTAGTGGGCACACTCTTAAACTATTCGAATACAAATGAGTTAAACAAAATACGGATTTGCTACGGTGCGCGCCTTAATGCGCGCCCCAGCCGTTACCGTAACG
>JAOXNR010000022.1:17146985-17170391 GCA_028571225.1 Parsonsia alboflavescens
AGCAAATTGCCGTTACGGTAACGGTCGGAGCGCGCATTAAGGCGCGTTCCGGAGCGCACCATAGCAAAACTGAAACAAAATAAGCTTTTCAAATATTAATGAGAGAAATTAAAGAAAAAACCTCAAAAAGAAAAAAGAAGAGGGAAAAGAAAAAACCGACTGGAAGTTGGGCCGGGGATGGGGACTTAGGGTGAAAAAAAGAAATGAAAGGAAGAAAAAGAAAGAAGAAGAAACAGAAAAGAAGAAAAAAATTAATAAAAAATGGAAAAAAGAAATGAAGGGAAAAAAAAACTGTGAAAGTAGAAGAGTGAAGTGCTTTTTTAAAAATTTATTTTTTATAGCTAAAAAAAAAGTTATATTTAGCTTTTCTTTTTCAATTTATTCTTTTTTGTATAAATTTAAATAAATAAGTTTTTTTCTTCAGTTAAGTGTTTATTAATAGAAAATAAGTTTTTTTTAATGGTATCCAGACCAACTTATCCAAAAGGATGTTAATAGAATTTGAATTCGAGACGTAGAATCGCTTGTTCGTTATTCCATCTATTGGGTTATCCCAAAAGGATAGAAAATAAATGCATATATTTTTAGTTAAGTCAAAAGAACATATTATGAAATTTATATTCTAAATTTGTCGAACTCATAAAAGTCTTTTTCCTATAATCTCTATCATCTCAAACATATCCTTCGATTTACATCTTATTAAGACCTCTAATCCAATTGAGGGATTTCACCCTCAAAACTTTCCTTTAATCAAAATTAAGCCAAAACCAACGGTTGTCTTACTAAGCTTCCGCTTAAGAGAAAAATAATAATAATAAAATTGAACTAAACCCATATGAAATCATTTTTCAAAGTTAATAGCGGACCCAACTTTCAACAACATTTATAATTTACCTAAAAAATGATTAATTTTTTTTTTCATAATCTATATAGACTCATGAAATCGTCAGTGTCCTTGCAAAACAGAAAGAAAGGATCTGGAAATGATGAAAGGCGGTTTACGTATTTGATTATCGAAAAGCGTTCGTTTAACGACATTCACCACACTCAATCTCGACTGGGACATTCATTGAGGGGGACAATCAAGGCACGCGCTCTCAAGAGTCCGATTGCTCTCGGAGATTTCACTCAACTTTGGAGCAGCCAAATCATTCTTTTCTTTGAATTGCATTCGGTGTTTAAGGGACTTCATCGAGTAGGTTTTTGGGATAATATCTGTTATTGACGGTGGAAAATTTGCAAAAATGGGTTCAAAATAGTTTTGATGATGGCGACGTGGGTATTGTTGTGCGTCGCCTACGTTCTTGGAGCCTTGTCGGTTCTTGTGGTGGAAGCTGCTACTATTCTCTTCTTGATACGTCGCTTAAATCGGAAGACAGCACAAGAAGAACAGAAAGTAAACGAGTCTTCAGCGGCGGAACTCGATCCCTCTTCACACAACAAGCAGGTGACTTTTACTTTTTCTCCTCTTTTTACAGAGTAAATGACTCTTGCTATTTCTTTGTCTTTTTTATTTGGGTTTGAAGAGTTTTGTGTTTGTTTGCTTTGAATTTACTAATGTTTGATCAAATGTGAAGACGGAAAGGGTGGTCCTTTTCCCAGCTAAGAATATTGGATTGACAAAAATAAGCCCAAAAGTGGTACTGCATATGACACAAGCAGTAGGACATTAATTTACTGTGCAATTGGTGGAGCCTCATCTGTTGCTATATTGGAATTAGAAGCTTAGATGATCAGTAATAAAAGATAAGGGTGCTGTTTCATTGGCAGGCAAAAAGTTATCTAGGTTTTGTACAAGGACAACGTTTGGTATAGCTACAATTATGACTGGCTCGCTTGCCAGCTAAAGGTGCATGAAAAAATGAAACTGTAAACTACACATAAAAATGGTATAGCAGAACTGGAACATGTATGTAAGTAGAGTTCCATTGATTTTTCTTGGGGCTTGAAGAGAAATAGTTAGATGCAACTTAAATGTACATTTCAAATATGCTGTCATGCAGTAATTATTTCTGTAATCTAGATCAGGCACTAGGAGTCTGGATTTGTGTCATGGGATATTCAAAGAACCTGTTCGGGAATGTATGATTATATTCAAATATGGTCTAAGAACTATGGTTAGAAAATTTACAGTGAGTGGCCTAATAGTACTATAGGGTTACCTGCCCTTACACATTTGACATAGAAATTACTTTGAACCGTGTTTTTAAGATACAAAACTACAGTGAATGCAACAAGCCAGTGTTCTAACATAGGTTATGCTACAATTCTTCATGGAAAACCAGCCTTGCGGGCATTTACAAACTTTGTTTATTTTCTCCCTCATGCTTGTAGTTATTTTATTTTTTCTGATGTCAATGTTTGTGCCTGTGCAGTCTTCTAAGTTGTTCTCCTCTCTGATGATTTTCCTTACAGCTGTTAACATTTTTGTATCTCCCAGGGGGTTGTCTGGATTCTGGATTCAGAAAGAGTTGCAAAAGCTCAGGTAGACAGCCTACCAAGGGAGCAAAAACCAAAGAAGGACATCTTGGAAGTTTTACCTGTTAAAAAACATGCCAAACTCAAGGGTAATTCGCTGTTCGTCTTAGAGTCGGATGGTTCCCAAATTGAAGTGCAGCTTAAGGGTTGCACAGTAGCTGCTGTTTCTGCAACAAACGTCTCCTCACGAAAATGGTGGGTGGTGATTGCTATGTATTCTTGGTGAATTTGACTTCAAAGAGACAGCTGTAGGGGGTGGAATAGTCCTTTTTGATTTATTTCCCTGATCCTAATCAACAGGATCCTTCACACAAATCTCATATCTGAGATATCCCACCAAAAAGGGGAAAAAAGAAAAAACTGAGATTTAAAGGAGTTCCTTCAAAAATCATTTACAATACAGCGTGACACTTAAACAGAAGTTATGAGTGAGATATTTTTGAGCAGAAAATAATGGGCAACATGTTGCTAAAAGCATAAGCAATCTAACAAGTTAATGACAAGTTAAATTGATTCTGTCTGATTTAAGCGTTTGTTATTAATTTTTTCAAGAGGTAGAGTGGATAAGATATTCTTCTGTAAGCCTGCAGAGTCATCTTATTTTAAGCTGCATAATGGTTTGTGGTGGGAGATAATCTTGAGATGATTTATTTTATTCTTTCCGTTTGCAGTTGTTATACCTTGTATGTTTGAGAGGAGTTATGGAGATAGCCTTAGCTACTGTACATCCATGCATACTTTTTTCCCCTAAACAATACAAATATCTTTCATTTGAGTTATTTGTTTGATCTTCTGATCTTCTCTTTGTTCTTTAAATTGTTTAGGGCAAAAAGGTACCCTATTAAAGTTGAGAGCAAAAAGTCAAAGATATACAAAGGAAGTAAGGTTTTCTACATTTATCTAGATACATCATGGGAGAAAGAGGCATGGTGTAAAGCCCTTCGTCTTGCTTCCTGTGATGACAAAGAAAAGCTAAAGTGGTTTGATAACCTAAATTTGGAGTTTCAGAAGTATGTATCGTCATTAAATGCAGGATATCCTTCATTTATGAAACCTTCAATGGGTTGGAATGTTGATCCAACTGATAAGTCAATTAAGCTTGATGGAGCTTCATCAAAGGTTCGTCAATTTCTAAAAAGACTTGGAAAGAAGGCTTCTAAAAGTGGTGTAGACAACAAGGCAATTTGGACTCCAGCATCAAGTCATGAAGACAGAAAGATAAATGAGAAATCTTGCTCATTCCAAGACAGCAGTGTAACAAATATGGGCACAAGGAGCAAGGATTCCGAGGATATCTCTGTGCCATCACCATCGTCAACCAGTTTTGATTTAGGAAGCAGAAGTCAGACAGCTGTTGTTTCTGATGTAGATTCTGATGAAAGGACCTTTGGTGACGAGGGAACACTTTGTTGGAATATATTATTGTCACGGCTATTCTTTGATGCTAAATGCAATGTACAGTTGAAAAGTTCCATGCAAGCACGCATTCAGGTTTGTCAAAAATATTGAATCTTTTGTACATAACTCTCTGGATTAGGTGAAAACTTGAATATATGGTTTCTTCAACATGCTTTTGGAGGTTCTGGAAATTGGTGTGAATATGAAGTCTTTGGCTTGATATAGTTCTTTCAGTTATTTGGGTGAATAAAATGCACTGGTGGGTTTTTAACTTTCATCCATATCAATGCATGTGTTTCTTTGCAGAAGTCCGGAACTGTAGAGACTTATATTTTCCCTTCAATAAATTACTATTTTCAAATCTTATACACTTTTTCTTTATTCTTAGAAGTCTGCAAGGATTTGTTGATGAAGGACAGGCATAGATCTTCCTTTTCAACCTCTATATTTCTTTCATTTGAGTTTTATAGCTTGGAAGGTGTAAATACAGGTACTCAAATTATTTGATTGGCTTTATATAGCGTAATTAATCTATCTGGAACTTGTATTTAAGCCTAAAATATCTGGTTAATTCTACATCTGGTGCCAAAGATTTGTTGTTTCTGAAACTGGCGTCTTATTGATTATGGTAATTGTTTGATTCTGAAAGGTGCACACAAATCATTGACCAGAGTTATTTGCAAGTGTGGGGACTTAGATTGAAATTCCAACTGATAGTTGAAATTGACTTTTTTATGTGGAAAATGTACTTTTGTTTGCTTCTTCAGAACAAAAACAACATATTGCTATCTATATCCTTTGAAATCCCAGTTCTATTAGGGCATGGACTTCGTTGTAGATTAGATAAATTGACATGGAATTTATCGTTAGATGGTTGAGATATTGACCATTGTGACATTTGAACCCAGGTTGTAAACTTTTGTTGGTTTTTTCTGAAAATGCTAATATTTTTTGAAATGTACAGAACGAAGCTGCCTGACTTGTTAAGAAATTGTAAATAAAAAATAGTTACAGAGCCAATTAGCCTTTTAATAAAGCAGATAATCTATTATACTCTGTGAGAATTAGATTTTTGAAATTCTTAAATTAATAATTTATTATCTAGGTTCATCCCAATTACTTAAAAAAAAAAGGGACCTTCAAAGTCCCAATTCTTCTTGAGAGTTCCATATTTGGTAGGAATATTTCATGTATAATTTACTGAGGCAGTCTCTTTGATTTGTTAATGCCATAGATAGAGTTTTATGTTCTTCAACTGCTCTTACAAGTTACAACTCTGATATATTTCATTTGTCTCCTTGAGTCAGAGAACGTTGTCCAATATGAGAAGCCCCAGCTACATAGGTGAAGTCACATGTACTGCTGTGGATCCAGGTAATCTTCCTCCATATATTCATGGAATGAGGGTTCTTCCAGCTCATATGAATGAATTATGGGCCTTTGAGGTTGACCTTGAGTATTCTGGTGATGTAATCTTAAATGTTGAGACAAGACTGGAAGTTCAGGAGCTAGATCTTCATGAAGGAGAGGGCACAACTTTGGAATCTAGTGGTGTAGGTGAGGTCACATCAGATCTGCTGGAAGGAATTGAGTACTATAGGAAGCAATTGAATCTTTCTGAAGAAGGAGCTGATGAACTAATTCAAAAATATGAAGGAGAACCTCAACTGGGTGGGTAAAATTTATCTTCATTTTCATAAACTTAGTTGCTGCAGTTCAGATTCATGTATATTATGTTTACCTTAATAGATTTCTGCAAGTTTAGATAGGATTTAAGTTTGGGATTTATGTTGTAAGGTAATTTGCAGTTTGCACTTTGGGGATATAAATAAAAACAATGGATACTTATCTAATATGAGTTTTCCCCTCCCCCTAAATCCTAATTATCTATATTTGGGGGATTAGAAGATTGGAAAAAAATGTTTAGTTAAAATTCCTGCTGCATGTGAAAGAGGTTATAGTATTCCTTGTTCTAAAACTTATTAAAGGTCAACTTCCGTTTTGTTTTCTTTTGTGAGTTTTCTATTATGTTATTCTGACCTCTGCAAGTTTAAAATTTTCAAATCAAAAGAAGCTTAATGTGTGCCTGTGTCTGAACTGTATTTAGTCAACTTGGTCTCAAGAGTAATCTTGATTAGTTTAAGAATTGCATTTTCAAAATTTATTGTAAATCAAATTAAGTCTTCAAAGTATCTGTATGAGTAATTTTCCTATCTCACTTGATACATGAGAATCCCTTGAAAATAGAAAACCTTTTGTGCTGGGGGTAGCTTAATGAATGCATGGAAGCTTGATTAAATCTTCAAAAATACTATTTATAAGAATAGAAGCCACTTTAGAAATTGGGATTATTTTCAATGGCTTGAAACACTACCTCCAGAATCAGGAATTGATTTCCAAGAGGGACCACCGCAAAGTGATTGGATATTGGTGTATTGGCTTGACTGAATTTGGTGGGGCGCGTGAGGAAGGTTCAGGGAGGTTGAAAAGACCATCAGTACCAAAACTTGTAGTAGGATTTCTAGATCACATAAATGTGTTTCTTTATTCGACCTAAAAGTGACCATCAAAGAAAATTAAATTCCTTTTAAAGTTTTATCAGAATTAACCTTTATGCCACTCTACGAGCTCCCAATTGTCTTGTTCAAGACAGATTGATATTCATCCTGTGTCATCTGACTGTACTCTGACAAATAATTTTGAAATTTCAAACTCATAACTTTCAGATGAGACAAGAAGTCATAAAGGTGCCTCTCAGGGGCCATCTCAGATGTCTAGGTGGAAGTGTGTGTTACAATCTATTGCAAAGCAGGTTTCCCAGGTTTGTGAAAAGCTCAATAATTTGTTCATGTTCTCTTAAAATTCGCTGATTGCTTTCACTGAGGATCATGTCTTGGCAGGATGGATTCATGTATTTGTGGACCTTTTCGTGTTTGCTGTTGCTTTGACATTTCTTAAGAATACAAAAATGATGAGTGAAAATAGAACCAGTAACAAGAATTGCTCAGTGTGTGGCATTCCATATCAGAGAACGAAACATATAACTTCATTGAAAGGTAAAAGAAAGTAAAGAAAGTTGGACACGAAGTTGAATGGGAAAGAAACATAGCTAGTTGAAATGGTTTAGACACAGTCAAGAAAGACAATTAGATGAATGATCATCCGCAGAGAAGCAACTCGCCTGTAGTTGAGTGATGAAAAATGAAAGACAGACAGAACCATTCATGTAGCTTACTAAAACTTCAGGACAATTGGGTACTTCCCCCACGTCGATTCTGTAGAATCCTCTGTTAGAAAGCTGGTCAATGGCAATACATATTCTTTTTTCAACTCTTCTTTTATTTTTTTTGGTGCATGTGTGTCGTGGTCCACTATTTCCACCTGGAGCAAGGCTTGCCAACTATGTATGGGGTATAATCATATTGGGCCCATAGATATTTTGTCTTTTTGGAATGTTAACTATGTATTTGTTGTGCTTCTCAAGTGAGCGTGGATTTGTAGTCATATCAGACAATTGTTTGATCAACTTTATTTCCTCCATGGCTTATTTGACAGATTAACAATGGGATATGGTGTTATATATGTGTATCTAAATCTGGATGATCATGACAAAGGGGTTTTATACCTGCCAGCAATCTTCCACCTATTTTATTTTTAATCAATTTGCAGAAAGATATTTCATGTGATTTTTAGCAAATCCTCTGGAAGATTCACTTCTATTTTAGTTAAAAATCACAGGAGTATGTATATATAAATAGGGTAATGGTATAGAGTGGACCTATGTTTGTAAATAGGTCCACTCTATAGCATTCCTTATATAATTTATATATAAAAAATTTCAGTGAATTGGGATGATCATGACAAAGGAGTTTTACACATACCACTAAGAGTTTTCCACCTAATCTATTTTTAAGTTAGTATTTAAGCAAATATTTCATCTGATTTACACCTGATCTATTGCAAATCCTTTGAAAGATTCAATTCCCTTTTTGGTTTACATTAGGTGGCGGCCTCCAGATGGTGGGTTTTATAAGGTTCACCCTATATACGTTATACTTTGATTTTTGTAGTTATAGAAAATAGTCTTGTGTATGCCTCTCGTTTCCTGCCATCATTAAGCAGCTTATTTTGAAAAGTGAAACAACATGTTCGGATACTTGTTAGAGGTTCTGTATCTTATTGTTACTTTCTGTCTTTAACTTTTGATATTCATCAGTAATCTACTCGTGTTAGACCCAATGTGCACATTTCGACATGACTTCTCTTGCTGATAACTCTTCACGTTGAAGGTTCCAATCTCTCTGGGAATAAGGGTTTCATCTCTTCGTGGTACAATGCGGGTGTACATGAAGTCACCTCCATCAGATCAAATATGGTTTGGATTTTCATCCATGCCTGATATAGACTTCAGTTTGGAGCCTTCTGTTGGGAATCACAAGATTACAAGTGGTCATCTTGCTTTGTTCCTGATCAGCAAGTTTAAGGTCAGATTACTTTACATGCATGCATACACCTTTTTATAACACATCTGGATTTCAATCATTTTGTGTTAAAGATTGATTAGATCCAAAAGACCCTCATAATTTCCACTGCCTGTTCTATTTATATATTCTTTTACTCCCTTTTGGGCTCGGTGGCTTGCTTTATTGCACCAGAAACACCCATTCCTTTTGGATTTCCCTCACTTCCTCTACCACCAGTAACTTATGGCTATAACCAGCCGAGTCGAGCTCAAATCTGTTAGGCTCAGTTTCAGTTCATTTATGTTTTTCTAGGCTTGGGCTTGAGCTTGCATGAGCCTAAATATTGAAGCTCGATCTTGGCTCATGAAATATTTGGAAGGCTTGGGTTCAAGCCCGATTAGGTTCATTTATGTAGTTTTATTTATTTTTCTTAAAACTTTAAAAAATAATAAAAATATATTATATATGAATTAATAAAATATATTATATGTAATAAATAATATATATTTAATAAATAAGTTTTATATTATATAATATTAATATATTCTAAATAAAATATTATATATATATAGATTAAAATGCTCGTTTAGGCTTGTGAACCTAACGAATCAAATACATATGAGTTTGGCTAGGCTTATTTAACAAGCAAGTCGGCTCGACTTGAGCTTGATTAAGGCGAGCTGAATTCAAGCTTTTACTAAGTTTAGCCCATCCTGTTCACGAATAGTCTTGTCTCATTTACACCTCTAACTAGTATGCCTCTCTTTTCCTGCCATCGTATCCTGTTTTATGTTTTTGACAAGAGTGATTTGATATTTGAAATATGAGATTTTTTGAACTTTGGTAAAATTGAGGATTGACACCAGATGGTGGCTCAACGCGATAATTTGTACTGATTTTATGCATAAAAGTAAGCTATATTCATAGTGCAACAGAGCTTTGGCACCCTTTTTGTAGTTCTCCTTTTCTATTTGGATCGATTTGGTGTAGTGAGTGTGAGTGTTCTGTAATAAGACCCATTTACCACTATTTATCTTGCATGCGAAATATCCAATACACCTAGAAGAATCATCTGAAAAAACAGAATATTTAAGACCCTTGGACCAAAGGAGAGATTTCCTTGTAAAAGGGTTAATTCAAAATAAGTGCCGGAGGGACAAAACCGGAACTCTTGTCAGAAAGACTTTCTCAGTCCATATTTATCATGAAGAGGTTGTTGTGAAGAAAGGATAGGGAAGTGCAAAAAGGGATAGGCAAACTGTAGTTGCTAGTTTTTCCTGAACAAATGATTTGTGAAAACCCATGCTATTTAGCCAAAAAATCGATTCCAAATTACCAACAAATAATGATGTTTTCTTCTTATCATCCTTGAGGTAAACACAGTGAGAGGTATTATTTTGGATTTTGGATTTGATGTTGGCAGATTAAGAACTGATAGGCACTGTCACAGTGACTAGTCTCTCTCTGGTGCTTAGATGGTTTCAGTGGAGGAGGATATGGTGAGGAAAAGAACAGAGAAAAGGGATTTGGTTGATTTGCTACAAGAAGATGGTGGCAAGTAGCTAATGGTCTTGAGCATTTTGTTTCTTTGTAGGGGGGTGTGGGCAAAAGGAAAGAGAAAGGAGGAAAAGAGGGTGGAAAAAATCTTGGGTAAACGTGGTTCTATATTGAAAAATATTAACTTGTAAAAACTCATCAACAAGCTTTTTTACCTTGTAAGCCATAGATATTGTTAAAAGGTCAAACATATATGTACCCACAAGATGCTCATGCACACACAGAGAAACACATTTTTAACTTAGAAATTTGAGTCACTGCATATCGTACGCATTAAAGGACTGCCGAGGGGCATTAAAAATGAAATGACCTTAAAGATGCATATTTTGGTGTTTTGAAGAGAATGTCAGAAAGCATGTTCTGTATTGATGATGTTATTGCTTTGATCTGGGAAAGATAATGACGAGAGAGATTGCTTGCTTGATTATCTGATGCCGCATGCTTTATGCAGGTGGCTGTCCGTGAAACACTGGTACTTCCAAATTGCGAAAGCATATGCATCCCTTGGATGTTGGCTGAGAAGGATGATTGGGTCCCTAAAAAGGTTGCTCCCTTCATTTGGATTAAACAGGAAGCTACCGCTACTGCTACGATCAAACCAGGAAACAGCTCTCAATCAGTGGAAGAAAAATTCACAGGTGAACCTAAAAGGGGTTCTCCAAATTCTTCCTCTTGTTGCAGACAACAGAAACCAAATAAATCAGGGCATGTGATGGAACAAGAAAAGGAATCCCTGGACCGGCATTCTTCATCTTCACCTCTGGTGGCTCATTCAACTGAAACTGACCGTTCTTTACACGAGTTGATTACTCCTTTACTGGAAACTGGCACACCAGATCAGACAGTCCAAGGGACTCCAGATGAGAAATCAGAAGATGGCTCACTGTCTCAATCAATCACAGCATGGCAACCGGTCTATAATGCAGAAGATGATGATGCAAGACCAAGAAGAATTGGGACAAGGGCTCGTGTGCTTGGTTTTGGGAAGAAGATGGGAGAAAAACTTGAAGAAAAGAGGAAACACATAGAGGAGAGGGGAAGGCACATTGTTGAAAAGATGAAAGAGCACAGACAGAACTCAGCCCGATTTTCAGATTGATTGGGAAAGAATTTGCAGCATGACACAAATTGAGGAATATACGGTGTACTCTTTGCATACTGTTGATTTACCTGTACATTAGTGTAGAGAAAAACTCAAACTTCATTTCTGGTTTGCAGGAGAGTTTGGTAGATTTTTCAGATGCCTCATTGATTTGTAACAACGCTTCACTGTCAATCTTAAGGAATGAATTCTCATTCCGTTCTTTTCACAAGATAGTGATTTACTGTGCATGAAAACATAGAATGAATGAACCAAAACATTGATCTGTAACGACACTTCACTGTCAATCTTGAGGAATGAATTCTCATTCCATTCTTTTCACAAGACAGTGCTTTACTGTGCAACTTAATGAAAACATAGAATGAATGAATCAAAGCATCATTGTACTTCATTTTATTTCATTTCTGAGAACGGTAGGCTGAGTTTAGGGCTTAAATATTTTATTTTTAAGAAATTTACTTTGATCAAAGAAGGTTTCTTCCTCGAGGGTCAATGGCAGGGTGGGCTTGGAGTTTAGGCTTGATGCAAACAGATGCATGGCCGGATTGGGAATAATTGCATTCTTGCAAGAGATCGTCCTTTAAAATGTTAGTAACTTTTCATCATCTTAAGGTTTTTAATATCATGAGGATTGGGATTTGTAGGAGGAAATTTCCCAAAAGAATTTGACTTGTCTTGTTCTTAAAGATTGAAAATTTTAAAAATTAAAAAATTGTATTAAATTTACCAGTGGTAAAATACTAAAAATGCTAGGGACTATTATTAAAATTGTTATTGAATATTTTTTTATATATACTCTTTTTATATTACTCTTCTAATAATATATTCATAAATTGGTGTTCATATTTTCTAAAAGGTGATTCGAGTACATTGGAAAAAATATATCTTAAATTTTGGGAGTATTTATTTAGTTAATATACTAAAATAAATTTAGTATAATAAAAAGTAAAATAAATTTTAATTTAAAACTGAAACGCTTATGTTTTAAATTAAAGACATGTAGGAGGCGCGTGTGGTGGCCTTATCCATGAGTCCTAATGGTGCAATTGGATAACAGAAAATACAGTGAAGAAAGAAGGAAGAAGAAGCAGAAGTGAGAGAGAAATGTCTTGCTCCGGCAATTCCTTGTCACCCTCGTTAATTCGCAGTACTTCCCCATACTCCAATCACCACCGCTTCTTCACCCAAATTCCCCTCAAAATTCCCAATTTCCCTTCTCCGCTGCAGCTCACCGTCCACGCCAAGGCCATCACCCGCCGAGAAAACCGTACCGCCCGCCATTCCCGTATCCGCAAGAAGGTTTCATTTCACTTTTCCCGAAAGCAGTGATCTTTTTTCTCCTTCTTTTTAATTTTTCTGCTGCTTCTGTTAATCTTTAGGTTGAAGGGACGCCAGAAAGACCGAGACTTTGTGTTTTCCGTTCAAATAAGCATCTGTATGTTCAAGTGATTGACGACACCAAGATGCATACTCTTGCTTCAGCTTCCACAATGCAGAAGCCGGTATCCGAGGAGTTCGATTGCAGCGCTGGTCCAACTATTGTCAGTTTGACAAACTCAATTTCTCTATATTTGTTTGTAATAATGTGGTCTCAGCTTCTTTAAATCTTTTTATTCTGATAACTAAATGTACATTCTCCGCGGATTCATCCTCTGGTTTGCTAGGTATTATAATGGGCTAAATTAGTAAGTTTCTCTAAATTGATCTTCCATGGTGGTTGCTCCTGGTTTGGATAGTATTTGGATATACACCAAGACAATGTGGTGTCTAAATGCCCACTCATTTTTGACAGCAATGTTTTTTTATCAAAATCTTCAATACAAATCTCCACCATCGTCCATTGTTTGTATATTTACCTAAAACTTCTTATCTAGGCTGAAAAAATAGAAGGTTTCTGAATTCTACTTGCAAGAAGTCTTTGGAACAAATTTGGAGGAAAAATTAGATAAAACAATGCTAACAGTTCAGAGTGTTATGTCAGAATGTCACACTATGATGTTTGCCTTCTAATAGGACTATTGATGCTTGTGTGAATGATTAATGTGATTAGACACACTAAATGCTTAAGAACCTAGTAGTTCTCAGTTGAAAGAGAGACAGTTGTTTCAGTTGGTAATTGTTGACGGTGGATCTTTTATGTTCTAGTAATTGTAAATAGTCATCAGCTTATTTCTCACCATCCCATAAACATGACCTGCAGTTAATTTGTGTTTATCTTCCGAGCCTGTCAAGTTATTTATTTTTATTTGTCAGAGTTGTATGTTTAAACAATTTATGTGGAGTACCTTCTTATGGAATTGCTGATAGGCAAAAAAGCATGGCCTATGTATTGTATGAGGGTTTTTTTTTCCCCCCAAAAATTACAAGATGGTTTCCCCCTCCCTCACTTAACCAGAGAATGAAACGAAATAAAAGAAAGGAAAAGCAAAAACATCTGTCTGTCTTATTTGGTTGATTATGTTTTAATGTGCAAATTCTGATACTAACATTCTTGGGTCAGGAGCTAGCCAAAAAAGTGGGGGAAGCAATTGCCAAGTCCTGTCTTGAGAAGGGGATTACTAAGGTAGCTTTTGATCGAGGTGGTTACCCTTATCATGGACGGATTGAAGCCTTAGCTGATGCAGCCCGGGAACAAGGCCTCCAGTTTTAGCACTTGCATTATCGAGTTTTGTTTTGGTTAGTTATTTTATCATCCTGGTATTCTCTAGTAACTTTGTTTACAGGATTTGTCTGTCTTTGTACAGACTATCTTTGGAAATGTGATTGGTAAAAACCATGGATTTCAACAAAAAGCATTCAGCTGTCGCCCTTCTTGTTTGTCAGTTAACAGATAGCATCTGGTCTGGTTTCAGCACTTACGAGATCATTAAGTTTACCTAAGATACTGAGTTTGATAGGGCCAAAAACTTGACAATCTTGAAGCTTGATAATACTAGAAAGTTGAACAAGATTTGTTGGGATGGGAATGTATTTGTGCAATCTTGCTTTGGTTCGAAGTGATGATCCTCATATCGATCAAATTTGAGGCTCCGCATTCATGTTTTGACAGTTGATTCAAACCTGCCTATATGAAGCAGCACCAATTCCATTAATGGTCATTTATTTTCGAGTGTTTGAAGTTTTTAGAATACAGTTACAGCTTTAAATATTTTCTTCCTTTTATTAAAAGTCTTAAAATTAGTGTAGGAAATCTAATTTGAAACTTAAAGATTGAACCTGCATAGAAATGTTGCCAATATTGTTAAGTGATGCAAAGAGGTTCTTGAAGTTGAATACAAATATTTTTGGATTGGTATGACAGCTCAGAATTTCGCAAGTCAATCCCATGTATTTTCATCCAATTAATATTGACTTAAGTATCAATTTGATCATTAAATTTACATTTTTTTTCAATTTAACGACAAAATTTTTAATTGAATCAATTTAACCATTTTATTTTATCGAAATGGTAAATTTGACTATTGAACTTTTAATTGAGTTAATTTAATCATTTTACTTTGTGAGAATGGTCAATTAGATTATTGAACTTCTAATTTAAGGTAAAAATATTTTTGAAATTTTTTTTATTAATTTCACTAAAAGTCACAATATTCTTATGACTATATTTCATTTGTGTCTCATTTTTACTTTTGTTATAATTTTTTCTTTAAAAAAAAGTTTGATTTAACTTATTTTTAATTTAAAATGTTTTTTTAATAAAATTTTAATTAATTTAAAAGTAAAACATTTTGTATAACCTTAAAAAATAAGAATATTAATTTTTGAATGAAATAAATATATAATATATTTTTTTTATTTAAAATCAAAGTTGTATCTTTTAAATTTACCTAAAAAAAAATTTTCAACTTAAATTAGACGTTCAATGATTTAATTGACCATTCCCTCAAAATAAAATAGTTAATTTGATTTAATTAGAAGTTTAATAGTCAAATTGATCATTTCCGTAAAGTAAAATGGTTAAAGTGACATAATTAAAAGTTCAATAATTAAATTTAAAAAAATTTAAATTTAGTGACCAAATTGGTACTTAAACCCTAATAAAATAGTTAAAGAACTCCCAAAAAATATTTCAAATCCTTCATATTTAGAGGGAATATTTGGCTGATTTAAAGGGGAAAAGTTCCCTTCCCAATTTACATCTCCTCCATTCTAAAAATATAAACTAAATAAGGTAAAAAATCTAAATACCATACCAAACACACCTTAGAGTTTTACCGTGAATAATGAATATGCACTATTTAACGTAAAATATGTTCAAAATTTATATAAATGATAAATGGAAATTCCTTTTAACCAATAAAATAATTAAAAGAATGCAATTTAGATAAAAGAAAACGATCTTGTATAGAAATAATAAAATTTAAAAAGTTCTTTTATGTTAATTTGAATATTATTAAAGTATCTATTAATCAATGTCTCCAGTGATATATAAAATTTTTTAAATTCAGATAAATTATTAGTTAAATTTTAAATTAAAAATATGTTTAGTTTTGAAAAATAGACATTTAATTTTTCAACAAATTGAGGAAAAGGGAAGGAGCATTTCTTTCGACTTTGGATTCAATTTTGGAATGGTATCATTAATAGGAGGCAAAATGAAAATAAATAAAATTTAAGGGGGGAAATTGAAATTTATGTGATACTACGACAAGGACCGAATGGCTATTGGCTGGGAATTTATGTGCTCTCATTTTATTTTCTGAAAAGGACTGTATTTGCCTTGTACCTCACATTTTTTCGCCCCCTTAATTTACAATCTGGAGTGTACAGATGAAGAAAAAAGAAAGTGGAAGCGAACCGAAGAACCATCTGGATTCTCCTCGTCTCTCTAAGGAAGAAGAAACCGGAAAAGTGAAGAAACGTCTGGATTCTCTTCCTCTCGGTCCTCCACCACGGCCGCCATCGCCAGCACCACTCGACGGCTGCGTTCTAGTATATATTTCTACGAACTGAATTCGGAGGGTTTAGGAGCATCAAAAAATTTGATGGTCGGCGGAAGAAATCGCAGGGGCGGAGGAATGCTGGCTTTGCTGGCACTCCACGCCGTCACCGAGTATTCCAAGCTTGAGAGGAAACCGCCCGTCACGGCTGCACTTGTGCTGGGCAATGCTCTTGTTTACTTGAGGAAGCCCGCTGACCTTGATGCTCTCCTCCCCACCATTGATCAGGTCTGGTTTAATCCCTACCTCATTCTCAAGGTATATACCCTGGTCTCCTTTTTCTCTCTTACTAATTCTCTTACTTTAGCATAAATTTTATCATCTCGTTCTCGAGTTAGCTGAGGTCTCCTTAATTTACTGCCTATATGTTTTTCATTATTTTTATATAATCTGGCAAAAAATGAAATACTACTCTGAAATCTTATAAGTTTTTTGCTTCATTTATAACTTCAAAGTTATCTGATCACGGAAGCCATTCTAACAACCCACTGCAACCTGGAATGCCCCTCTCAATCGATTCAACTTTATATTATTACCTATAAAAAATATTATCTCCATGTCATTTGCAACAAATTCAACTCCAACCCCTGCACGTTACTATTTTCGTCAGCCACCCAAATCTCGTACATCTACTATTAAATCCTTCACTCTCCTCCCAATGAACATGGCTTGCTAATTTCATATTCCTTTCCTTGAACTCTTCCGGTTAGACTTGCAATAGCATCATCTAAGCATATTACACTAAGTCTCTGTCTTAATCAGGTTGATTGGCTACTGGTGCAGAAAAGAGACTGGTGTTATATATATATGGTTCTGAAATGGTCGAGAGCTGGAGCTTAAATAAGCTTGAAAGTGAATGAGCTCCCCGATGTTAGCTTTGTAAATTTGAAACAAGCTGGGCATGTGCCAAAAGTTGGCACGTCCATGTTGCCCCTTAGATGTAACTTCATTGTGCATCAGTTGCATCATTAAACTGAAACATGAGTAAGTTACACATATTATGTGAAGCAAACAGTGTCCATGATGACACTAGTCTAAGATATACTGATAATTCATGAAAGTGCTGTTCTGATAGGACCTCAGTCCATAATGTGGTTAGCTGGTTGTTTGCGATAATTTACCGTCAATTTCTTTAATGCTGCCTTTTACTTTTGATAGGTTATGTTGCTTGGAATTTGCATGTATAATATAAAGCGCTCACTGTCTTGTTTGTAAATGCTTCAGTCCAGATAAAGACAAGTATTTTTTGGGCTAGAAAATAAAAAGGGAAATTAGTCTAATCTCTTGAATTTTGGGTTGGCAGCACAAGGATCTGAAGCGCTTTCTCTTGTCAGCATTTTACCACGTTGATGAATCTCATCTTGCGTATAACATGCTTTCACTTTTATGGAAAGGAATCCAACTAGAATCCTCAATGGGAAGTGTTGAGTTTGCATCAATGGTTGCTACTCTAGTTGCAATGTCTCAGGGCATCACTCTAATACTTGCCAAAGCTCTTCTAGTGTTCTTTAACTATGAGAGTGCATACTACAATGAATATGCTGTGGGATTCTCCGGTGTGCTATTTGCAATGAAAGTTATTCTTAACTCCCGGTCAGATAATTACACATATGTCCATGGACTTATGGTTCCCAGTCGTTTTGCTGCTTGGGCTGAACTTGTTCTCATTCAAATGTTTGTTCCTGGGGTATCTTTTCTTGGGCATCTTGGTGGCATAATTGCTGGTCTCCTCTATCTACAGCTAAAATCCACCTACTCAGGTCCAAATCCACTGGCAACGATTGTGAAAGTTCTTGCTGGTATGATTAGCTGGCCTTTAAGGTATGCTTCCCACATTTTTGGGTTTAGGCAGCATAGATTTTCAGGGAGGGGAACTCTGAGAAGGACAACTTCTGATATATGGAGATGCAGTGCATGTACTTTTGATAATTCAGGTTGGTTAACTGTTTGTGAAATTTGTGGGACGAGTCGTGATCAAGTCTCTTCTCCTGGTCCATTGGATGACATTCATGACCTTTCTTTAGATGAATTACGGCGTCGGAGACTTCAAAGATTTGATCGGGAATCTGAATGGGTGGACAGATAAATCTTTAGGTAGAAAGGACAAGAACATTGATATTCTTGCAATATGTAGACTAGTCATTTCAATTATCATAAGAATTGAAATTGTAACCAAAACCAAGCTGTAAAACGTTTATATATCTTGTGATAATATGTTGATCTTTTCCATTTTGTTTTTGATTTGCTTGGCGGGGGGGGGGGAGGGTTGTCAACTAAAACCTCGAAGCAAAAAATAACAAATAATAATAGTAATAATAATTGCCTGTTGCCAGAGTTTTGCCAGAACTCAAAAGTTAAAATGCTTCAAGAATTCAGTTGATTCCTTCAGTCAGTATTCATTGAATCTACTTCAAGAGGATATTTTATGCCCTCATTGAATACAAGTGTACTCCAATACCTCCCGTGCAAGGTGCTAGGGAAATTCAAGTAATGAGCTTGGAGAACTGTTGATTTGTTTTCTTTTGTTTCTTTCCTCAAGTATCTGGTCTTCACATGCTGCCGTGAAGAAGTGAAGAATTAACATTCTTGCTGAAGCAAATGGTAGGCGTTGTTGTCTTGCATTATTTCACCTTTTTTTTTTTTCTTTTGTGTGTGGCCCTTCTGCATTATATGCATTTCTTATCTTTTATCTGTTGCTAAGTTTGAAGTTTTGCTTTTGATGCCATTGCAGAAGACTCGATTTTTGAGATCTACATTGGAAATTATACTCGAGCTGGCAACAAGAGTTAAATCTGTTGGACTCTATTTTCTTTGCAGTAGTGTCCATATCATTAGTTGTCACAGATGCAATTAGTTGTCATAATCTAGCACTTTGTAATCTGATTATGCCTCATTTATAGCTGGAATTCCTTCTAATTTTTGCTTTGGCTATGAGAAAGGGAACTGCATTTTAATGGTTTTTTTCTCTCTCCCCTTCTTGTGACAACCTTTTCTTTTATTGCCTAAATTCAACTTGTACTTCTAGATTGTCCTCAAAATTTAGCATGCATCATACCTGGGAAAATTCTTGTTCCTATAATTCATAATCTCTTCCTTTTTCTTTTCCTGTCTTCTAGCACATCATATTATGGTGATAGCCAGCCCAATTGAGGGATTAGTCCGGGTGTGAATTAAGCAATTGAAGCCAAAAGCAAGCTGTAAATAAAGCTAAATATGTAATATAATCTTATAGATTTTATTCATAGATTTCGTAACAGAAGTCTTAGGAGTGTGGTTGTTTAGCATGAGTGTCATTGTAAATATTTGAGAAGAGACTTGTCTTTGGTCAAGGAGACTTGTTTCTTCAAGTCATCTCAATGGAGATCTCACTGTGGAGTGAGAACGAACATTTTACAGTCATGGACTTCCACTTCAGCTGAAATCTGTCCTCTCACTGACTTATGTGTAGTGTGCTGCATTCATTATACCAATAATCACTAGAATACATCCTTGAATTTATATGAAAGGAGCTGGTAATCTGAAAATTTGGATATATTACCTGCCAAAGATCTCTTGCATTAACAACTTTTGTTGGTTGTAAGCCTAGATGAGACCAATGTGCTGTAATTGTAGCTTTTGAGGATCCTCTATTCCACAGCACCACTGCTACTCTATTACCACTGAGGGGACCTGCCCATACCTAGGCAAAAAAAAAAAAAAGACCAAAATACTTTAAACCTGGCCAGCTCTATAGGATGAAGACATTCGTTCTTGTAGCCTAGTTTGGGTTACCTCCAAATCTCCATCCTTCTGTATCTTCTTCCCTTGAACTCCAAGTTTATCTATTTTTAAACCGTGCCAAAAGATGATTTCACAAATCACAATTGATTGATTATAACTTATATTGTGAAGGAAATTAAAGGGCACCTTGGTTAACAGCAATAACCTCTGCATTGCTTAGGATTTTGGAGGTCTCACTGTTCATGGATCGGATGTCACAGCCAATCAACAGGGGTGCCTATATCATAGCCAAATTCATAAAATTAATTTATATTTGCTGCAATTAATAATAACTTCTTTTGTCTATGGAATGAGAGATTACTTTGGCTAATGCCCATATACTGAAATGTGAGCGATATTCTGATGTAGACATTCCCCCATTTCCTACTTCCAACATATCAGGATCTGAAAAAAAATAATTTAAATTAAGTTGATCTAGAAATTTATCTCTCTTTAATAATTACAATAATCATTACCGTTCCAACCACCAGGAGCAGCGTAAGATGCCCATTTATCATTCTCATCTGCCCTAGAAATCATGCTATAGATTCCGGGTCCCAAATTGCAAGTTGGAAAATAAGTTACAAGTCAGTTAAATTGATTGATAAAGATGAGTAGTGTAGTTAAATTAGTAGTACCTGCTCCAATTATCTTGGATATCTCCTGTTGTTCTCCAGCTGTTCCCAACAGATTGTGCCCATGTTGCTGGATCTTGATCACCCCTGATCATCCATAATCCAAATGGAATTACTACTTTTTAATCTTCTCCTCTGCTTATCTTTTAGAAATTAAAAGGATGAATCAAATCTGGACTAACCATTCGCATAGAGAATAGAAGATTGGTCTTCCTGAGTTGAGTAGTGCTTTGCCCATTGCAGAAAACCTATATATGTATCATCATTTCCATGTTTCAATTCTTCATGGCCTGTAAAAAAAAAAAAAATTATGTACTTTATATGTGTGCATACCTCTCCTTTGGGCTGATGTTGTTGTTGTTGCAGTTGTCATACTTCAAGTAATCAACTCCCTGGAAGGAGAAACATCAGCTGTTTCTCTGGGATTATAATTAAGCAGTTTCTTTGCTGGATGAACATGAAATTTAAGATACCTACCCATGAAGCAAAAGTTTTTGCATCTTGTTCTTCATGTCCCAGTGACCCTGGCATAGTTTTACTGCATGTCTGTGTTCTGCAAAAAATAAAATAATTTCATTTCTTAGTTTCTAGTACTATTTATAGTATCAAGTTCTGTAAATACTACATACCCAGCATCAGAGTAGATTCCAAGCTTTAAGCCTTTCTTGTGAACATAATCTGCTAGAGCTTTGATTCCTGAAGGAAATGTCGAACCTCTGGGGACCAAATTTCCCTGCAAAGTATCCCAAAAAAATTCAATCAAACTTAAGGATCCCATGTTTGGTCTTTTGTGTATGAACGTAGTTTGCGTACCTTGGAATCTCTGTTTTGTTCTCCCCAGCAGTCGTCTGAAAGAGGATATAAAACTCCATGGTAAGTAAGAATAAATAGTGATTTGATAATAAACTATTAGGTTACTTGGTAATGCATGGAATTGTATATCAGACCTAAATTGATGTACTTGTATCCTACTGCAGCAAGTCCAGAGGATACCATTGCATCAGCTGTTGGAAACCAAAAAAAATTGTAAAATTTTGTGGTAAGAAATGGATCGATACATTAGAATTTGATCATCGAATCTTCATCAAGAGACCTGTTTGCCTAATTAGATTTTCGTCGATGTGGCATCCGAAATGATTCCAACTGTTCCATCTGCAAGAAACACGTGCATGACCAAGCAATCAATTTATATGCCTAGTTTTTTTATTTATTTATTTTTTTACAACAAATACTTTTGAATCGTGTGATTTTGTTACTAAAAAGACTATCGAACCCCAGGGCACGGAAAGAAAGAGAAAGGGGGTGGGGCATGAATATTGAAGAAAATTTGGATGCGTTCATGAGTCCCATGTTCTGAATCTTGATGTGCCATTTCACCTATCGGTAGGTGGTTGGATTTGCAGAATCTCTCTTCTCGTTGGAATTGATTTATAAATTTTTTTTTAAAGTAAAAATATATTATTATCGATTTCTTTTCAAGTCTATTCATAGAAAATATCATTAATATGTGCCAATAAAATTTACAAAACTAGTATGGACTATTACAACGGAACATTAATATTAATAAGATGAGACAAAGAGATGGTTGGGAGGTGAAGTGTGGTTATACTTATATATCTAGAGCGATATATCATATAATGTATATATCTGTGTCAGTCACAATCATCCAATAAGAGAGATCAGGAAGAGTTCAATTGAGAAAGGGATCTTGGAAAGGTTTTTTTTCTTGAAGAAAACCAGGAAAGAATTGTGGGGGACCAAATTAGATAAGGAAAAAAAGGGTAAAGAAATTAAAAGTGCAATTCTTATAAGGTTTATATAAGATTAGGTGGCATAGATAGATTCGTTAATATCATTAAATGAAGTAAACTTACCCCATTGGAGGAGTCTGACCAAGACCATTCTTTAAAAGATTTCGACGGTTGTTCTCAGCGGTGGTTCCCTGTGTCTTCTCGGTCTGCCGAGCACAGGCGGCCACTCTGACATATCCCAACAGCAGCAGCAAGCACCAGCATATCAGCAGCACTAATGAAACTGAAGCCCTTCGTCGGTGGCTCCTTGGAGACTGCAAAGCTGCAGCCATTGTTCTAAGTTCTAGTAGCGCTAATTGGGCACAGAGAGAGCCACCAGATTTGTTCAGTTTCCCAGAAAGAATAGGGATGATACTACAATTCCGGGGGAAAATAATAGAGGAAAGAGTACTATTTATACTATCACTAGAGACCCCACCAAGAAAGAGAGAAAAATAGAAAGAATATGAAATTGCATTATATGCATCACAGGAGACAAAGGTCTAAAAAAGAGACCGTTCTTATTGAGACTTAATATTCAAATCTGTATGTATTAAAGGCTAGGAAAACTTTTTTCTTCTCTTTTCTTTCCTTTTTATCCCACCACTTTTCTAGCTAACCCCTTGAGTGGGTTTCGCATTTACTAAATTGAAGTCAAAACCTTTCACTTACAAATACTACAGCTCACCACTAAAGTCTCATATATCTTGTAGATAAAGTCTAAATAACTTGACAATTGACAAAGATTGTAGAACTAATAAGTATATGGATCTTCTGACATTAAACTTTGGATAAAATCAAATTCTCGTCAACATCTTTAATTAGTTGGGTTTCATCTCATTCTCATGAGGTCAGATAAGGGAGATGCTTGACAGGTGGGGATCCTTATTTGAAAAAAAGGAAAAAATCAAACTAGCTATCAAGGGTTCATGCATGAGCTGGAGAGCGTGTAGAGCAAGGCAAATTGAGTTTCTAAATATGGTCAGGTCATGATTGTTGACCGGGCGTGAGGCAAGGCATGATTGCTTTCTGTACTACTAATTTGGCCAGAAAAGTAAGGTCCACATGAATATATATATCTATATATATATATATATATATATAGGGATCCCTGGTCCAAGATCCTACCTTGTTGTAATTATTTTGTTCAAAAATATTTTTAATATCTTTTGGGGAAAGAATATCATCTTCTTTTCTTTTTAAAGGGGATGCATCAAGCATCTCGGATCCATAAAGGACTTTGTATTTTTGAGATGGAGGAAATTCAGAAGAAACTTGTGTTCC
>JAOXNR010000022.1:17170491-17210744 GCA_028571225.1 Parsonsia alboflavescens
CATTTTGAAAAGCTTGGGGGTTGGCTTGGTAAAAATCGGGAGGATTTCTTTGAGGTTGATTTTGGTTTTGAGCTGAAGTTCCTCCTTGATTCCATCGGAAGTTTGGATGATCTCTCCAACCTTCATTGTAAGTATTTGAATAGGGATTGTACCTTCTTTGAAGGCCAGAGAAATTTCCTGCAATAGTAACACTAGCATCTTCTACATTAACAGGAGAAAGATTAGTAACATGTTCATAACTACAACAAATATTGCAAGATTTGATTTGCGCACGAGTGCCAGTGTTCATAATTAAGAACTTTTCAAATTAATCAGTGATATTATCCTGTTTTGCATCCATAGAATTGACTTCACTATCCTTCCTTAGAATACTGTCCCTTATTCCCGTTGTCCGAATAGAAGATGTAAGTTTGTTGAACAACTGCCGAGCATCTATTGGATGTTTTTCTAAGAGTGATCCTTGGCTAGCTGTGTCTATCATCACCCTATCCACATCATTGAGTCCTTCATAAAAATGCTGCATTAAAACGACTTCTGAAATATGATTGTTAGGCAAGATAGTTAACAACTTTTTAAACCTGAACCAATACTCATGAAACTTTTCATCAGGACCTTGTTTAAAACCTGCAACATCTTTCTTAATAGATAAAACTCTAGAAGATGGAAAATATTTTTCAAGAAAAGTTCGCTTTATGGTTTCCCAATCAGAAATAGATCTAGGGGGCAATAACCAATCTCTAGCAAGATCTTGTAGACTAAATGGAAAAGCACTTAACTTTATTACCTCTTCTATGGTTCCACCTTGTTTCAATGTAGCACAAATAACATGAAAATCTTTGAGATGTCTGTGAGGATCATCTCCAGGCATCCTACGAAAAATAGGTAATAATTGAAGAAAACCAGTGCGCAATTTAAAATTCTCATCAAAATCAGGAAAATCAATGGCCGAAGGATGATTAGTAAATATAGGTGCAGTTAATTATTTAATAGTGCGCATATCAATGTTACCTTCGGTTGCACCATTACCTCTATTCGCTGCATGGTTACTTGCAGAAATAATATTCTCTGGGGGAACTATTATTCCTCGTCCATTACCTCCAGCTGCATTGTTGTTTCCTGCCATTGAAGACGATGAACTTGAATCACTTGAGATTTCTACAATTGGATTTTCAAAGACTGTGAAATCAGCTTAGTAGTCCTTTCCGCTTCGTAAATGCATCAACTTGGCAAATTTTCTGAAAATTTAATGAACAGTAGATGGTGAACAGTAATCTGTGGAAAAGAAAAAATAAAAGATTAATTGGAAAAATATAAACTTTAATAACATTTCCCCAGCAACGGTGCCAAAATTTGGTCGTGCGTCGTAACACGAACAAATTAAACCTATCTACCAAAACTAATGCAGTTAGTTCAAGTAGGGTCAAACCCACAAGGAATTGAATCTTAGTTTAAAGAAAACCAATTAATAAGTAAAAAAATGGAGAATTTTCGAAAGAGTTAATAAAATAAAATCAAACAAAGAAGCTAAATTAAAAAGGAGAATATAGATGAAAAAGCTTGTTAATAAGAAACAATCCATAGGTCAATTGCTAAGGGCTAATCATTGATCAAATAAAGCAATTCAGTAGTTGATTTTAGAATTTGTCTTAGTTCACAAATTCCTATCATTTAAATAGATCTACTTCTCGCAGCGAGAAATAAAATCCCTAGCGAGAAATAAAATCCCTAATCTAATCAATTAAACTTACGTTGTAGTGAACTATAAATTTAATCATTTAAATTGCATAAGCATGAAGGCATTACCAACGTCAAATCACATAAACAAAGTAGCTTTAATTTATGTAATTTGATTCATATAATTCTCTATCGTCAAATAAAGTTGTTAGCTAAACCTAATTCAAACAACAGTTACTACCTGTTGGATTTTATCAATCTTAGCGACAATATTTAAACCCTAGCAGTATAATCATGCAAATTAATCTAGGTGATTAGTCTAAATTAATAAACATAATTAATAAGATGAAAGTAAGAATTGCACAAATACTTAATAATAAAGATCAAATCTTTAATAGAAAACAAACCAAATCTCATAAACTTACTTCATGTTCTTGTTAACAAAAGATGACTACTCACAAGACATGATTAATAAAACAGAAAAATATATAAGAAAAGGGGAGGAGAAAATCAGAAGATCAATCTTGAATTGTCGTGTTGTGTAAGACTAAGACAAAGGGCTTATTTATAGAAGTAAAAGACTCATTACAAATAAGTGGTTGCCTAAATTTTAATAATAAAATAGAAACTTATTACAAAACGAAGTAGTTTAGGAATAAATAATCAAATCCTAATAAAACTGAAAGTCTTTGCCACGGCCCACGGTCAACAAACTTGGTCAATCCGTAGTTCCCTACTCTAATTCGATGGACAGTAGAAACGGTGAACAGTTTCGGTGAATAGTACACCGGAACAGTATCGATGAACAGTACCTCAACAACAATTTCATAAAATTTTGAGTGTTTTTCAACCAAATATCCCTACAAACAAAAATCAAACATCGGGAAATAAAATATATCTAAAATAACATAATTAAGGTAAGTTACATAAGATAATGGCATAAAAAGATCATAAAACTTAGCATAATTATGTGCAAATCAATGATCATATGTACCATTTCCTCAAGAGCAACAAAAAGGTGTGGTTCAATTCTTTCTTTTGTCTCCCTTCTCATCTCTTTGAGAAATATAGCCATTGAAGCTTCTCTATCCTTTTTAATGCTATTTCCCTTCATGGCTATCTCCATTTGTTTGAAGTAGTCCCCTATACTCTTGGAACCTTGACTAGTTAATATGAACATATCCCTCCTTGGTACTCAATAACATCATAGTCATAATAGTCATCATCATCATACTCCGTATGCTCATGTCTCCTTCTAGAGAGGCTTACTTGATGGTTTATTCTTTCAACTTCTCTATTTGATGGTTTACTTGATGGCTTAGTTGAACAAGGTTGAGATGTCTCCAATCTTCCTCCATAATAAGATGTTTGAGATAGTGATTTAAAAATGATTCACTTACAAAAGAAAACAAGAAAAACATGGGATATATATCCCTCACTTGCCCTCGTGTATCACTCAATCAAATGACTTTTTTTTGCTCTAATGAACTCACCCCCTTATGCCTTTTACCCCTCTAAACTCTTCTTCAAGTTCTCAATTAACTCAATTGAGAAATGAAAACAACTTTAAGCAAGAATGTCAAGTAATCCACACAAATCAATCAACTAGCCAATGAATGATCAATAAACAAGAACCAAAGAGGTAGAGTTTCAAAAATTTTGGTTAATAAGCAAAGATTAAGCACTTAGAGTTCAAGAAAGTTCAAAAGGTATTTCATCAAATACCTTGAGGTCAAAGAACAAGTCATCCCAAATTTCAATATATTTCAACAATTCAAATGCCTTGATCTCAAATTTGAATCAACAATAGGCACATCAATCACAAGAGATCAACAATTCAATCTCAACCCAAAACTTGGTCAAATTCCAGAATAGATACCAACTTCAAATTAATAGATCTCAGTGATAATTCACTTTTGTTTCCTATTTTCTTTTGCTATTTTCAAGAGACGTTTCCCTTTTTTTTTTCTTTTTTTTTTCTAGAAAAAAAGAACAATTCAACAAAAAAAGAGAATTATCCCTTGTTTTTGGCCTTGGAATTTATTTTCACAAACATTAGGACCATATGAAGATAACACAGAAGGACCATAAGAAGATAACAGAGATGAATGTAAAAGGAACAAATCACAAAAACGTAGATAAGATCATAGATCTCAACAAAGCAAGTATGATCTTATAACACTTAAAACGAATGCCCCTGCTTATGCCATGAATGATGAATTCTCAAGGGTCTTACATCAGCAAATGGAGTTTTTCTTTAGTAATCCTAGCTCAGATGCACTTAACCGTGTTAGAGGTGAAGTTGGTGAGGTAAATTATTAATTTTTTGTTTATTTCAGTTTTACTTACAGGAGGAAAAGACAAATGATCAAACTATGCTCGTCTAACTAATTTTTTACACAGCAGCGAATGGAAATTTATGCTTCCTTATTGCAAACCAGAAAGTGAGATTCAAGTTACAAACATCATAATGATAAAACTAGGCTATATACCAATAGATGATATGATTTTTAATTTTGAGTTCTCAAACACACCAAATTGAAAATTTCCCAAGACTCATCATAGAAGGTTGAAGCTAGTTACATTGACCTATATTGTTTTTCAAAAATCAACCAATGTCTTGATTTGTTAGATAATTCAACACCCTAGCCAAAGTGATTGAAAGTCATAAAGTAGTTAATCAAGAACCCTAGAAGAGTTTCATGAAGAACACTCACAAAAAATCAAGTTTGATTTTAATTCATTCCTCTCAAAAAAGATAAGTTGTTTGTAATAATGATAAAAGCATTATGTAAGTCACAAAGAGAAGAACTATATATAGTCCTAAAGGATAAAATTAACATAATAATTTGTTCATAGGGTTTAAAGACATGATTACCCTTAATACATGGGCCAAATAACAAGAAGGAATAAAAAAAGCACCAGAAAAATCAAGCAAAGTTGGAACAGGGTAAAAGGTGTTGGACCCC
Organism: Parsonsia alboflavescens; assembly: GCA_028571225.1. Classification (NCBI taxonomy): domain Eukaryota; kingdom Viridiplantae; phylum Streptophyta; class Magnoliopsida; order Gentianales; family Apocynaceae; genus Parsonsia; species Parsonsia alboflavescens. The sequence goes on from JAOXNR010000022.1 coordinate 17,175,135, forward strand.
AGACACTATACCAAACACCTTTTGTGTGGCCAAAATCTCCTTCTTTTGATCCACTGCTAGATGGTGAACCGGATAGGGCATCAAACGACTATTGTTTTGGTTCCATTTCTTCCTTGATTGTTTACTATTGAATGGCTTCAAGTTGTGCACTTCTTGGATACTTTTAGGCACCTTTGAACCATGTATTCAAGTCTTCTGAATCCTCATACATGTCTTCAATCTTGATTGCATTCCAAAGTTTAACAATGACATCTTCAACTTGGCCTTTGTCTTCAAGCTTAACTTCTCTAATCATGGCACCAACATCAAGTTGTTCTTCTTTTTTTTTTTTTGTACCAATGCCATCATTGCCTTCATAACCCTTGCAACAACATACTTATATTTGTACTTGACCCTTATCGCATAGAACATAATCTTGTAGGTCATTACATGAGAGATCACCATGAAGTCTCATATTTGAAATATAAGTCTTTGTAAGCATATTTTCTTCCATGAATATAAACTTCAAAGTATTCTTCCTTTGATGGCATCCAAGTTGATCCAACCAATGCTTGGCTTGCTTCTTGATATCCATCATGAATTTAGGAATTGGGTTTCAATTATTTCGTTAAACTCTCCATCTATCAAGAACGGTTGCTGAAGATATTAACAACTACTCATGATGTCATTAATATGAATCTTTTGAATCAATATGCAAATGTGCAATTTTTAAATAGATCATTCCCCCTTTTCATCGTATAGTCCATTAGCCTCTCATCAATAACAATGTCAAGAACTCCTAGTAAGCTTGTTGTAAATGGCTCTTCTTCAACTCTCCATGCATCCCAACTACTCTAGTGCAAATGTATTCATCTAGAAGGGAAAGGATTTTAGCACTTGGGGATGAAGTACAATATTGCGTTGGCTAACTTTTGCTTCCAATCCTGCTTACCTTCGTCTACTTCTGCTGGAAGAGCTGCCATTAATAAAGATTTCTGAGATGTTTGAAGAGAAATTTCCCTAAGAACATGGTCCTGGACCACTTGGAACAAGTGTTATCACATTGGAAATTGATTCGGGATCAAATTGACCCAAGTTACAATTTCAGAGATAAAGATGATGACGAAGAGACTGATTTTTCTAGTGAAATTTAATTTTAATCTATTTGATGATTTGAATTGGATGCTTTTGATGGTTTGATGCATGAATGTTTTTGTTTGATTAAGTTGATCTTCCTGGCTTGATGTTTCGGAATGTTTCTTTTTGATTAAGTTCATCTTCCAGTGTTGATGACTCAGTATTTTTTTATGATTTAATGACAGTTTGAATGCATGTTTTATCTTAAATATGAATATGTTTTAGATTTTTAATTTTGTATTATAGGGCCTCCAAAGATTTTATTTAAAATGATATTATGTATCATTAGACGTTTGGTACCATATTTCTTTCAGAATATATTTATGTTAGAAATGACATGGTATTTTTACTTCTTCGAACATGGGACGTCCATACACTTTGTTCAACTTCATAATCATATTCATACATTATACAATATTAGATCAATACAAACATCTCCAAATTTCATGACCTTTTATTCAACCCTGACATGAAACACGATTTATTTCAACTAATTATACATCAAAATCGAAAGAAGGAAGAACTAAATTGTGTTCGAATGGGCATTGAAGAACAAGGCATTTGGTAGACCACCATTCTCTTTTTCCTAAAAAATGAACAACATTGTGAATGAAATCACCATGTAGAATAGTTTTTTGATTCCTTAAAAACTGAGTTATCCTCATGTTGCTAAATGGATCGATGCCTGTTGCTTTACATTTTGTTCTGCATGCGTGACCAGTTCAAGCTCGGCTTGATAAAAGTTTGAATTCGATTTGCCTTAATTGAGCTTGAGTCAAGCCTAGACTCAAGTCCCTTGTCAAATGAGTTGAGCCAATCTCATATGTATTCAATTCATCAAGCTCATGAGCATAAACGAGCTTTTTAATATATATAAAAAATTTTATTTATAATATATTAATATTATATAATATATATTATTTATTAAATATGTATATTTTTATTAATTCATATGTAATATATCTTATTATTTTTTAAAGTTTTAAGAAAAATAAATAAAGTTACATAAATGAGTGATGGTGATCCAAGTCCTAAGATTCTTAACAGACCAATTACAAGATCGAAGGCTGCTAAGTTGAGGCAAGCATTGATCACCTTCGTGCAAAGAAGAGAAGAGTTGCTTGATTTTCAATCTATCTTTGAGGGACTATCATTTGTTGATGAAGAACAACCAAGGAGGGACTTCAATTGTTTCATGACTTATGGACTTGAGGAAGGAGTTTCAAGTGTTCAAGAAGATCCTAAAGTCTGTTGGGAAGCATTGGATGGAAGCACAAAAGAAGAGGATGAAACAAGAAGTGAAACAAAGGTGTTCGATGCAAGAAGTGTCCAACCGGTGCATGAAACTGGCACCGGTTAGGAACTGCAGCACCAGTGCAAGGAAGCCTTCTGCAAGAAACTTCTAGGGCTAACCGGTTTGGCAACTGGCACCGGCCCCCCGGCCAATTTGGTCCCTTAAGTTTTTCAATTTCACTCAAATGCAACCTTGACCTATTTTACTAGTTTTGACTTGTTTTTAATTGACTTTTCTCATTAGAATTAAGGGTTAAGAACATCCTTTGACCAATGTAAGACTCCAATTAGGGCTTCTTGTTAGCTGGACTAATAATAGTCTCATATATGTATTTGAAAGACAACTTTTTATCACAAACAAACTTATTTCAATTTGAGAGAATGCTTTTGGATCAAACTCAACTTTTCTTGAGTGTTTTTCTAAAAACTCTTCTAGGGTTCTTAGTCTTACTCTTGAGTTTCAATGTTTGGCTAGGGTAATTGAATTGAATTGAGCAAATTCAGATCATTAGATTATATTGGAAGACAAAGTGGTCAATGTTGCTAGCTTGAATCTATTGATGAGTCTTGGGATTTGAATCTCTATTTGATTTTTCACGAGTTGGGCCAAGATAATGAGAAACTTCAACTTGTGATCACATCATATTTGGTATCAGAGCTTAGGTTTTCATCAAGAGGTTTGCCCATTTTACTTGCTTTTTTTGTTTACTTGTCAAGATCACGTTTTCCTCTAAGAAATCTCACGATCTTATGTGATTTTGTGTTTGTTCCTTTGCATAGATCTTCTTCTTGTAATCCTTGTGAATTGTGTCCAAGATCAAAAATCAAGGCCAATTCAATTTGTTTGGTATTTATACTTCTTCTACCATCTCTACAAAATAAATAAATAATTAGATTAAAGATCTTCAAAAAGAGACTTAAAAAATCCTCTCAAAAAAAGTGCTCAAAATTTCAAAAGGATGATGATCATGGCTTGTGAAGTTGAATTCTATGTGATGTGTTAATCAAATTAATGGGTATAGATTAATTTATGATGTATTGAATTGAATTGCCTATTTATCTGTTGAAATTTGTTGACTGGGACACTTGATCACACTGATTTTGATTGAAATTGGGATCACAATTCTTTGATCTCAAGGTGTTTGATAAATTGCCTTTCATTTATTTTCCTTAAATTCTAAGTGTTTGATCATTTGCCTTGTGTTCATTGATCATCTTCTTCAAAATTCTTATCTATTTGATTCTAAATTGTTGGAAAATATGAACTACTTGCTTTGAGTTTTTGATATTTGATTTGATATCCTTGTTGAGTAGTTTTCTACTCTTGGAGTTGCATCAAGAACTTGAAGAAAAGTTAAGAGTGAAAAAAAGCGAAAGGGTGTGAGCTCATTGGAGCAAGAAAAAGCCATTTGAAGTGTGATACACTAGTAAACTTGTGAGAAAATTTTTCCCCTATTTTTGTGTGTTCATTTTATAGGTATATTCATGCCAAGAAGAAGTTCTACCTCGTCTAATGCATCCATCATGGGGAGGACAATGACTCGATGCCTTCTATTAGAGAATGTTGCAACCATTGACACGAGATGTGGGATCAATAAGACTAAAAAATTGGAGATTTTGGTTCAAGGTTAGAACGGATGGAAGGAAGGATGAATGCCATTGATACACTTCCTGCTCAAGCAATCAAAACTCAATTTCCTCAAAGAGGTAGAGGAAGGGGAGGACAAGTGCCAAGAGCCCAACCAAGAGAATGGGTACTCCAAGATCAATTTGATGAAGCATACAATGTATTAGAGGAATAATGAGGACAACGTGCGGAAGAGGAGCCACAAGAACCAAGGAGAAGGGATGTTAGCTGGGGATCAATTAAGCTAACCATTCCACCATTCAAGGGAGGTAATGATCCAGAAGCTTACCTTGTTTTTTAAGAGCAAGGTGGTGCATGTTTTGACTATTCGGAAGAAAGGAAGGTTAAATTGGCCATTGTTGAATTTTTAGATTATACTTTAACTTGGTGGGAGAAACTAGTGAACAAGAAGAGGAGAGCCAATGAAAAACCCATAGCTATATGGGAAAAGCTCAATAGGGTCATGAGGCATCGATATGTTCCAACTTACTACCAAAGGGAGCTCTACCAAAAGCTTCAAACTCTACACCATGGCTCCAAAAGGGTAGATGAGTACTACAAGGGGATGAAGGTAGGTCAACGTTGAGGAAGATGAAGAGGCTATTATGGCTCGATTTCTTTGTGGATTAAATAGAGAGATAGTGGATAGAATTGAAGTTAGCCAATTTTCTCATCTACAAGATGCGGTAAATATAGCCATGAAAATGGAGAAACAATTGAAGCATAAGAGGAGCTCCTATGAAATATCCTATAGTTCATCTAACTATGGGACTTCATCAACCAAACCTTCAAACACACTTGGCCAAGGAAGGATGTGGTGGCACCTAAGGTGCAACCAAAAGAATAGGCCATAAAGCCTAAGTATGAAGAGAACAAAGGGGTGAAAGGAGATAAGGGAAAGAGGCATATACAACCTTTCAAAGCTAGAGATGTCAAGTGCCATAAGTGTCAAGGTTATGGACACTATACCAACCAATGTCCTAACAAGAGGAACATCATCTTGCACAATAAGGACTATAGGGACATAGTGGAGTTGGCTAGTGAGGATGAAGAGGAAGGAATTGAGGATGAAAAAGGGAGGCTTGAAGATGAAGTCCACCCTAATAAGGTGATTGTGAACAAATATACATGATTAGGAGAGTACTTAGTACTCAAGCCAGTGATGAAGAGGACTTTGAAAGGGAGAGTTTGTTCCACATAAGATGATTGATACAAGGACATATGTGTAGTGTCATTGTGGATAGTGGGAGTTGTGTGAATGTTGCAAGTGCCTAATTGGTGGGGAAGATGAAGCTACCTTGCATTGACCATCCAAAACCATACAAGTTTCAGTGGTTAAATGATAGTGCGGAAGTGAAGGTTGGTAAGCAAGTGAGAATCTCATTCTCAATTGGGGAAGTATAGTGATGTGGTGCCAATGCAAACCACACGATTATTGCTTGGAAGGCCATGGAAATATGATAGAAAGGTGATCTATGATGGCCACAAGAACAAGCATTCAATGGAGTTTTAAGGAAGGAAGATACACTTGATCTCATTGAAACCTCGTGAAGCCTACATGGATCAAAAGAAAATTCTTGAGAGAATAAAAGAGTTTTAGGAGGAGAAAAACAATAGAGAAAATGAGATAAAAACAAGAGAGAATGAGAAAGGGAGAAACGAGAGAGAGGGAAAGAAGAAAGAAAATGAGAGACAAAATGCGAGTGGGAAGAAAAGAAAAGTGAAAAGAAAATGAGTTTCTATGCAAAAGAAAAGGAGTTGAGGAGTCCATGTTTAAGCTATAAGCCAATGATTTTAATTATGTATAAGAATTCTTTACATTCCACTTATTTTGATGATTACATTGATTCATCTCTTCCTAATAGTGTTTGCACTTTTTTAAATGAATTAAAAGATGTGTTTCTGGAAGAGCTACAATTGAGAGGGATTGCTGGAGAACAAGTTCCATCAATGCCATCAGGACCAATCACGAGGATGAGGGCATCAAGAATGAAGAAGGCGTTGATGACATTGGTTCGAGACAAGGAAGAACAACTTGATTTTGAAGTCATCTTCAAGGAGACAAAGCTTGATGAAGAACATACAAGCAAGGATTATAGCTTGTGGGTGATTCAAGGCCTTGAGGATGATGATGGGAAGATTCTAAATGAAGAACAAGGCATTGGGGACCTTAGAGGTGAAGTTGGGAAGCCTAGGAAGGCTTGTAATGAGGTTGGCACGATGTAAAACAAGTTTGGCACGGAGATAGCACGAGAGAGCATCGAATGGCTTGAACAATGGCCATCTAGCCTCTACAGTGAAGCATCCGACGCCATATGGGTGCACCGGATGCTCACAGGAAATTTGTAGTAGCAATTCGGCCCTCCCATTCGATGCTGCAACTTTCCAACCCGGCACCAGATCAGGCCAACACTGCACACCCATATGTGATGTTTTCTTGAATTTTGTTGGCTTTCCTACATTCTTGTCAGTCTTTAACCATTTCTAAGACTTATTTAGGGTTTTTTTTATTACCAAGAGCATATATTGTCTCTTATATGTAGTTGGAAGACATCTTTTGATAAACAACTATTCCATTGGAATCAATCCAAATTCAAGATCAAACTTGATCTTTTTATGAGTGTTCTTAGAATTCCTCTTAGGGTTCTTAGTCCACTACACTTTGGGCTTTCAATTACTTTTTGTGAGGTATTGAATAGTCTCAATAAATTAAGAGGTTGGTCGTAGATTATCCTACAAAGATCAACCTAATCCCCCACACAAATCTTTGGTGAGTCCTTTCATTATACTTTGATCGATTTCTTGCTTGTGTGAACATTAAAACCTTTGAATCTTCAAGGAATCATATCAAGGATTGAGCACCAAATAGACTAGATACCAGGAGCACCAATGCCAAACAAAGCCGCCCGTAGAGCCAATCTGGAGGAGATCAAAGAGCTTCAACAACAAGTGGAAGAGCAACTTTCCAAGGGCTGCGTGAGGGAGAGTATGAGCCCATGTGGGGTACCAGTCCTTCTTGTGCCCAAGAAGGATAGAAGTTGGAGGATGTGTGTTGATTGTCGAGCAATCAACAAAATCACTGTAAAGTATCGCTTTCCCATCCCTAGACTAGATGACACGCTTGATGAACTTAGTGATAGTATACATTTTTCTGAATTTGATTTGAAGAGTGGCTATCACCAAATTCATATGAAAGAAGGGGTTGAGTCGAAAACCCGCTTTCAAAACTAAGCATGGTCTGTATGAGTGGCTTGTTATGCCTTTTGGACTCACAAATGCAGCTAGCACTTTCATGAGATTAGTGAATCATGTTTTTAGAGATTGCATAGGTAAATTTGTTATATTCTACTTTGATGATATCTTGGTATATAGTAGAGATATTGAACACCATGTTAGCCATCTTGGAGTTATCTTCAGCATTCTTAGAAATGAACAACTTTATGCCAACTTAAAAAAATGCTCTTTTTGTTTGCCTAAAGTAACTTTTCTTGGTTATATTGTTTCGTCAAATGGCATCCATGTTGATGAGGAGAAGGTAAGAACCATCAAAGATTGGCCAACACCTCAAAGTGTGAGTGAGGTAAAAAGTTTTCATGGGTTAGCTTCTTTTTATAGGAGGTTTGTTCCCAACTTTAGTACTATTGCAACCCCTCCCCCTATCGAAATTATCAAAGCCAAGCTGAAATTTAGATGGGAAAGTGAGCAAGAGAGTACGTTTCAATTGCTTAAAGAAAAACTTGCTAGTGCTCCTATCTTATCTTTATCCGACTTTTCATAGGTTTTTGAAATAGAATCTCATCGAGAGTGGGGATAAGTGTTGTGTTAATGCAAGAAAAGAATCCCTTTATTTTAGTGAAAAACTTCACTGTGATACTTTAAATTACTCTACATATGACAAGGAAATGTTTGCATTGGTTAGGGCATTGGAGCATTGACAACACTACCCATAGTCAAGGGAGTTTGCCATCCATTCCGACCATGAGGCAATCCAAGTACTTGAAGGGGCAATCCAAGCAAAGAAAATGTCATGCCAGGTTCATAAAGATGTTTCCTTATATCATTTAATACAAACAAGGTAAAGAAAATGTTGTAGCAAATGCCTTATCAAGGAGTTACAACTTACTCACTACTCTTGATGCAAAATTGCCGGATTTGAGTTCATTAAAGACTTGTTTGTTGATGATAATGATTTAAAAAATGTCTTTGTTGCTTATGGGAAAGGAACTTATGATAAACATTACTTGCATGATAGCTTTCTCTTTAAGGAGGATAAATTGTGTGTGCCTAAAGGTTCTTTAAGAAGATTTCTTTGCCACTGAAAGTCCGGGAGGTGGCTTAAAGGGGCATTTGGCATTTCCAAGACTTTAGATATTCTTAAAGAGCTTTTCCATTAGCCTCATATGAAGAGTTATGTCATCAAAGTATGTGAAAATTGCATTGTGTGTAGAAAAGCCAAGTCTACCATAAAACCACATGGTCTATATATGCCATTACCAATTCCTCATGCACCTTGGGAGCATTTTTCTATGGAATTTTTGCTTGGTTTAGCTAGGTCTAGGAGAGGTAAGGACTCTATTCTTGTGGTTGTTGATAGATTTTCTAAAATGGCACACTTGATTGCTTGTTCAAAAGTTGATGATGCACCTAATATTGGAAATTTGTTCTTCAAAGAAGTGGTTAGATTGCATGGTATATCTAGAACTATTGTTAGTGATAATATTACTAAATTCTTGAGCTATTTTTGGAAGGCGTTTCGGGGGCTATTGGAAACTAAATTGTGTTTTTCCACTACTTGTCACCCTCAAACGGATGGACAAATGGAGGTTGTAAATGGGACTTTGCGGACTTTGTTGAGAGCCATAATAAAAAAAGAATTTGAGGTCTTGGGAAGAATGTTTACCTTTTAGTGAATTTGCTTATAATAAATATATGCATTCTTTTACTCATTATTCTCCATTCGAAGTGGTTTATGGTTATAATCCTTTAACACCTCTAGATTTGACTCCTTCACCATTGAATTAAGTTTATAGTTTAGATGGGAAAGGGAAGGATGATATGGTTAAGAAATTGCATGCCAAGGCAAAAGAGAACATCCAAAAACAAACTCAAAGATATGGTACACACCACAATAAAGGAAGAAGGGCCATACAATTCAATGTTGGTGATTGGGTATGGATTCATTTGAGGAAGGAGAGATTTCTTCAATCTAGAAAGTCAAAGCTTGAACCAGGAGGAGATGGACCTTTTCAAATAGTAGAGAAGATTAATGACAATGCCTACAAAGCTGATCTCCAAGGTAAGTATCAAGTGAGTCCTACATTCAATGTTAGTGATTTGTCCCCTTTTGATGTAGATGAAGCCGATTCGAGGACGAATCATTTTGAGGTGGGAGGAATGGTGGTGATCCAACTCCTAAGATTCCTAATGGACCAATCACAAGATCGAGGGCTGGTAAGTTGAGGCAAGCATTGATCACCTTTGTTCAAAGAAGAGAAGAGTTGCTTGATTTTCAATCTATCTTTGAGGGACTATCATATGTTGATGAAGAACAACCAAGGAGGGACTTCAATTGTTTCATGACTCAAGGACTTGAAGAAGGAGTTTCAAGTGTTCAAGAAAATCCTAAAGGCCATTGTTGAGCATTGGATGGAAGCACAAAAGAAGAGGATGAAATAAGAAGTGAAACAAAGGTGTTCGATACAAGAAGTGTCCAACCGGTGCATGAAACTGGCACCGGTCGAGTAGGGGGATGGCACCGGTTAGGAACTGTAGCACCAGTGCAAGGGAAGCCTTCTGCAAGAAACTTCTAGGGCTAACCGGTTTGGCAACTGGCACTCTTCGCCTAGCCAATTTGGTCCCTTAAGTTTTTCAATTTCACTCAAATGCAACCTTGACCTATTTTACTAGTTTTGACTTGTTTTTAATTGACTTTTGTCATTAGAATTAAGGGTTAAGAATGTCCTTTGACCAATGTAAGACTCCAATTACGGCTTCTTGTTAGTTGGACTAAAAATAGTCTCATATTTGTATTTGAAAGACAAATTTTTATCACAAACAAACTTAAATCAATTTGAGAGATTGCTTTTGGATCAAACTCTACTTTTCTTGAGTGTTCTTCTAAAAACTCTTCTAGGGTTTAGTCTCACTCTTGAGTTTCAATACTTGGCTAGGGTTATTGAATTGAATTGAACAAATTTAAAACATTAGATCATATTAGAAGACAAAGTGGTCACTGATACTGGCTTGAATCTATTGATGAGTCTTGGGATTTGAATCTCTATTTGATTATTCATGAGTTGGGTCAAGATAATAAGAAACTTCAACTTATGATCACATCAATAAGCCTTAACAAGGTCAAGCCCAAACCTTCCAAATATTTCACATTTCCGAGTTCGAGCTTCAATATTTAGGTTCATGCAAGTTCAAACCCAAGTTCAACTCGACTTGTTTATGGCCCTACTATAAAGTACGTAAATAACACCTAAAGCATACTTGGCTCCCAATCAATTGCTTCCATCAAGACAATCTTGAATAATCTTTTCAAAATTTTGCGTCACAAAAAAAAAAACTTAATAAATCATAAATCAAGTGGATAACCCTTTTCAAAGTTTTGTGTTACGAAAAACTCAGCCATAATACTAATGAGTAGGGATGGGCATTAGAACACTTCTCTTGGAGTGATATATATAAATATACATATATATATATATATATATATAAAGGAATGTTGTCGTGTGCTTCAAAGCAGATAGAATTTATGTGCTCTGGTTAAAACGACTTTGTTTTTGAAAGGTTTTCAACATTGTGTTGGCCAAAGTGTGTCATTTTGACCAGGAGCACACAACAGCATTTATATATATATATATATATATATATATATATATACAGAAATGCTGCTCGTAGCACACAACAGCATTCCTGTATATATATAAATATATATATATATATGTATATATATATGTATATGTATATATATTATAAATTGTTACGGAACATATCTTATAGAGTGTTCCAATTAAATATTTAACGGTCAAAGTTAATGATCAACTATATTTTTTAAAAAATAAAATTTAACCAAGTATTTCTAGGGTTTAGTTTATAAATATATATATATTTGCAAAAAAAAAATTTTATAGAAGAAATTTTTTTAGATAAATTTTTTTTAAAAAAAAAAAAAATTGACCATTGACTTTAACTTAATTTGAGCACTTCATAATTTGAACTCCTAACATTTCATAGTATTTTTGTGTGTGTATATATATTTATATAAGTAATTGCCAGAAAAATAAAAAAGGATGCAAATGATAAAAGGAAGGTTGTAGGAGGATTTTCAAACAACAAATGACATTCAAAGAACATTAATCATAACATCTAGGGATGTGGTTGAATGGTTCGAAGGTTGAAATTTTCATAATACAAGTTAGTTTGATTTTATCATACCGTATATTCTAGCCTTAAACAATTGATGGATGTATAAATTAACCCGAACATTTTTAGATTAAAAAAAAATAGAAAAAGAAAAAAAGAAGAACATTAACCATAAAGAAAGGTCATACTAATACAAAATTTGACGTGTGCGTGATAAGGCTCAATGATTTGGCTACGTGACGTGACATGCTCAAGTCATGTAATATTCTTAATTTGGTCGGTTTTTATTTTATTTTTTATTTTTTTATCCTCATTCAGTCATATTCGGACTTTTCTTTAAATTTTTTATTTATTTGTTTGACAAAGATCTTTAGAATAATAATACAAATTCACACAAATTTTCCGCATATTCCTATTATAATTATAATAATAAAAAAATTCATTTGGGACAAACATTTATCTATTCTAAAGATAAAGACATGAAAATTTCACATCATAAAAGTAATTCAACACAATATTTATTGCTTCCTCCGTTTGGAATTAAATATCTCATCTTAACTTATATAAATTTTTTTAAAAATTTGTTGACTTAATTTATTTTACACTTAACAATATCAATTTCTTAAAAAATTTTTTTTACTAATTTAAGAAATGTGTTCATTTCCGAATAACTCAAAATAGAAATATAGATATTCAATTTCAGGCGAATAGAGTGTATTTGATTGGAAATGTTATGTAATGTATTGTTAAGTTCCCAACGGTTAATATTTAAATCAACTGTCACTTTTTTTTATAGAAAAAATAAAATAAAATTTGAACAACTATCATAAAGTTTAGTTTATAAAATCTATTTTTTAAAATTTTTTTATTATTTTTTTTAAAAAGGCAGTTAACCTAAAATATGAATTTATTCATATAAATGATATCATTTTTTTTATCAAGATACTGTCTATCACATTTATTTTTATTCAATAAAAATATTAATAAATATAATTTCTATAATTTATGTTATATCACAAAAAATAATTAAATTAAATTTTTTATTTTTATTTTGGCAAAGATCCTTCAAATAATTTACATAGTTTATTCATTTATAGTCCCTGGAGTTTGAAGCATAATTCCACTGCTGTTTAATTACTAATACAAACCCAATCACTCAAAAGTCATCAATGACTACTTTTACTGGAATCTAATTCCCTAAAAGTAAATAACATGATGCATTCATTATAACTTAAAATGAATGCATTCATCAATCCCTAGTTTTGTTCTATATTAATTCGATAACACAAACAACATAATAATTATAAATTCTTATTGATTTTAACAAAAATAAAATAAAATTACTACAATGTTTTCTTTAAATTTATTAACACATTATTACAAATTTTTCCTTAGAACAAAAAGAAGAAAGAAAGAGAAGAAAAGAATGGTGTATATCCAACCCCTTGTTCTTAGACTATCAAAGAAGGGAAAGAACTATGAACACCTAAAGGAAAGGTAACAAGGAAAGGGAAAGGAAATTGTGTTGGATGCAAGAAAATTCTATCCATGAAAGTGATTGAAAGAAAAGAAAGGTATGAGCTGCTCCCCTCTTCTCTTAGAACTTTTTGTCATTATCCCACCCCAAAAAATCAAAAGGAAAAATAGTACAAAAATATATGTAAATAAAAACAAAAAAATATTCAACAATATAAATAATATAATATATATTGGTTCTGAAATAAATAAATAAATAATACTATTTAAAAAAAAAAGAAAAAAAGAAAACAAGATGCTTTCCCTCGAGCGTGCAAATATATAACGCCCTGCACTTCCATCCCCATTTCATTCGTTGACGAGAGCTCTTCGTTACCCTCCTTTAACTTCCATACATCCCATCGTTCTGTAACTCATACAACCCGAGGAGAATGGCAGATCAGCTGACCGACGATCAGATCTCTGAGTTCAAGGAGGCTTTCAGTCTTTTTGACAAGGACGGAGATGGTATATCCTTCTATTTGAGTGCCACCGCTCTTTGCGATTGCGACTTTGATTTTGTTGTATTCATGTTTATGTGATGCTAAGTTTTTTTGATTTTTTGAGTTGGGATTTTGATCTCTCGTCTTCAGATCTAATTTGATTTATATTTTTTGGGGGTTTTGATCTTTATTTCTTTGGGGTCAGAAAGGGCTTCGATTAGATCGCGGATTCACATCTGGTGTGTATGGATATGCGAATAATTTTCTTTCGATGATTTGATTTCCGTTCTGGGATTTGATTTCGTTTTTGGTCTTTGTGTGGGTTTCTTTTATTTTCTCTTTCTAATTATTAAATGCTTGTTATCGATATGGTTTACTGATGGAGCAGATATATTGTAACAGGCTTGGAAATTTCAATACTTTTATCCTATTTAGGTTTAGGGTTAAGGAGATCGAAGGGAATCATAATCATGGGGAGATGATTTTGGAAATTATTCTCTATCTCGTAGATGGAGATTTAGATCTTCTAAGTGCAAGGAGGATTCGTTTTTAATTTAACATATCATTTATTTTCATTTGTATTTATTATCTCTTTATTTTGGGTTTCTTTTATAGAAAATTAACCTCGGAGTTCAAAGAGATGATTTTTCTCTTGTATGTAAATACTTATCTTTTCATTCAACTGTATAATCCAACTTCTTCATTGTTTATTTTTTGGACTCGAACGTGAGGAATAATAGTTAGGGAAATTCCTGGGGTTGGCTTTGTATGCCATTTATTATGGATTTTGCATTTTCAACTAGATCATTGAAATTGGACTTTCTTGAATTTCCATGGTAACACAATGTGGTGATTCACTTTACCTGCCCAACCCACCTACCAGCTCCTAAAATTTAAATGTACTAATTCTACATGGGCTTTTAGAATCATTTGCTTGTGCTAAATTCAGATATTACTTGAAGATATCTGGATCTGGTGTGTAGTATTTAGAAAGATTTACCAGCATTGTGGATATTGATCTGCTGTGATGTGTAATGAATGTGTTGCAATTTTAATATATCTATCTTTTAGCTGTTTCTTGTGCTACTGCCTGGATTCTATCTATGTAAATGTCCTCTTTCCTTTGTTGGTAGCTTTGTTTTATCAAATGTTCTGCACATATGTATTTTCAAGTAATACCTTTCAAACTTTGCTCCAGGTTGCATTACCACCAAGGAACTTGGGACAGTGATGAGGTCACTTGGACAAAACCCAACGGAGGCTGAGCTTCAGGATATGATCAATGAGGTTGATGCTGATGGCAATGGGACAATTGACTTCCCAGAGTTCCTCAACTTGATGGCTCGCAAGATGAAGGATACCGATTCTGAGGAGGAGCTCAAGGAAGCTTTCCGTGTTTTTGACAAGGACCAAAATGGTTTCATATCTGCCGCTGAGCTTCGCCATGTCATGACAAATCTAGGTGAGAAACTTACCGATGAGGAGGTTGATGAGATGATTCGTGAAGCTGATGTTGATGGAGATGGGCAGATAAACTATGAGGAGTTTGTGAAGGTCATGATGGCCAAGTGAGAACCGATCAACCTATGACTAAACTCTTTTAAGAAGTAAAAAAGAAAGACCAAGAAAATGAAACAGGGCTTATTACAATTGTCTCTCTGTTTAGGTGTTCTTTTGGAATTTTTAGTTCTGATTTGGTGCGCTTGCCTTGTTTCTATTTGCATTGTTTTGTAGTGCTGTTCTTCAGTATATGCTTGTTTGTTTTGTCCCCCTGGTTTAGTAGTTTGGTTGTCAGGAATTCTGGTATTTTCTTCCGTAATTTTAAATTATTATTATGAACCTAGAACAATTGGGGAATTAATTTTTCTTTTGTATGAGTGGCTAATTTTGTTTATGATTCAATGTCTGTCTGTCTTTGCTACTTCTATTTATTTTTTGGAATCTCCATTTTTTACATCTTTTCACTTTGACTACTTTGTATAAGGAATAGGAGTCTAGTTGTGGTGGTTGCTGCATTTTGTGATGCATTCTGTGACCATGCATGCTGTAATCGATAGGGAAAAATTGTACTGGGCATTATATGAAGTGGCCAGTGATTGTTGCTTATTGTGCAGATGCAGATAGCCATCTAATACCTCCGTAAGATTTTCAGTTTACATAATGAGGCATATGAATGAATGTGTTCTTGGGAGAGTACCTTAATTGATCGAAGCTCCTTTGGTGGGCGGGGGAGGGAGGGGGGGGTGTAGATGGTTGGTGTTCCCTCTGTTGAAGCTTTTGTAGCACAAGTGAAAGTTGCTATATGAGTCAGGTAGGTGGTCGTATTTCCCTCCCAGGGTTATAACTTCAACCTGGACATTCAGATCGCTGCTTTTTATTCTTCTGGAGGGTTAAAATCTTTTCATTCATTCTTCTGAAGAACAACGTAGGAAAGTAGCAATTCGGGTGTGTTGAGTGCTATATGTTGTGAGGCAGAGCCCGGTATCCTTCAGCTGCTATCGAAGGTACCTTATCTTCTTGTCCTCAAAATTTCCCCATCATCAATGTCCTTTTTGTTTACAAAAATGTTATTATTCTCGAAGGATAACAGAAAGAGGGTTCTTTTGCGCAAGGATTTTGTTCCACCTTATCTTTTTTTTTTTTGTTTTTTTCTTTCGTATCATGTTTTGAAAATTTACTTTATTTATTTATCAAAAATCCTTAGAAAAGTTTTGTATTTTACATTTTATTTTTTAAAAAGATATAAATATCATTACATGTCAAATGATTGATTTGATCATAAAAATAAAAATAGTTACTTAAATTAATACTACTTTGTTTAAAAATATAATATTATCTAACCCAAAGCTTTTGTTGATTTTGAAATGAATTCAGTAGTGGGGAGGGATCTGATCTGAGCGGTCCTTTCCATTTGCACCGCTTTTGGGGTTATCCATTCTGGCAGTGACACTCACACCAGCATTATTATTAACGTGCCTTCGGAATTTGTTGATTCCTTCTTTCTCAAAAGAGTGATATTCTTGTGGTCTTGAAAATGGCGGAAATGGCACCTCATTCTTCCCGAGATGCTCTGCCCATCACCACACAATGAGGCACTGCCGCATTGTGAGAGAGGATTGAAAGCAACGGTCCAAAAAAAAAGGCTGTACTATGTCTAAATGCCCACTTCACCACCTTTCCTGTCAAAAGTATCAAGGAGTACATGTGTGGTGCGTGTGAGCATCAAGATAAGATATAATTGATTGGTAAACTTGACGCTAATATAATGTCAGCTTCATCTTTTCATAGGTAAAGTATCAATTTGATTCCTTTTATACGTAAAGTATTAGTTCAATACCTGTAAAATATAAGGTATATTTCTCGATTTATATGATCTAGGAGCAGGCGTATGTGATAACTCTATTTTAAAATCTCTGTTGCTTGGCTTTCCCAATCTGTAAGTTTGACTGCGTAACCTTTCTTGCTCTTATCTTGATTACTTGGTCTACTTAAGCTTAAGTAGGGTTAGAATGGACCTAGAAACACTATCTTCTCATAACCACTGATGATTGACTTTGTGATTTGGTGGGTTTATTTTTTTCATTTTTAAATATATATATATTTCTATAAAAACCCTTGAAGGATATACTTTTTTGATGTTACCCCACAATGAAATTGACATAGACTGAATGGCCCTTTTGACTCCATAGATGTGGATCTTATTTAGGGTTTGCTGCTAAAAATTTTTCATTTACAGAAGAAGGGAAAAGGTGGAAGCAACATCTTTCAGTTGGAAAACAAAGATAAGTAGCAATAAAAAAAGAATATGGAGAAAGTGGTTTAGTTGCATGCTTCTACTTTCCTAATTTGCCTACATATTTACATTACATACACCTGAAAAGTAGCTACATCCCCCTTTCTTTTTTCAGTTTCTTTCGTGTGGAGGGAGTGAGAAGTTAGAAACTCTGTTAGAATTTTCATTTTCTGACTACTACCGCAAATAAAATCATATTTTCTTTATAGTTAGATAGATATATTCTGTTCCTTGTTCAAGGCTTCAAGCAGAAATGAAAATTGGTGCTATTAATTTCTCAAATATTACCTTATTTTCACTTGTTTAAAACAACCTGCTTTTTTTCCTTCGATTTTGAGTTTTCCTCAGATTGTTGACTTGAGTTTTTGTTATCCAACATAGGCAAATTTAAAACTACAGACCAGTTTCAAGGGCCTAAGTTTGGCCCAGATTAATTACAATTAATCTTTCTTATTATTAATTATTAATATTAGTTAAATAGATATTTGAACATGATTTTTTTTTTTATATTAATCTTTTAATGAAATACCGTGTTTAAATTTTTTGAAAGAGTGAGTGATTATAAGGAAAAAAAAAATTAATTTTTTGCAAAATAAACTTTGACTTACATTTATTAATGGGGAGAGTCTTAAATATTTAATGATATCAACGTTAGGTCAAATTTTTTGTCGGTTCGTTCATGTTTGGTTTATTTAAGATGATTATTAGTATGCCCAGTTAATCGTCACGGATTACCAGTTTGAAAGTATAATAAAAATAACATAAAAAAGAAGAGAGAGAAAGAGAGGAATAATTCCCGTAACGTAATTAAATTGGATGCAGAAAGATGCAAAAGGACAGGGAAGGAAGGAGAAGACAACGGTTACCCTCAAGTAACGGCAAAGTTATTAGTAGCTCGAAAATTCGGAAAAGGGATCGCCTTCGGGAATGTTTTACGCTTTAAAACCATCACATCCGCATGTTAGTTTTCTCCCGTTTCTTTCTGAAAAATTGCTGTGATGAAACTATTTATTTATTAAAATCCATAATTTTGTGGAATAATATATATAAATGATTCACAACTCTAAACAAATCTTCCCTTCCCCAATGAATTTCATCGTCTTCATGTAAATGGCATGCAGGAGGAGGCAAAGACAGATGGGAGGAAGAGAAGCAGTCAACAGTAGTAACGGCAAGAAGACAGGGAGAAAGAAATGGGATTTTCTCAAGGAATGTTCTATGCTATAGATCATCTTGAAGAAATTCAAAATGGGGGAATAATTATAACCCCCCTTTTTTTTTTTTTGTTTTCCCTTGTTGGTACGAATAACGTAAACCGGTGTATGGTGTTCTGTTCAGACCACTTGCTCAAAACCCCGCCATCTCCTTCTGTACCCATAAATATGCATGTCATCTAATGTAAAATTTGGGAACCTCAATATCCATATGTTACGGAAATATATTCAAGTATGGAAAGAAAAAGGAGGACTCACCTCAAACTCCACGACTCAAATGTAAAGTATGGAGGAGAGCAAGAAGCAAGTCTTGCTAATTAATTAAAGTTTAGGTTAGACTCTTATTAAGTTCAAGATCCATACACACACCCCAACGGATCATAGCAATTAACGATAGACATTGCGATGTCTGCAGAAACTAGGGAGACTTGTATTAACGAGAAGTAGGAATTTCAAAGATATTTTACAGCAGATGAAACCACCACCCACCCCCCTAGGAGATCTATTAACATGGGTGCTAATATATGTTATCAGAGTCCGGAACCCAAAGTAAGGGTGTCAGTCACCTTTGGAGTGGTTTATATAGAACAACAGTGACATACTTGGACTGGAACCTGTGGGACATACCAAGAGCAACTACGGATTGAGATGACCAACCCTCTTCAATAAACAGGTGATTAAGCACTACATGTTGGGGCTGGGGCAGGGGCTTTGATGAAGAAGAAGCACCTCATTTGAGTTTTCTTATCAGGAACTGTGAGATATAGTTGAGGTGGTACATCCTTTGCATAGTCTTCTTCTTGGGGCAAATCTTGGTTATAACTTGATTCTGGAGATGAGGGGGCCTCAAATTCCGCCACACTTTCAAAATTCTCTGGAACATAATCCTGTGCAAGCAAACATTGGATGGGGTAATTGAAGGGAAAACATCCAACTAAACTCGTTGCATTGAAGATTGCGAAGATGAATAATCTAAAGATCAACATTTGACAACTTCACGTGATCTCAGATTTTCTTTCTTTTCTTTATTTTTTCACGACACAAAAATTCACGGTGCAAATATATATTGTCCATGTTAGTGAGAGTTCACACTAATCTGATACAAGTTAAATCTTTACACACATTTTCAATCTGGATTATAGTACATATGTACCTATAGACTTGAAAATCTTTCCTTCTTAAAATCACAAACAAAATTTCAAACAAACTTCTGACATTCTTGGATTCAAGCAGTAGAAGCTACATTCTATATTTCTTCTCCTCTGCATTTACCCTCTCTTTACGGTTTCTGTGGACACTTCTTGGATCAAGAAATCAAGTTTCTCTCAACTTGATTTACTTTTACATTGATAGAAGGCCAAAAATTATCCAACACTCTTACAAGGAAGATGATCTAATTTTCTTCCATTGTTTCTTTATCCTTCATTATTGTCTATAAACTTTTCACTCAAGAATTGGAGATTATGTAATCCTTGTTACTTTAATTAATTGATAATCTATGTCTTTGTCTTCCTACTCTGTGTTTGATAAGATATCAATTAGCCATTACTTTTTCTTAATGGTTTTTTAAAATTATTTTTTTATCATTAATACAGTGTTACCTCTTAAGTAGGTAATCTACAAATATAACCTAACTTAATCTATAACCTAAGTACCTAACCAGATCAATCAGTAGATCTTAACATGACCTACTTGCCTCCACAAAGGACGTCTATGTTACTCTTGCTTCCATCACCTACAATAGTTTTCTTGATGAACTTTAAATAGAGAGACTAAAGGTGTAATATTATTTACTCAATAAATTTTACATGTGTCTTACAAGAGATTTAACAGTATTTTCTAAAGGATGGGAAAGTTCATTAAGCTATAATCTTGAGCAGCATCTATTGCCCGTTAAATTTGTCTCTTGCATTTGCTGCAATCTTTGTGCAGTAACATGATTAATAGTTTCTGCACTTCAATTCTCAATATTGGCCTACACCAATTCCCAGTCCTACATATATGCAGTTGTCCCAGAATCCTTCAGATAGGAAAACGGTTGCCATATACACCTCATCTTGTGAAACTTCAAATGAACACAGACTTCATTTCACATCGAAAATAAAAACTAATGAAAAGTCCAAAACTTAGATATTGACATTCTTTTTGTATGACCATAAGCTGTTCAAAACGGAGTCTAGACATGCATGCATGACAGAAAAGGAACTGAGAGTAACACGGATGGAATACAGAAATACTGAGACCATTAGCAGTAATAACAAGTGATTAGATATTTCACTTACATGGACATCGAGTAGATTAAATACATTCCCCATTCCATCAGCTTTGTGTGGAAGGTCCGAGATATACCTTGCATTACCATCTACTATGAATTTATAGTGATACATACATGATGGAAGCACCAAGAGAATTGTATGGTCTGTTCCAGATCTTTGAAGCATTCTCCTGCAAGTAACTCCTGCTTCTGAAGATTATAATATAAAGGACAGGAACATATGTTCATTTGGGCTTTAGAACAAAGATGACGCTTGAATATTTTAGTTAAAAGTATTGGCAGTTGTATATACCAACCTTGATGTCCAATTTTCCCACGATCCTTCTACTGCTACGTTATTACCGCCATAGCTCCAAGTTATTAGCATAGGTAGACCTTGTTTAAATGGTTGGTTAGAGGTTCCTTGAATTTCATTTCTCATTTGATTGAAGTAGGCTGGGCCACCAGCTTGAAAGGGACTATCGGCACCTGCCAGTATGAAGAGAACAGTTTGGGCTCAGCTAGTGACTAATTGGGAGTGTTAAAATTCTAGAAAACAAGAGGTTATATGTCTCAGATGTATCAGATTCAAGAGCACAAACTAGAAGGCAAGTTGATTAAAAGGAGATTCATGGCAGACCTTAAGAGATCAATTAGTAGAAACTTAGAACAATCAAAGGCAAATCATGGTAAAGAGAATTTGAGAAGCTATGCTTAGATGGTGATGTAAAGTTCTCTTTGTTCAAACTTCAAAATTTTTATGCAGCCACAGACATTGAGCTCACTCTTGTAACAAGAAATTAGGCATTGAACTTTAGGATATATGAGATGAAAAAGCAAAAGGATTATCAGAGGGTGAAAGGTCTTATTACAGTACCCACAAAAGAGCAAATATAGGTTCTTGGCAACTTAGTATGTCTCAGAAAACTCTTTCAGCTTTAGACAGATCAAGACCAGTTACAAAAGAAACTATTTGCATATAGGAATCAGAAAACAAGAAGAAAGCAAAAAATGGCAAAGGGCATATCGAGAAACACTTTACATAAGACAACATTCAAGTGGATCCTGAAATCTCCATTAATATACTAGCTCAAGAAATTAACGAAGAAAATGAAAACGAAATGGTGCTTTCTCTTCCACTGATGCTCACTCCTATGAAACATAAGGAGCAAGAAAATGAACCCAAATATTCTCAAATTAAAAGATCCTATTATTGTGTGGTGACACAATCAATTGAATTTACATGAAAAGTGGTTAAAAGAAGATAATCAGTAAATAGAGGTCTACATGTACCAAAGGTAAATTCATAGAACATTAAAACGCTAATGAAACAAACCGAGTGCCATATAACCAATAATAATTACATAACAAAATTAACAAACCAGTCATGGCTTGTCATTTAAATGTTCTTTAAATATCAGAAAAATACAATAAAAAATCTGAATCTCTCAACTACCCATCGATTTTCTATATTTATCTCAACTGGAAAACATACCTGCTCCGATAGTCAATCTCAATCACATACGAACCAAATGCAAGCATGTAAAATCATATACAATGAAATAGAGAAGAAATTTCTTTGACTTGAATTTAGTAGTCCAAACTTCATAGGTCCTTCACCGCATATATATATATATATATATATAAACCTTGCTTGATTCAATGTTCAGAGAGAACTATGCATGTACATGAGGTTGGACAAACGAAGGCGAACGAGAGTGTAGTGGGCTACGAGGAGGGCACTTCACTTGTAGCGCGTGGTTTTCACGTGAACCGGGTTCACTTTGATCTCACACATATCTCCTCCACCGCCAACTCCACCACCGCCATCTTCTCTTGCATTCACATTTCCCATATCCGCTGCAAAGATGCGTACAGACAGAAGAAAGGGGAAGAGAGAGAAGAAAGTAACCGTTCTGTTAGAGAGAGAGAGCGAGGGATGGAGAAGGAAGATAAAGATGAACTTTACTGGATATACTGGAAATAAAATAACACTACCTCCGTTCCAGGCTTTAGCCGCCGTTTTGGATTAAGAAAAAATCTATATATATATATATATATATATATTTATATATTTATATATTTTTTATTATGTTTAAAATATCTTTTATTTTTTATATTTATAGTTATAATTTTATTTCTTTATAATAAATGAAAGGAGATATTAAATGAAAAATAAAAAAAATGATAATTATTTATTATAAATTATAAAATAATTTATTATTATGAAACTAATATAATAAGTTCAAATAATTTATATTTTGAGATGGAAAGAATAGTATTTAACACAAAATGGATAGCAGTTGATGACGTGGGGAGATCTGGAATGTTACATGTGGATCGGGACTATTTTAAGATACTGGACCGTGGAAAAAGTACCTGATTTAGCATTAAAAATGCACTGATATTGTGTCCAGAATATGTTCAGACAAGATTCACCCTTCATCTCAATTTCCCTCTCATCCTTTCCCTCCATCTTGTCCATTTGATTTTTCCTGCTTCCAATGCTTATTAACCATACAATTGACTTTTAATTTTTTTCATCCCAAATAATTATAGGTTGTAAGAATCATCAACGAAATCCATCTGAATTCACAAGCCTATCTACTTTCCTTTCCTTTCACTTTGCAAAAGGCATTAATTATTAAAATGGATGTTCACCGTTGAATCCAACCCTACCATTTTTTATTCTACCGTATCTGATAGCTTGAATAACCAAGATACTCACCATGAAACCTACCCTAAGGTTAATATTTTCCCTCCATTTTACTCCTAGCCAGTACACTCTCTCTCTCCTTCTTTCCCTCCAACCTCACTTGATTTTTCAAGAGTTCCAATGCTAACTAATAACTTCACAATGGCTATTAGTTTTGATCTTGGAAAATAATTAGTACTAGAAGATGGCTTGAGCCACTTCTTACCCATAAGCATCAGAATTCATCTCACATTCCTTGTTTTCTTATTTTATTTTATTATTATTATTTTTAACGAAAGAGGCATTCATTGTATGAAGAGAACTTCCAATTCTTTTGAGTCCAATTCACTATCATACTCCCCAACACACCAATGGAATCGAATCATGTGAGGAGCGTCATCAGTGGGCTTTTTGGATCTTTTGATGATGATAGCTTCATCGAGGAAGATCCTCAACCGAAACAAGATGTTGAATCCATTGATGCAATAACCGAGAATATGGAAGGTGATTCAAACATGGTTGTTGAAATCTGTCCAACAACCAGGTAAGAAAAGGGGAGGTGAAATCCTTAGGTATTATTTGCTTACATGTGACAAGTATGGGAAGTCATGCGGAATGAAGTGTAGCAAATGAGCCCGCAAGGTTGAGCGTTGCTTGGAGAGATGATGGCTCATGAATTGTTAAAGCAGTAATAAACCAGCATTCTCATGAACTATACTCAAATATGATTAGGTTAATGGCCAACTATTGGAATGTGAGTCCTTCTTTGAAGAGATATCTTGAGGCTAATGACAGAATGGGTCTTAAAATCAATATGAGCATCAGACTTATGTAGGTTCAACATGGCTGGTCGAAAATTTTGGGGTGTTATCTAAAAGACTGCAGAAATTTCATTGCCACTTTCTTGCAATTTAATTTCAGGTTTTAGATGCTAAATCAATCCACAGATTCTTTATTGAAATGCAGAGTAAGGATCCACAATTCTTTTATCAAATAGACGATGCCAGCAAACTCAAGGACGTCCTGTGGATTCATCCCCAAGGTAGAGCTGTGTATTCTGACTTTGTGATGTCATTAGTTTCAGTGCAACATACCTTGTTAATAGATATAATATGCCATTGGTGTTAATCGGCATGGAGTGTTTGTTCTTATGGGTTGTGCTTTGGTTGCAAATGAGGATGTTCAAACCTTCTTGTGGTTATTCTTCACTTGGTTAGCAACCATAGGAGGCGGCTTCCCTATAACAATACTCATAGATCAATGCGAAAGCTTGAAGGGAGCCCTCCATGAAGAGATGCCGACCACGGTTCATAGGTACTGCATTTGCCACATCCTTACTAAGTTACCTCATAAGGTAATGCGGGTTAGCGATTATCATGTTGCAAAAAAGAGTTAAAGTGTTTGGTGTTTGATAGCTTGACAAAACAAGAGTTTGAGATGAGATGGAGTGATTTTGTTTTGAAATATGATCTGGAAAGCAATGATTGGCTGGTGAAGTTGTTCTCTAAAAGAGGGAGGTGGATGCCCATATACCATGCAAACTATTTTTGGACTGGTATGATGTCTACACAGAGAAGCAATGAAATGCATGCATATTTTGATAATTATGTAAACAGTCAGACCACTTTGTCATAATCTGTGCAGAATTAAGAATTAGCATTGACTGACAAACATGAAAAAGAGATGACTGAGGAACTTAGGTTGAGGTATATAGAAATAGTCTCTCATTCAGGATTCAAGTGGGGGTAACAACTTCAGAGGCATTACACTCGTAAAGTATTCAAATCGGTTGAAACGGAGATGATAAAGTTATATCATGGTGAATTGAGCTTGTTTGATGAAGATGTAGTTCTTGGGGTGGAGAAATTCAAGATACTTGATGGTTCAATCAGAAATGATTTCTATGGAAATCAATTCGTGTACACAATTGAATATAGACCTGTTGGCTGATGTCTTGATTGTGATTGTAAATCCTTTCAGATAAGAAGAATCCTTTACTGACATGTATTCAAGGTACTGGCGCATACAAGGCTTAACAAAGTCCACCAGAGGTATATATTAAGCAGGTGGAGGAGAGATGTTAGACGGCCACACTTGGGAAGATTTTTCTCAGGTGGTTATCTAGACATGATAGACGAATACAAAAGGTGTAGGGCATTACTAAAGGAATTTGAAGATATAGTGGATATGCCCTTGATAGTAGTTTTAAGATAAATCACATCAAAGCCAAACTATGAAATTTGAAGGTGAACGTTTTAAACTGGAATGATAATATGGTTGTAGCTAATACAAAACCAGTAGATGATACACATGTAATAGCTGTAGTAAATCATGTTGGAATAAACATTGTGGATCCCGTTGTTACTCGATCCCGTGGAAGGCCACACAGCAATCGTCGTAGATCTACACTAGAGATGAATACAAGAAGTAGAAGCGGTAGGGGAGGAGGTAGAGGAAGAGGCAGGGGTAGACAAAGTTTTGGAGCTATCGACAAAGGCAAGGGTGGTGGAGTGAACAATACTATTGATCTCAATAGTACAATACTATTCGTTCATTGGATCCTAATATATCGTTAACTTTATTATAATTTGTGATTTTGTGTGCAGTAGTAGAGTACTGGTCTAACTTCCCATATAGATTTGCACAGAACCACTCATCACATCCATGGAGTTCTTTTTTGTATTATTTTATGGAATAAAACTCCTGGATGACCTGGAATAGTATTAATGTGTTACAACATTCTACATTATCCTTCCATTTCAGAACTTCTTTGGAGGACATATTGAATTATCACCTATTACATTGGAAGTCCATTTTCAAATCTGAATACATTACCTTGTAGGCATGTTTTGGACGAATAGGTAATATAAGTCCATATGGTGAATGAAGATATTGGTCCTCTGTTACTTAACAAAGAAGACAAATTCGTACATAATTGCATTGTTTCTTGACCATAGTCATTACACAACAAATTGAAAGCAAATAACAAAGGTAGAGTTCTATACTCATAAAAGAGCACAAACCATAAACAACATTGATGGACGTTTATATATGAAGGTCTAGATGCCAATCCTTTAACACAACTCATAGGCAATCCCCAAACTTAATGGGCAGTATTCTAAACCTTTCCCTTTTTAGGTGGAGAATCTAAAATTTCTTTAGATACAAGCCTAGAAGATTTCCTCTGTCCAACCCTAGGAATGGCATGACCTTTCTTCTTCTTTCCCTTATTTCCATTGTTGCATCCATCTTGACCCTTTGCAACATCAACATTCTCACTTCTGTCGGGTGACGAGGAGTCTACCTTTCCATCCTCTAAAATAACCTGGCAATGCAGTGTTGTCCTGAACACGAGTATCAGCTGCAGATGTGTCTCTATCATCAATTGTTTGCTCAGCTTCATTCTTGCCGTTCACATAACCAACATTAATGACTTCTTTAGCATCATTCCCCTTTTCCCCATCACCAACACCATGGGCTTCTTCATCAACATTGTCATACTTGGCATCCTTTTTGGCATTGATCCCAAGTCTCGTGGATCTCCTCTATCCAACCCCAGCTTTGGATTAGCCTTTCTCTTCTTACTCTTCTTCCTAATGTTGCACCCAACTTGTCTCGTAGCAACAACACCATTCTCACTTCCATCTGGTGACATCTATCTTTCTATCATCTCCAACAACAACCTCTGGCTCCTAAGTGTCATTCTGAACGCGAGCATTAGCTACAGATGTATCTCCATCAACAACTGTTTGCTTAGCATCATTGTTGTCGTTCACATTACCAGTGTCATTGACTCCTTCAGCATCATTCCTCCTTTCTCCATCAACAGTACCAACCCCTTGTTCATCAGCATTATCATACCTGGCATCAGCTTTGGCATTGACCCTTAGCCGTGTGTATTTCCTCTATCCAACCCCAACCTTGGGCTGTTCTTTCCTCTTTCTTTTCTTTCTTCCATTTTTGCATCCTTTTCCCATCACCCCAACTACATCATTCTCATCCCCATCTATTGCATCATCAGATACTGTGGTGTCAACCAACCTCTTTTCTACAGCACCACTCGCTTGCACAACAACATCAGCAAATGTGTCTCCATCAACAGTTGTTCTCCCTGCTTCATTGTTGTCGTCCACATGACCAGCATCATTCCCCTTTTCCTGATCAACAGTACCAACCAATTCTTCATCAGCATTGTCATACCTGGCATGAGCATTGGCATTGATCCCTATTCTTGTGGATTTCCTCTATCCAAACCCAACCTTGGGCTGACCTTTCCTCTTTCTCTTCTTTCTTTCATTGTTGCATCCTTGGCCCATCACCCTAATGACATCATTCTCACCTCCATCGATTGCATCACCAGACACTGTGGAGTCAACCAACCCCGTGGAGTCAACCAACCCCTTTTCTACAGCACTACCTCCTTGCATAGCAGCATCAATGGCTAATGTGTCTCCATCAACAGTTGTTCTCTCTTTTTCATTATTGTTGTGCACATCACCAACAACATTGACTAGTCCAACATTGCATTCCCCCTCATCATTCATATTTCCCATACCAGCATAATTATTGGCATTAATTTGGGCACTAATTTCAAGTACCTAATCATAAACATCCGTCTCGACTTCAATCCCTCCTGTTGTGGTGCTGACTTCCATTTCGATCCTTTGCCCTTGTCTCCACTTTAGGATTTGCATCACCACCATGGACACCTTTATCCACACTGTCATTTCTTACTCTGTTCTTCTTTTGATCCACGATATATTCCATTGTTCTTCTCAAGCACCTGCAATCTGCGTAGCAAGTGTCGCACTAATTCGGTAACCCCGTGCAACATCTCTCTAGTTTTTTTATTTTCATGACTAGACCCACCCATTCTTTTTTTCTTTTGTCCACGACTATCATCATCTGAAGTAGAGCTGCTAGCTTCAAACCCTTCATATTCATCGTCTTCATCTTTCCCATGTCGTTCTAGTTCCTCTCTTTGTTTTGGTCTCTTAGATGCTATTGGTTTCAATTCCCAATTGCACTTCCAAACACCTTCATGAAATATGACATGCATCCTGTTAAAACTCTTTTCATTGTACGCATCTGCTCTTTTACAATCAACTTTACCTACTCCTAATT
The DNA here is from genome assembly GCA_028571225.1 of Parsonsia alboflavescens. Lineage (NCBI taxonomy): Eukaryota > Viridiplantae > Streptophyta > Magnoliopsida > Gentianales > Apocynaceae > Parsonsia > Parsonsia alboflavescens. The sequence continues at coordinate 17,203,577 of JAOXNR010000022.1, forward strand.
TTACCCAGGCATGCTTAAACAAGAGGGTAAGTATCCTGCCATACGGTAAGGATCTATTTTCCCCCTCAAACAGTTAAATGCATGTTTTATCTCAAGCTAACCAAAATTCATCTTCATGCCTTTACCCAGCATGAGCATGATGTTCCTTTGGGCATAGTTCATTGTAGTTTTGTGACCTTCATTTTGGATTACCATTTGATGCAATATGCAATATTGTGTAGTCAGCTTTGAGGATTCCTTAGGTTTTTTTTGTTATTGGACGTCCATAATTAAAGATTCTTTGAAACTCAGTCATGCTAAATCCATCAGCACTACCGTTGTTCATGTAATAAGTAGAACATTCCTTATTCAGTAACCATAAAAGACTATTTATTAAAGTAGAATCAAATGCAAACGTCTTTCGATTAACCATGGTCCTCCAACTCCCGATATTTCACTTAACGAAATCATCATCATTTTTATCCGCCCCATTCGAATATACCCTAAGATTAGCATAAATTTCAAGAACGACTTCAATATGGTACTCATTGGACACCTTCAAAGGACCATATTTTCAGCATTACGTAATTTCTATAAATTGAAGTAACTACTTGGAAATATTTTTCTTTGATTATTCAAAGAATTGAGCATATACATTCTTCGCTCTGTCGTCTAAGAATAGTTCTGCTTTTGCTCCCTATTCCTCTCATGAAGGTTGTACTTCCATTGGGTGTTGCTCTTGTTATTCTTTTTTGCACACATCTTGTGCCCCATTCTCTTACATATTGGTTGCCTAGAAGTTTTACAAATTAAAAACAAGTTTAAAAAAATCACATCTTTTTTATCATTTCCGATAAACAGACTTGCTGTAAAATTATGAACGTAACCTCAACAAGTATGCTGTTAGAACTGAATTGATGTGATATTTGTTTGTTCTGTAATAATAGTGAGGGAAAACATGTATAAAAAATCAATTCCTAACAATAACAAGGAAAAAGGGTCCAAAAAACTGGATCTTTGCCTAAAGGGTTGTCGGATGAGAGGGGAGAGATACTTTCGTTTTCAATACTTAGTCCAAATTTTGAAATCTTTTGAATTTTAGGGTTTGATCGAATTGGGCCAAATCAACCCAAACAATGCATACGAACAAAAAATTTCCTTGGAAGGTTTAAAAAGTCAATAAGAATATTAACAGTCTTTGTTTCTTTCTCATGAATGTCACGAGATGAAAATTCTAAAGAAGTCAAAGAATTTTTTTTTTTACAATATAAAACTGACATGGATGTCCATTATGAAATCAAAAGGAAGAAGAGTCCATATTGTCCAAAATAATCCAAAAAGGATAAATTAGAGCTTACACATATAGATGAGGGCTTTTAACCCATTTGGTCCCACATATTTGAGCCAACCTATAGTATGATTCTAAAAGTTTGGTCCAAACATAGACTTAAAGCCCAATGAATAAATCTATTTATACTCTATATAATGAGAAGAACTTGAGATGCTAAATGGCATCATTTCCAACCTATTCATTATATTGAATAGATATATAAATGTTAAAAATAAATATTAATAAATAAAATATAAAATAAGTTATAAATAAATAAAATATAAAAAAAGTCATTATTAAATAGTTTACGTTAATTCAAATATGTTACAACTGTTTAGAATTATTGGCCGATTTAGGACTCAAACTATATCATTTTGGCCATTTTGGTTCTTAAAGTATTTTTTTGGTCTATTTAGACTTTAAACTATTTACTGGTCTGCCATTTTGGTCATTTTGACCAGAATGTTTAAAAAAGTTACCAGAATTTTGAATCAACAATAGATTGACCAAATTGGGAAGGGCATTTCCGTCATTTCACTATTTACTGATGTAAAAAAAAAAAAAAAAAAAACAATATAAGATCCAGCCAGCACTGTTCATCTTCTCCCTCAAGAACCACAAAGCACCACCATTAGTCTAGATCCCATTACTTGATAGTGGTGAATCTTGGACCTGTCAAGCCAGAAGTTGTAGGCCGCTGAACAAAGCTGTAACTGTGACCATTAGATCCGCTATCTTTTACTAATCGGATTAGATCGCAAGTGACCGCTAGATTAGATTAGAGGGAAAGGTTGTTGACGGAGGTTATGATGGGTGGTGGTGGCAGTGGATCTAGAGGGAAAAGATGAACAGTGCCGGCTTGATCTCTCTCCCCCACCCCCTCGCCCCCTCTTCAGTGAACAGTGAAATGATTGAAATGTTCTTCCCAATTTGGTCAATTCACCGTTGACTCAAAATTTTGGTGACTTTTTTGAAGATTCTGATTAAAAGGACCAAAATGGCCAATCAGTAAATAGTTTAAGGACTACGCATGCCAAAAAAATACTTTAGGGACCAAAATGGCCAAAAGGGTGTAATTTGAGTCCTGAATTAGCCAATAATTGTAACGGTTTAATAATAGTCAATATTTTCATTAATTGACATATACTACAAATCTTATATATAATTTTTTTTTTCTCAAATTTTGTAATTACATGTAAAAAACTTTAAATGATTGGAATACAAAATAATTAAATTATTAATCAGTAGAATATAAAGAGTTTGTGTTACATATTTAGGGTCTACAATTCAATGAAATAAATATTACAATAGTTAGTATTATTATCATTTAGTACAAACTATTATTAATACAATTTAAATTCCACCGATAATATTTCTCAATCACGATACGTAACAATCAATAGAAATTGAGGCCAAACGTGATCTAATGTCAATATATAAATATATATTTATATATATATATATATATCTTTGTAAGAGAATTGTGATTTTGAAGGACATTTAAGTATAAAAATTACAAAAATTTTATTTTTTCAAAAAGTTTTTTGAAATTTGTATTATAAGGTTTGTATATTAATAAAATTTAGTGATTTATTGATTTTTTAATGTTTAATTTAAACAAACATTCAGTAATATAATATTATTTATTATTTATATTTTGTGATTAAATCACAGTTGACAGCATAACTGTCAAACATTGCGTGTGTTTAACCCTAGTAATATTAAGAATATGAATAGTGAAAAATCGTATTTAATTTATTTGAATTCTTATAGAAATTATATTATTTGAATAACAAAGTTAGTAGTGACCAAAAAGGGGAAAAAATGTAAATAATATTAATTTATGTTTGGGCTTGAACACTTTGTGGGATCGGGTCCATCATGGCTTGGGATTGATTTTTAACCATGCAATTTCCATCCAGAATAATTTATCGAAATGGATTATATATTAGCCATCCTGTTGAGGTAAAATGGAAATCCATCAAATAGAGTCAAGGTTGCATTAAGAACAAAACTAGGAAAAGGGTCATCTGGTGCCGGATCAAAAGTGGCCAGCAACAGATGGCTATTGGAAATTCTAGTGGCCATCTGGCTCCGACTGGTCTTGTGGTGAACGCCAAGGTTCTCAGTGTCTCCATTTGGTGCTTGCTTGTGCCATCTCAGCCCTACGCTCATTTTGTATCATGGAAATTTCTTCCCTAGCCTTCCTAGGCTCTCTAACTTGATTCCCAAAGCTCTCAAGGGCTTGTTCTTTGATTGTACAGACCTCATTGATGTCTTCTATCATCCACAAGTAGAATTCCTTCCTTGGCCTCTCTTCATCTATCAATAATTGTTCTTCAAAGATTGTTGGGAAATCAAACATTTCTTCTCTCATTTGCACAAAGGTGGCCAATGCTTGCCTCAACTTGGATGCTCTAACTCTTGTAATTGGTCCGGAAGGAATCATAGGTGTTGGATCTCCATCATTCCCCCTCACCTCGAAAGGATTCACCCTCGAATCAGCTTCATCTACATCAAAAGGAGAAAGATCACTAACATTGAAAGTTGAACTCACGTTATACTTACCCTGGAGATACACATTTTGTAAGCATTATCATTGATCTTCTCTATGATTTGAAATGGTCCATCTCCCCTTGGCTCAAGCTTTGTCTTTCTAGATTGAGGAAATCTCCCCTTCCTTAAGTGAATCCATAAGCCAATCACCTGTTGGGATTTATGCCCAAAAAGACTATCATTTTCTGAGATAACGGGTAAAAGACTATAATCTTTATAAATAAATACATATTAGCACATCATGCAATAAGGTCCAAATTGGTTTAAATAGGTGATCTATGTGTTGGGTCGTTTAGCATAGTAAGGTACGGATCATCGGAAGTTTAAATTATAAGGAATTGGTTTTTGACTGATTAATGGAATTGGACATTCCATTGAACAAAGGTCATAACACATTCGTCTCCTTTAAGAAGGGTGAATTACCTTTAGTTATTGGGTAGTGCTCCCGGACTATATGTGTTAGCACATTTTGTATGTATAGAACAGGACCATTGAGTGATTGTTCTTTAGAGGTACTATCAAAGAAGAGAGAACTAGTATCACTGTTGCTACTGCATGGACACGACCAAATGACATGAGTATGGGTTGGTGGTCTGACGAAGCTAGTTCCCTGTGTTTTGATATGCTATGGGTGAGATCACATTATGCAGATCAATAGCCTCGTATGTTAGGTACTCGGAGTTAGTTAGTCAAGATAGACTCATCTAATAGGGTTCTATGCCATTTCATTTATGAGATGGGTTAATCGCCCCCTTGTGTGTTGTTCTTAGTTGGATCACTGAACCTCAGGCCTTGGTAGTATAATTGTTATTGTACTGAATATTCTTCTAGTGATTATTAATTGTGATTCAATGGTAATAAAACTAGATACCTAAGGATGGTAGATTCTATTGAGTAAGGTGATAGTACGCTAGAACCTAGGCTCAATAGTGGGTGTTACTTAGAAGGGCAAATGTGTTGTTACAGCTGTAGGTCAAAGACTAAGGGTTGAGATTGATCTTAATGAGCCTTCTATTTCTATAGTAATATATCATGGAGTACATCATCTTCTTATGGTGATAATAGAAGATGTTTAGAATGACTAAAGTTTATTACTACTATGTAGTAAGGGCATTATGGTCATTCTATAAAGCCATAAACATTGTGTCTTAAGGTTCCTCATCTAGCCCTATTGAGCATGAATGATTTTATATCATTCTTAAATAGGAGATTGGAGAAGGAATTAATTTTAGTCTAGATAGCATTAATAATTAATTAAGGGTTTAATTAAGCCTTGAAATTAATTATTTGGGTTTGAATAAAATTAATTAGTTATTTTATTTAGTCTTATAATTAATTTAGACTTAAGCCCATAAGATTAATTATTAATGGATTGTTGGGCTTTTGGCCCCTAGGAAGCCCTCGTATCTTCCTTCTATAAATAGACCTCATGGTCATTTGATAAAGTGGTAAGTGGAAGATAGAGAGAGAGAGAGAGAGAGAGAGAGAGGGGAAGAAGCTACCAACATACTAAAAAATTTCCAAGGCCATTCTCCGTGGTCTTCAGATTTGACTTTCCTCCACTCCACTCACAGAAATTCTACAGTCTTCTATTTTCCTTTATGTTCACCCAGACAGGTTGGGAATAGATTAGAAGATCTTTTGCTTAGTAGATCAAGTCTTGCAGATCCATTCCACATGATGAGATCTCCGTGAATCGTCATTCCGAGATTTCAGAGCCACTATGCTGTAAGACCTCATCATGTGAAGAGGCATGGGAGATCCATAGGGGGTTCTCACGGCATGACCTATGACGAAGTGTTGGCTCTTAACCCCCGGATGGCCAAGCGGTTGGGACCCGTGATGGTTCGTACAGTCGAGAGGCTGTATGTCGTGAAAAGTGATTTTTTAGGTACTTCAGGATGTCACGATCTTTTGGGATACGGAGCTAGTAGGTATCAGTGTATAGATATTGTTCTCATGCTTTTATGTAAGAAACAGTTTAAAATCCTTGGACTCTAGATGTAGTTTCCTTGTGGATTCTTGATCCGATTTTCTTCAAAGTGGTATCAGAGCAGGTTCTCAAGACAAAGTCTCGATATTGAACTTCCAGAGATCTTTCTAAGTTGCTGGAGGACTTCATCTATTTCGTTCACACCAAGGCAGAACCATGGCAGATCGGATAACAAATGGAGCGTTGTTGGAGTTGCAGATCTGGCCATGCATGGCTACGTGACTAGGTAGATTGAAAGATATTTAAAAACAAATGGAAAAAGAAAAAACTTATCTGTTTTGCGAGACTGCCAGAGCATTTGCCTTCAGTCGTTGGAAAGATCTGGTAGTGTAGATGGTGTGTAGTGTCATCCAAGCAGCAAATCGGCCTGCTAAGGCCACCACCTGCCAGGCAGCTACTCGCAAGCAGCTAGAATGCAGGGATAGGCGATAGAGCAGAAGCGAGCTTGATAGGTGGTAGAGCAATGCATTCCGAATTCAGTTCGATGGCATGAGCCTCGCTTAACCAGATGTAGTGGGCTAGGAGGCAGCTAAACAACGGGCGCTCCAACAGACAGTCTTGAGCAGTTGAGACAGCCAAGCATGGAAGTTCCAGGAAGTCAAAATTGGCGGCTTCTCAATAGCAAGTTGCCAAGTGAATTTCAACTTGTAGAAAGTTGTAAAAGTTGCAAGAGTCAAATTTAGAGAAGTTGCCAGTGTCAAATTTGGCGGCTTCTCAATAGTAAGTTGTCAAGTGTATGGCAACTTGTAGAAAGTTGTAGAAGTTGCAAGAGTCAAATTTGGCAGCTTCTCAATAGCAAGTTGCCGAGTGTATGGCAACTTGTAAAGAATTGTAGAACCATGGAAGTTCCAGAAAGTCAAAGATGACGGCTGGTCAAAGATGACATCTGGTCAAAGAAGGGAGGCTCGGGTTTTAGCTGAAAGAAGAAGCCCTCAGGTTTTTTAAATTCCTAGTTTTGGGCCTTAAGTGTTTTATTCGCCCAATTAGGAGTTTTAATTAGAGTTCTTTCTTTATTTATTTTAAGCTTAATATTTTAGTGATATTAAGAAGCATGAAAAGAAATTAGAAGCCACCCTTAGGAAAATAAACAAGATCACTTACTAATCAATTTATTTGATTAATTGGTCACATAGGACTAAAACTAGAAAAAGCATGAAATTAATTTTATGCTTTGTTTTATATATATTATGTGACGTATATCATTCCTATGGGAAATCTAGATTAGGAACGTTGTTGAAAATAATTATTTGATTTGGTTCTGATAACTAAGAAATCAAGAAAATAATTATAAGAACGATAATTAAATTCTT
>JAOXNR010000022.1:17210844-17222788 GCA_028571225.1 Parsonsia alboflavescens
CTATGTTTCTGCCTTATGTGAGGAATTTAAACTCAAAAATCAACCTAGCCTTGTGTTAAACTAAGGTATCGACCAATGTTTTGGCTTTGTATGTATAGCATTTGTTAGCCAATAGATGGAATCGACTTATCCGTTATGTGCACGGATGTAGGTTGCAAATACTCGATCATCATGCTTGTTTCTTTATCTTTGTTTCTCTCTTTCTTCGAACTTTTCAAAAAGCATATTTGTTTAAGCACTCCATTACTGATTTTATGAATCGATGAATTGGAAGATTTTGGATTACTAGATGAATTTTTGAAACTTTTCATTATTAATTCCATTGTAGACTGGAAGGTTTCCTTGAGGATTCATGGGTGGTTAGTTGTATGTGAGATTGGTGTTAGAGGAGAGACGATTTGGGTTAGGAACGGTGGAAGCCAAATGATGAAGCCGGAACTCTATCGATAGGGGCCTGGTAGGATTGTGACTAGATTATCGCATGAGCCATCCAAGAAATCTGTAAGGAATGGAAGTCTTCATGGGAAGGGGTGTGTCCCAATATCTAGCTCCGATGGTAAGGTTAGATATTGAGAGAGAGAATGCAAATTGCTATAAATTGCGGAAGAGAGAGAGAAGATACCTATTTTTTGATTGTGAATCCCTTTTATAGATTATCAAACTGTCGGTGTTCATCCCATGTAGGATTCATTGTAGAGTCCTTGTAATGTTGTAGTTGATAAATCTTTATTCTATTGAATATTGTAGTGATAAATATGAACGGAATAGGATTTATATTATAAGCATCTCTAAAACTAAATAAATAAAATAAAAGAAATTTAGTGTTATATACACTATGTAAATATATATATACATATATATATATGTATATATATATATACACACGTTAAGATACAAGGAATAATAATATTCATAATTTAATGAAGATTCAATACAAGTATTGAATTCTATAGATCCAAAATTTTACAATTATTTTTTGGTTTTATTTTTCAAAAAAAGTCTTTGCATTTTTATCCATTCCTTTTTCAAATAATTTATTAAAAGAATTATCTAAAAAAATTATAACAATCTTCAATTTTTATCTATAATAATATTGTTGAGTTCTTAGTCAAAGTGATTTTGGGTGCATTTGGATAGAGGCTGAAATTATAAAAATTAAAAAGTGAAAAGTAGAATAATTTCCAAGTTTTGAGATATTGAGAGTGCATTTGGATTGATTTCATGAATATAATTTTTAACCATCCTGATAAGAGAATTATATTACAAAAATACGCTTCCACTTTGTAATAGATTCAAAATTACCCTAATTTATTTGTCCCAAAATTCCAAACCTTAACCTCAAGATTAAATTGACAATATTCGTAACTCACAAACCCACATCCAGTTCAAAAATCCCTCGTTATCGGGTAAATAAGGTGAAGGTGGGTTACAAACTCAAAAATCTAGTGTTACCCAAAGATGAGAAGGAAATAAAGAGGAGAGAAGAAAGAAAGGGACAAGAAGATAAGGATCACAAGAATAGGAGGATTTGAGCGGTGGCAATGGTGACAAAGAAATAACTGGATTGGTGGAATGGCTAAACACAATAAAGAAATACAAGGATTCTTGAGTTTGGTATGTAGAGATTGCCTCACATATGAGAAAATCAAATCTTGGACCTTTTCTCTATATCTGAGAAAATAAAATTTCGAAAGTAATTCTTCATCATCTATGTATTTGTGCAAGTAGCTTTTCTCATTAGTGGGTGTGGGTTTTTGGTTGCACTTAAGAAATTTTCAATAAGGAGGTTAGCAGAAGAAGGAATGACAAAATATCGAGGAGAAGAAGAAAGGATGACAAAGAGGAGAAAAAAGAATAAGGAAAAAAGATAAATAAATAAAATGACTTTAAATGAATTGAAAATGGACTAGAAATAAGGTGCGGATTTATTTTCAAGATTTTAATCCTTTTGACCTATAATCTCAGTTTTTGGATCTCAAAAATCTGTCCAAATACATTTTGTGTAAATTCTTAATTTTTAAAAACTGAAAATTGAAAAATTTATGCCGTCCAAATAGACCCTTTAGAAACCATCACTTTTTGTTTTTTTTTTTTACTTTTTAAAGTGTAACCAAAAGCCGGAAAAAGTTGAAAAACTAGTAGTATACAACTTCGTAGATTAAGGGATACTTTCAGAATTCAACACAAAAGAATGTCCTTAAATAGCGAAAATTAGGAGTAACAGTCAAAGATACCATTTAGATATGGAGTATTTTTGTACAGATTCACAAATGCAAGTACTGCCTGGGTAGGGTGGGCCCTTGGGATGCGTGGGGACAGGTGTCATAAATGGAGATGCAGCTGTCCTTTAGATTTTTTTTTTAAAATTTTAAATTATTATTATTATCCAAAAAAAAAAGAGAGAAAAAGAAAAAGAATTATTACTATTATATTAATTGGTGCATTTACCTCAGACCCAACGCCTCCTCCTCAGTCACTCTCCGACTCTCATTGCTTTCACCTATTTATCACGTCCCATTCTCTCTCTAGAAGTCTGCTTGCTCTCTCTCCTTAGTTGTTGAGCCGTTGACAGGAACTTTTTAGGGTTTTCTTCTGCAATTCAACCATTTTCTCTTTCTGGTTTCTCTTGGGGGTTGGCTCTCTGTCACTAGACTTGACTCACTGTTGCTACTTCTCAGGTACCGCGGTTGATTTTTTATTTTTTTAGTATTTTTTTCTGATGATATATATTTTTCTGGTGGTTGTTTCTTGTAAAAGAAAGAATCCTCCAATGTACTTTATTTTTGGGTTCCTTTTGTGAAAATTTTGTACTCTGGTTGTGTAATTTTTTTTTTTTTTTGTGGGTTTTGACGGCCGTAAACGAAGTGGGTTATAAATGGTTTCTCCACAGAACCTTACCCTTTTTTTATTTGACTTGATTTCATGTTTTACACTTTGTTTACTGCTTATCTGGGCTTGCATGTCTGTTTCGACTCTTGATTTGTGGGAGTCACATGTTCTTAAGGAAATGCATGTGCTTTGTTGCTGCTATTTGCTAGCTTTGTCCGGCGTCACATTGACATGTAGTTTGTTTTCGCCGTCACCAGATCGTACACGTAAATTTTCACGGGGATTCAGGAGTTTTTAGCCCCTAATCTGTAATTCCCGTGTTTAAATTGAGATATCTAGTGTTTCGAGTTTATGGCTGTTGGTATAATTTTCCCCTTATTTTTAAGTATATAACTTTTCTGAAATTGAGTTTTCCTTTTTACCAAAATTCCCTAAATTTCCTTTAAGTGAAAAAAATTCCCAAAATCTGATCTGGGATTTTGTTGTCTTTTCCCTTCTGGGGGTAAAATTTGTTGGTAGTTTATGGCTAACATGTACAAGTTGACTGGTATAGGTGCATTTAACACGCAAATTGTGGCTTCAAATTGTGCATGTGACATATCTTCTTTCCTTTCTCTGTGACCGATGGTCTGTTTTTGTTTTTTGAGGATTAATGAAAGTCAAAGAAGAAATGGAGAAAGGGACTTGTTTATTTTGACAGTATTTGAGCTTGCATGTTTTAAATTTTGTTCTTGTCAGTTCTTGGTGATGGATCCATCAGAACTAGAGAAAAATGGGGCTTCTGATGCTTTGCCACCACCCCCACCGGTACCTCCAAATGTAACTCCCATTAAAGCTGAAGGAGAATTGGTCAAGAAAAAGCTTAGAGTTCCGATGGCACGACGTGGCATGGGAACCAAAGGGCAGCGAATTCAGCTACTAACTAATCACTTTAAGGTGGATGTGAAAAGTACTGATGGCCAGTTCTTCCACTACAGTGTATGTTCATGCTTTCATGTCACAATCTTTCTTATTGCACTTTAGTTTTTCAAGTTGTATGGTATATGCTAGCTCATTTTTGCACATTGGCATTACTTGTGAGCAGGTTGCCCTTTTCTATGAAGATGGTCGTCCTGTTGATGCTAAGGGAGTAGGCAGACGAGTGCTGGATAGAGTGCAAGAGACATATGAATCTGAGTTATCTGGAAAGCAATTTGCATATGATGGAGAGAAAAGTTTGTTTACTGTTGGGCCACTTCCCCGGAACAAACTGGAGTTTACAGTTGTGCTTGAAGATGTCACTTCAAATAGGTGCCTCTGTTTGTTCATTTACTTCCTTGCCATTATTAATCATTTTCCCATACTAAAATGAATTTTCTATTTAGGAACAATGGAAATTCTAGCCCTGGTTTGCATGGAAGCCCAAATGACATTGACCGGAAAAGGGTGCGACGTCCGTATCACACCAAAACATTTAAAGTTGAGATAAGCTTTGCTGCCAAGATACCAATGCAGGCAATTGGGAATGCATTGCGTGGCCAGGATTCAGAGAACTCTCAAGAAGCTATACGAGTATTGGATATCATTCTGAGGCAGCATGCAGCAAAGCAGTAAGTCATGCAATTTTTAAGAAAGATAGCAATACCTACAGTAAGATTTTTGGTGCTGCAAAAGTGTCCAAATAAATATGCTTCATTGCAGGGGATGCCTTCTTGTACGTCAATCTTACTTCCACAATGATGCGAGGAATTTTGCTGATGTGGGAGGTGGAGTCCTAGGCTGCCGAGGATTTCACTCTAGCTTCCGAACTGCCCAGGGAGGCCTATCTCTGAATATTGGTCTGTCCTATTGCTGCACACTTTTGCATTGTTGGTTTATTCTTGTGTTAAGGAAGTTATTCCTTGTATGTATATGTTGTATGACTGATATTTTGTCTTTTCAGATGTCTCTACTACCATGATCATCCAACCTGGGCCAGTGGTGGATTTCCTAATTGCAAATCAGAATGTCAGAGATCCATACTCAATTGACTGGGTTAAGGTAACAGTCACTAGCTCCTTGAGAACATTCATAATTCTGTTAACGTTCTTTCTGAGTTGTCCTTTCCATTTATGCTTGACAGGCAAAACGCACACTAAAGAACTTGAGGATTAAGACTAGCCCTACCAATCAGGAATTCAAGATAACTGGCTTGAGTGAAAAACCATGCAAGGATCAAACGTATGCTTTTCCTATTTTGATTAGTTTCTCTTGGCTTACTGGAAATTAGTTCATATTTCTCTTGATGGAGTTCTCTTATCCATTTGTTTTACTTTTTATGTGTCATTTTAAGCCTCTAAATCAATTTCTTTTGAACTTTACCTGAACTTGAAGAAAACTGACTCAAATTTCAATTATTTGTTGGTCCTTTCTAGCTTCTCATTGAAGCAAAAGAGCAAGGATGATGATGAAGTTCAAACAATAGAAGTTACTGTATATGACTACTTCGTGACCTACCGGAATATTGAATTACGTTATTCTGGTGATTTACCTTGCATCAATGTTGGAAAACCCAAAAGGCCAACTTACTTTCCTCTTGAGGTTAAAATATCAAGTTAATGCCCTCTTTTTTACAAAACAAATTCTTCAGAGGATCTAATTGTAATTTTATCTGTTTCAGCTCTGCTCTTTGGTGTCTTTGCAACGCTATACAAAAGCCTTATCTACCTTCCAAAGAGCTTCTCTAGTGGAGAAGTCAAGGCAAAAGCCTCAAGAGAGGATGGGTACCTTGAGCAATGTAGGTCTTGTTTCAAAAGTTCCGAGGATTTTGGACACAATTATTAGGGATCTACTGATAATTTTCTAATGGGCTTTGCAGGCTCTGAAAATCAACAATTATGAAGCTGTGCCTCTTCTTCGTTCTTGTGGCATTTCAATCAATAGGAACTTCACTGAGATTGATGGCCGAGTTCTTCCAGCACCAAGGGTAAGGGAAAGTATTGTTATGAGGTTTGTGGTTCCTGGGTGATGCAATACTGGATCAGTTTATTAAGCTAATGTTGTATTTATTATGTCATTGTTTGCCATTTATTTTATTATCTTTAATGAATAACAATATTAGGTTCACTTCGTGTTCATTAACCCTTGTGGACATGGTTGGCTTATGCTAACAGTTTCATCTTGTTGCAGTTGAAGGTAGGAAATGGGGAAGATTTCTTTCCGAGGAATGGGAGATGGAATTTTAATAATAAGGTCTTGGTCAACTTCATTTTTCTGTCTTTCTTTGGTCTGTTTGATCTTTTATTGATAAATGCTATACTAACTTACCAGATGATTTGACATCATTTTATTTGATATATTAATTTTAATTACAGAAACTAGTTGAACCTGCAAAGATTGAACGCTGGGCAATAGTGAACTTCTCTGCACGATGTGACATCCGAAGCCTTGTTCGGGATCTTATCAAATGTGGAGAGATGAAAGGAATTGTATGATTCTTAACCTAAGTATTATTAGAGTTTCAAACAATGTTGTGCCAGTGATTATTAACTTGCATATCCATGTTTGAAGTCTGTGGAGCAACCTTTTGATGTTTTTGAAGAGAGCCAACAATTCAGGAGAGCCCCACCTCTTGTTAGAGTGGAAAAAATGTTTGAAGAAGTTCAGTCCAAACTTCCAGGAGCTCCTAAATTTCTTCTATGCCTCCTTCCTGAGAGGAAAAACTGTGACATATATGGTTTGTTTAATCTATTTTCTTTTGGCCAGGACAAGGAACGATTATCATCCTGGCTGAATTTTTCATTGTTAAATGCTTTCATTTATTCTGTTCGTTGTAATCCATTTGGTATTGTGTTTATTGGAATTTCCCAGGTCCTTGGAAAAAGAAAAACCTGGCTGAATATGGTATCGTCACACAATGCATGGCTCCCACTAGAGTTAATGATCAATATCTCACCAATGTCCTTCTGAAGGTGAATGCTAAGGTGAGATCTTCTAGTCCTCGTAGGATTTTCAATCTCTTAGGTATATCTGAGGTCTTATTAATCTTGACATCAATTATCACGCTCTACGTGATGGGCAGCTTGGTGGGTTAAATTCTATGCTGGCTGTTGAGCATTCCCCTTCAATGCCTATGGTGTCTAAGGTTCCTACCATAATTCTTGGGATGGATGTTTCTCATGGATCTCCAGGACAATCTGATGTCCCTTCAATTGCTGCCGTAAGTAGAAATTTCTCAATTGTCTACTTAGCCTCATTGGAGAAATCTTGTTTCTGTTTGATGGTGATGTGTTTTGGCTGCTTAAACTGGTTTATTTTATGCATTTCATAGGTTGTGAGCTCAAGGCAATGGCCACTAATATCTAGATACAGAGCAAGTGTACGTACTCAGTCTCCTAAGGTTGAAATGATTGATTCTCTTTACAAACGTGTTTCAGAAACTGAAGATGACGGGATAATGCGGTAATGTTCTTGTTTTGTGTCTGTTTTTGTAGAAATTTTGACCCTCTAAAAGAATGGGGCACAAAATTGGAGTAAGATAATTTTTTATTTAGAGTAATATACTTGTAATAATGTAAGGTAAAGACAGTCTTGATAGTTTAAGACACCACCTCAAATATTGTGACTGCATCCTGAATCAGGAATTGAGATGGTGCAGTTATTGAGTTATACATTATAAATCAGTTACATTATGTGTACCTGACTGACCTTACTTTATGAATTGCTGCAGCGAGCTTCTTCTTGATTTCTATGTTAGCTCTGGAAAAAGAAAGCCTGATCAAATCGTTATATTCAGGTACATAATTCTTCCAGTTTCCATGCCTTTATTTGTGGTTTATACTTATATTTCGAACAATCCCACTTTTTTGTTTGTTGTAGAATGAATACTGACTATTATCTGGGGTGTCTCTTTCCTCTTGTGACATGGCGGAGTTAAATCATTAAGGTTGTGTTTATATTCAAATATATTTAATTAGGTAACAAGAGGATATTACCAAGTTTTGCGGAAGATGCTGAATGTTACTGATTGTGCAAGATTCACTTCTGTTTTTGAAAAGTGGGATAATTGGCTTTGCTGGTGAAACATCCATTAAATCTAAATGTGAAAAAGAATTTACTGTGACTGCTTCTATTCTTTTTTTAGGAAGGGGAAATGTGAAGATAAAATAATAAGCAGAAAAAAAGCATTCGAGATACCTAGGTATTCTAGGGGCGAAGATGTGATATGCTATTAGCATCTTAAGTCTTTGCAAAAACATCTTATCCCTGTTTACCTGTAAAAGAGAGGGGCTGGGGAGGGGGGATGAGAGGGAGAGGATGAAATTGATTTATTTTGTAATTATGGTTGGGTACCGATAAAAGTTACTGAACTCTTAAGAGGTAACTTGAAGTTCTTTGGAGATGCTAATCTTGTTTCTGTTGTGGTATAAGATGAACTCTTCCCCTGGTTTAAAAGGAAAATGAGGTGGTGATGTTTGATTGTGTAATGTGATATGTTCTGTTTCTTAAAGCAACAAGATTTATAGTTTAATTGATTGTTTGTTCTCCACTTGATATTCCAATTCTTTCTTTGTTATGTCTCAAATTCCTTGCATGAACTTTTTAATTGCTATGTTCCTCATATTTATCTTTATCTTGGTGATCTCTCTTTTCCTCCAAATTCTCAGGGATGGTGTGAGTGAATCCCAGTTCAATCAAGTCCTAAACATTGAACTGGATCAAATTATTGAGGTCTGTGCATTTTGTGTTTCTATTTGAAATGAAAAGCCCATTATATTTGTTCTGGGAGAAAGGAAAGTTTCTGCTTCTCAGTCCATGCATTATGCAGGCTTGTAAGTTTCTGGATGAAAAGTGGAACCCAAAGTTTGTTGTAATTGTGGCTCAAAAGAATCACCACACAAAATTTTTCCAGTCTGGATGTCCTGATAATGTCCCACCAGGTATTATATCGTGATATATAAGACCATGTGCTAATATTTATGTTTTCAGCCAGCGCATAATGGTGCATCTGTATTGGTTCAGGGACCGTAATTGACAACAAGATTTGTCATCCAAGGAACTATGATTTCTACTTATGTGCACATGCTGGGATGATTGTAAGTACTTTGGACTGTAAGACTACTTTAGACATAACATTTCTGTCTTCCATAAGTTTATGTATTCATATAGTTCTACCAGGTCTGTGCATAACATATCTAAGAAATCAGTCTGGAAAGATAGTAACCTTTGTGCGTCCCTTCCCTTGTATAGTTAAGTTTCAGGCATCCAATGTGGCCTACATAATTTTGTTTGCTTTCAGTATTTTGCTTCACATGAAATGAAAATGGCTTGATCATGTTTTGAAATATTAATTAAAATATATCGGGTGCATTTGGGAAGGAGGTTTTCAGTTTTTAAAAACTGAAACATGAACCTAATTTTTACTTGGCCAAGAGTTGACCCAGTCAATGTGCTCAATTTTTATGAAAATTAGGAACTTTTGATCAAAAAACTAAAAAATGACCATACCTCTTTTGAGGTTTTGTTTTGAGACTCAATTTTAAAAGTTTGAGGTATCAATCCTACTAATAACATTTTTCTTTCTTTTTCATTTCATTCTCTTTTCCTTCTGCAACTTCAATTTCTCCAGCAATTTTTTTTTTTCTGTTTATATTCTTCATTGACTTCCTCCTGCCATCTAAATATCAATAGCCCTATCTTTCCTTCTCTCTTCTTTTTCATATTTCCTTCCTGCAAGTTTAGGTTTCTTCAGCCACACCCATAATTTTCTCTCTTTTCCTTCGCCAACCATCTCCTTTTTTTTCTTTCTTTCATTTCTTTTTCTTTTGCATCTCTTTCTTTTCCTAGCCACCTCCATTTGCAACCTTTTTTTCCCCTCCAAGTAAAGGCTTATAGATGGGAATGAGATTCGTTGCTTCTATTTTCCCGTGGAGATGGGAATTTTGCTCCTGAGAATGATGGTTAGAGTATTTCGTTGGATATGAGAATTTGATCAATTGGAAGGGTAATTTTGTAATTTTATGAAAAATAGTAAGGATTTAGAAGTCTTTTTCTATTTCTAGGAAGATTATTTAAGTTTATCTGTCCAAATAGATTTTTAAAGTTTAAAAACTTAGAAAGTTCTTTTAAAAAACCGAGTAAAACCGTTTTTTTTTAAAAACTTCATAAGTGGATCCTCGTCCAAAATTAGACCCAAAGATTTTAGGGGTGTTGACATTATCTGTCAAGGCTGGTGCGAACATAAGATACTGTTTGAAGAGACCATGGTTTTCTGCATGGCCATGTACTAGATAAGTTTTGGGCTGTCTTAAAGAGACCATGAGATACTGACATAACTATATGTATATTGGTCCATTGACTGATAGTGTTGAATCTTGTCATCAACGGTGTGTTATTTTTCCATATCCTTTTTTGCCCCTCGGTGAATCTTTTAGTTATGTTAATGCTGAAATTCCATGTTGATGATTATTGTTTGGACCATGAAAAATTTTGTAGGGTACGACCAGACCCACGCACTACCATGTTTTGTTGGATGAGGTGGGTTTCTCACCAGATGAGCTCCAGGAGCTTGTTCATTCGCTCTCTTATGTGTAAGTTGTAGTTGGAGGACATTTTTTTCATTGTGATATTGATGTTGGATGGGAAGTTGCAATGTTAACCTGTAACTTTCCCTATTGTGCAGGTACCAAAGGAGCACCACTGCCATTTCCGTAGGTAATTTTGTCTTTGACCATTTGTCTCACATGTACATATGTATAGATAGACTTGCTTTTTCCTTGCATATTATGATGCTTCCTTATGTCATAAATTTCCCTCAAAAGGGATAGAGGGTCCATGAAGTTGATATTGCTTCTGCTGTTGGTTCCTTTGATTAGAAGATCTGATTGGTTTTCTCCTTTCATTGATCCATTTAGTTGCTCCAATATGCTATGCACATTTGGCTGCCACCCAACTGGGACAATGGATGAAGTTTGAGGACACATCAGAGACCTCTTCTAGCCATGGTGGGGTGTCTCATGCTGGAGCAGTGCCTGTCCCGCAGTTGCCTCGATTGCAGGAGAGTGTCTGCAATTCAATGTTCTTCTGTTAAAAGGCTCTTCTGGGATCAGTAGAAAAAGATGGTGTGTTCTGGCTTGTAAATACTAACATAGTTTCTGGTGCGAACCTTCTGTTGAGGTCGTAAGAACCATCCATTCTGGTGTTTTGTGCAGAACCGCAGTCGTTAAGCTATTAGGTCTCTTCTCCCTATATACATGTGCAGGTCTACCAAGTACCTGTGCCTCGTCCCCCCCCCCCCATGCATTGTTTTGGTTTCCCCTTCCCTGGTTTTCTTCTCTTTTTAAATTGCATGGGTTTTAGATATTTATGGTGCAAAGGGATTGTGGATTTTCAACTATTAGTTATGAAAACTCGACCTGCACATTTATTTTTGGCTTCATTTCTAAAGATTAATTGGTTGTTTTCAATTACTTTTGGCTTCATTTCTCTCCTCAAAACTGTAATTCTATCTTCTAACTTCTATGGATATTATTGCATCTGTGGCCAAAGCCAAGATTAAACACGGAATTCTGGGTTTTTGGCAGATTATAGAACTACATTGGATAAATCAACTCTTTTTTGTTTTTTTTTTTAAACAGAATTAAGCCTTTTCTTTTGACCATTTTGACTTTTTGCGTGGCCAATATAAATGAACCTATGGTAAGTAATAATTTCTTCCAAGAAAAAAAAAAAAAAGACTTTTGGATTGACATGGATGTTAAGGGCTTGCCTTCTGTCATACTTCAGACTCTTCGGGTTCTTTTTAAATGAAAAAAGATATTATTTGTTTAGGTTTATATAAAAAATACAGGTTAACAAATAAGTCAAAGTTTTATTTATTTGTAGCTTTATAAAAAAAGTATTTTAATTTTTCAATTTCTATAATATGTTTTATTTTTTTGCCCCCCTTTTCTTTAATGGTTTTGTTGATTTTTTTTCCTCATTCTCCCTTTAAATACCTCCATCCTCAGCCGAGCACCACAACCCTATCTATTTTTTATTATTTTTTTTCCATTTCTTGTTTTGAGGTGTTCATTTTCTTTTCTTTTTTTAAAAATGTTTTTATTAATTAATCCTTCCCTTTCACAACCTTATTTTTTTTTTCTTTATTTCTTCCTTT
>JAOXNR010000022.1:17226002-17242766 GCA_028571225.1 Parsonsia alboflavescens
AGAAATAAAACTCCTTGTAAATTTCTTAAATTCAAAAAAACGACCAACTGGAGAAAGTTAACCGAAAGGCCAACGAACTCAACGTGAAGGAAGGAGTTCCAACATTGGTTCAGCCAGCGGAGGAAACGGAGAAGGGTCTTTACCATTAGAATAGGGCAGGGGAAACACAAATAATTTTAAGTAAAGCGATCATTCATATTGTTGGTAATTGTTCTCTTACGAGGTTTAGATATATAAATATCCTTTGTCACGTGTAGATTTTCGATTCAATCAATTTTTTAATTATTGAGCCTCCAAATCATCCATACGAGTCCACTAAACCATGAATTTGTGTCCCTACATACCTTATAGGAAAACAACGTTTGTTTTTGTTTTTGTTTCTTCTTAAGTTATAGTTAGGGTAATCATAAAAGATTTATAAATAAACCTTCAGGACTTATTTCTAATGGACTAAACCGGGCCTTTTCTTATTTCTTTTAGGAAAAGACCTAAAACTAATCTTAAGAATTAATTAATTAATTCATCCAAATCCATAACCTTTTCACTTAATTTTGGGTTTCAGAATATACTGGTAATCTTTTACAAACAAGGTAAAAAACCTCATGTTATTGTAAGCTTTTACCCTATTGTATGTGACTTTCTAGATTCATTATTTATTGGCGATAAAAATTAATATTAACTCTTTAATATTAATTATACAATTTTAACTTGAATATTCTTCCAAAATATATTCAAGCTTTCATAAGTCATAAGTGACGTCTAATAACATATTATTACTACCTAATAAATAGTAAAAGATTAATTCCTTGTTATTAGAACCACATTGTAATTACCATACATTTAATCTCTCCATTTATATTCTTATTAAGTAATCTTCATTACTTAATTTACTTAATCATATGTATAATTCTATTTAATCACTTGACTATTCGAGAAACATTTTTCTTTATAATTATCTTGGCCAAGAACTTTCTAGTCAAGATAAATAGAATATATATTAAATATTGTACTTCACTTATTCAATTATAACGTAATGGATCTCGTCACTTACTAATAGATAACTTCATAACTAAATACTAAAAATTACATATTACCTCGATATTTAATCAATTAAGTAAATATAATAATAGTAAATTCCAAATACAGAAATATAAGTCTCACGTATAGTATTTCTGGTCTAGAGACTATATGCACAATTACAATCAATTAATGAAGGAGATTATACCATTAATTAATATGTCACATGTTCAAGTCATTTGTCTCCACAAATACTTCTTATGTTTATTCTTAAATAGAATGTGATTTTCCATTTTCTAATCTATCAGTATCTCCATACTAATCATAGAGAATAAACATAAATTAATTTTAATGAATTATTCCTATTCAAAGTATAATTCAACGATTAGGAACAACTGTTTAAATTATTCATAGAAAGAGATAATATCACATTAATTCTTGCTCATAAGAATTAATATCCCTTATTAAATAATTAAGGACATAGGAAGATAATAAATAAATAAAACGCCTTATTTATTAATAAGATAATTACATGCTCTAGGGCATACTAATATAACAATCTCCCACTTGCATTAGAGCCATTCATAACAAAATTTAAGTCCCATCATATCTAAATGACTACTTAATTGATTTCGTGACATAAGCTTTTTAAGCGGACTTTCGAAATTCTAGGCTGATGCTATTTTTTGTAAGGTGATGTCACCTCTCCCAATGATTTCTTGAATGAGGTGGAAGCGACCCTCAATGTGTTTGGACTTTTGGTGAGACCTTGGTTCCCTTGCTTGTACTATAGCACTATTGTTGTCGCAATATAGAGGTACTGCTAATTCAATGGCATTAACCACTCCTAGTTTTGTGACAAACTTTTTCATCCAAGTAGCTTCCTTTGCAGAATCAGATGCAACAACATACTCGACTTCTATAGTGGAATTTGCAGTGGTGGTTTATTTGGAACTTTTCCAGCTCACTGCTCCTTTATTACAAGTAAAGATGAACCTAAACATAGACTTTCTATCATCCACATTTGATTGAAAATTAGAATTTGTGAATCCTTTGATTCTCAAAACATTTCCTCCAAAAATCAATACCATATCTTTAGTCCTATTCAAGTACTTAAATATAGTCTTGACAATAGTCTAATGTTCTGGAACCGCATTAGACTGGAATCTGCTAGTAATACTAAGAACATGGGCTATGTCTAGTCTTCTACACAACATAGCATACATAAGACTTCCAATTGCAGAAGCATATGAAACATTAAACATTTCCTCTATCTCTTTAGGTGTCTTGGGGAGCATAAAAGAGTAGTAAGATCTGAAATTGCCCACGACATAGAAGAAGAGAACCATTGAATAATATTCCTGCATATTTGAGGTAAAATCAGGTGAAAATTGCACCCAAAGATGTGATAAAGTCACGAGTTCAACTCAATTTTGCCATTGATAAGTTGCAATCCTCAACAAAACAATTAAGGTGCAAACTATTTGGATACCATTAAAAAAAAGGAAAAGGAATAGGGTGAAAATCTTACTTGAATTAGTCTAAAGTCCCAGGTGAAAACAAAATCCCTTTCCTTCAAATAAAAATAGATAATGAAGTACTCCCTCCGTCAACAATGTCAAAATCTTAACAAAATTTTAGTTAATTTAGAAAATGAGACATTTATTTTTGGACAACTCAAAATAGAAATATAAATATTTAATTATGAGTTAGAGAATAACTGAAATGATTTTTAATTTCTAAAAATAGAGCCGCGCGCAAACCTGCACGAGGTCATTTGGATTAGGAAGCATTTACCCTTTTTTAGGTGACAGTTAGACCGTTTTAGGTGACAGTTAGACATCTATATATATCCAAAGGTCACGGAGGAAGAAGTAAAACTCCTTGTAAATTTCTTAAATTCAAGAAAACGACCAAATGGAGAAAGTTAACGGAAAGGCCAACGAACTCATCGTGAAGCAAGGAGTTCCAACATTGGTTCAGCCAGCGGAGGAAACGGAGAAGGGTCTTTACTTCCTATCCAACTTGGATCAGAATGTTACGATGATCGTCCCCACCATTTACTGCTTTAAATCGGAGGAAAAGGGAAATGAAAACGCCGTTGAAGTGGTCAAGAACGCATTATCAAAGGTTCTGGTATACTACCACCCACTCGCTGGCCGGTTGACAGTTAGCCCAGAAGGGAAGCTCATGGTGGATTGTACTGGAGAAGGGGCTGTTTTTGTTGAGGCCGAAGCGGATTGCACCATTGAAGAGATTGGCGGTGACAGTACAAAGCCTGATCCTGTCACCCTTGGAAAGTTGTTTTACAACTTTCTTGGTGCCGGAAACATTCTGGAAATTCCTATTCTTATGGCCCAGGTGAATATTCAATATGCTACTGCTCCGTCTGTAGTATTTTAGTTTTTAAGTTTATACACTTAATAACGGAGTGTAGAAGGAGCCTAACTTTTCAATAGGAGGCAATCTGAAAAGAACCCACGAATATATAATAATATTGGTATCATATTATCCATTATTATACTCATTATATATAGGAAAATTCTTATGACCATGGACGGGAATCTTGTGGTCAATGTCAAACCACGGAGTATTATTTTTATTTAAAGCACAAAGTACTTTGTGGGAATAACATGTGATAGTGATTCAATGTAAATCACAATATCCAATAAATCTGATTCATAATAGAATTTTTCATATAAATATAAATATATATATATATATATATATCATATGTATACTTATATATTTTACCTATTAGAGACTTAACGAGAGTAATTTATAAAATATGTTCCGTATATATGCAAGTTAATAGGACAGATCTCGCTCCTGATATTAGTTTTACAACTGCTCTCAAAGATTAGGTTAATCTAAAGCATGGTTGAATTTATGCACATAAATGTAACTAACCTAACACATTTGTGTTATATTTATTTTAGACAAATATATATGTGTTGATATTTTTTAGAGTGGACATTTGATTTTCCATTTTAGGAAGGGAAATGATCATAACCGGACTTGATAATTCTGTGTCAAAGGTCAAGAGTAGAAGTCCTGCTAATTCAAATAAATTTTTCATGATGGGTTCATCTAATGCATTTTGTCTGGAAAGAAGATTTTATTAGCCTGAATCACTTATAATTATTTCTTGTTTCCGCTACTTTTACAGGTGACGAAATTCAAGTGCGGAGGATTTGTTCTGGGATTGTGCATGAATCACTGCATGGCTGATGGAATTGCAGCAATGGAATTTGTCAACTCATGGGCTGACATAGCCAGAGGACTACCTCTGAGAACCCCACCATACAAGGATAGAAGCATTCTGAAATCAAGAAATCCTCCACGGGTGGAGTTTTCCCACCATGAATTTGATGAAATAGAAGATATATCAAACACTGGCAAACTTTATGAAGAGGAAATGCTGTACAGGTCCTTCAGTTTCGATCCTGAAAAGCTCGAAAAACTCAAAATCAAAGGCATGGAAGATGGAAGTCTAGCCAAGTGCACCACATTTGAAGCACTCTCAGCATTTATCTGGAAAGCCCGCAGCCAGGCACTCCAAATGAAACCCGATCAGAAGACAAAGCTCATCTTTGCCGTCGATGCCCGGCCTCGATTCGACCCACCACTCCCCGAAGGCTATTTTGGGAATGCGGTTGGAGTCGCAAATTCACTTTGCACTGCAGGCGAGCTGGTAGAGAATCCACTCTCTTTCGCAGTGAAACTAGTCCAAGATGCAGTGAAGAAGGTTACAGACAGTTACCTGAGATCGGCCATAGATGATATTGAAATTAGCAGGGCAAGGCTATCCCTCACTGCAACTATTCTCATTAGTACCTGGTCTAGGCTGTCTTTCCACAGAACTGATTTTGGGTGGGGAGAACCAATTGGTACGGTTCCCATGACATTGCCGGATAGGGAAATACTTCTATTTCTACCTCATGGAAAAGAGAGGAAAAGTATCAATGTTCTTCTTTGCTTGCCATCATCTGCCATGAAGACTTTTGAAGAACTTATGATAATCTAGAAAGTGTCTTTCATTAGAATTAATAGTACAGTGGAGTTGCGTTGTGTGTCAGAATAAAAAGGCATCGTGCTGCATTATGAGCACATTATTATAGGCCTTTACACAGACTGTGTGTTCTGAAAGCAATTAATAAACTTGCCAAGTCTATTCTGCTTATTCATACATTAAATCATACCATAATGAATTTGGGGCTTTGGTAATGGAAGTGAAAACTCATGCATCCTCCAAGTAATATGAAGATCAGAGGATCTTGTCTAATTATAACTTTATATATATATATATATATATATATATATATATATAAAACTAATTTTTGGCTTTTCATTGTTATGATGGACAAAAGAAAAATTAAATAATTATTTGAAGTGAAATTATCCAAATTAGCAACTTTGAGAGCTTAAAAGAATGATCAAATCACCTCCGTTTAATCATGGAAAGAAGATAACCATCGAATGTAACTTCGGACACTCCAGTTGGTAGAGTGTGGAGAGCATATATCATAGATCTAGAGTTCAAATCCCACCAACACTTTTGGGGACAAAAGGAATATCGAGGTGAGTGAAAACTTGTTTCGACTAAGGGTGTAAATGAGACGAGATGATCGCGAACAGTTCGAGTTCAACTCAGTAAAAGCTTGAATTCGATTTGTTTTAATCAAGCTCTCGGATCGAATTGTTTGTTAAATGGGTCGAGCCAAGCTTATAAGTTAATTAGAGTCATTAGTTTAATTTTACTTTTTTTTGGCAATATAATTGGTCAATTGTTTTTTAGTTCTTTTGTTAGATTTAATTACTTCTTTCGTCCCAAATTGAATGACTCATTTTGATTTTGATACATTTTATGAAAAGTATTTGACTTAATTCATTTGAACATAACAATAA
Source organism: Parsonsia alboflavescens (assembly GCA_028571225.1). NCBI lineage: Eukaryota > Viridiplantae > Streptophyta > Magnoliopsida > Gentianales > Apocynaceae > Parsonsia > Parsonsia alboflavescens. The sequence continues at coordinate 17,231,928 of JAOXNR010000022.1, forward strand.
CAATTCCTTCATAAATTCTTAACTAATTAAGAAAATAAGACATTCAATTCCAGACATTTCAAAATAGAAATTAAGACATTTAATTTCAAACGGAGGGAGTATTAGTTTACTTTATTTATTTTTTAAAAATGTACTTAGGGTTTTCCTTATTGAAAAATGAAATTCATTAACTACCAATTTTATTTTTCTTTTTTTATAATTTATTATGATATTTTTATAGTTGCAAATATATTAAAGGGTTTTTAGCCGATTTGGTTCTACAAGTTTGGATAAAAAAATAGTTCGATTTCTTAAGTTTTTTTTCAATCATAACGGTTCATCTCATTTTTACTAATAGCCGGAATGGTCCAAACCACCAATTTCCGGCCGCTCCACGGTGGAGCCGATCACATGCATGGCACGTGAGGGGTAAAATTGTCATTCCACAATGTAACGACGTCGTTTTCATTTGAAATTGAGTTAAAAATTTTTTTTTTAAAAAAAATTTAGTCCAGTTCAATTATTGTAGCTTGACCACCTGCTTGGGATTGCCTCCGTCGGCTTCAGCCATCACCAGTGACTCTCCGGCCAGGACAAGGTGGCTTTGCCTGCAGCTCATCGAACAAGTTATCCTCCAAAGTATTTTTCCTAATTACTTTCTCAATTTTCAACTTTTTTGCCACCGCGAGCACCGCCAACATATATAAACATCACCAAATTATCCAGACAAGAATGGAACATCAATTACAATGAAGAAGAAGAAGATAAATAAATAGATAAACCAAGAAAAAAACAAACTTGTAAAATTCAAGAAAATCAACGACCAAAATTTTGGAGAATTCTTGTGGGTTCTGACTGAAATAGTATACCTTTTAACGTCAACTATAAACAATTGTTTTTAAAACCAGAAAATTACAACATCCTAGTAATGGTTTGCTGGCTAGCTTTGTACCAATTGCAATTATTTATGGTAACAAATTTTTTTAATTTCTACTGAAATCAATAAGATCGAGAAAAAAACCTTGTTCTTTGAAGTAGGGTATGAGCAAGCCTCGGAATGGAGAACACGGATTGTAGTTTGTTTTAAGGGGATCTGAGCTTTCATCAAAGCAGATCGTAAACTTAATCCTATGATAATGCACCATCCAGTCTATTTTTTGACTGTGTGAGTGGTTCAGCTCCACCACCGTGTGAGTCTCTACTCGTGCCTGGTTGGAGAGGACCTGGTGATGGCCAAATGACCGGCGGAGGCAACCCCAGGCAGGTGGTCAAGTTGCAACAATTGAATAGGGCCCCAATTTATTTATTTATTTTTATTTTTATTTTTAAAACCCAGCTTCAAAGGAAAACAACTTCTTTTCATGGTGAAATGATGATTTTACCTCTCACATGTCATGTACGTGACCGACTCCACCATGGGAGTGGCTGAAAATTCGTGGTTTGGACCATTCCTGCTACTCGTTAATACGTGAGGGACCGTTATGACAGAAAAAAAACTTAAGGAATCGAATTGTTCTTTGACCCAAACTTGTGAGATTAAATCGGTTAAAAATCCTATATTAAACAATGTTGATCTTTTTAATCATAAGATAAGAAGGGGGGAAAAAGTTTGAATAGTAAGCTCGATCTAATCCTCTGCCCTTGTTAGACTGAGTTAGACTAATCTTTTGATGATCTTTTTTAAAATTGAAACTAATTTGACCCGACCTTTTAAAATTTTTAGATCTTAAGATTGAAATCGGGTAGAGAGCTCTATCCCTCACTCATATGCAGCCAAGGGGACCTGGGCCTGATATTGTACCCTCTTAGTATGAGCTCTATGGAGTATGGGCAATGTGACAAATTCTTCAAACCATTTGCCACAAAATTATAAAAAGACTGCTTCAAACCATAATCTTCTCCACACCATAAAGGCTTTGCGTATCCCTCACGACATTCACCTTATGTCCTATTACAATATCGACATCCTACATTTCTCATATGTGCAAAAGAAAATTTTAATCACTCCATCTTAAATTAAATATTTCATTTTGACTTGCAAGTATATTAAGAAAAAATCTGATTTAGTTAATTTTAATATTGTAATATCATTTTTCTTAATAGAACTTTAACTAAATTAAGAAATATTACATTTAATTGTGAACAATTTAAAATGAAAAATAGAATATTTAATTTCGGAAGGAGGGAATATTAACATATTCTTTATTGATCATACGAGAACGCCTCAAGGAGAATAAGGGGGAAAAGAAAGAAAACAGAAAGTTCATTTCTTTTTCGTTTTTTTGGAAATCAAAATCTAGTAACAACACGTTTAGAAAAGTCTGGGATTTTGCCAGATGTAACTTGTAATGGAAAACTGAGATACTAAATACTATATTTTACTGAAAAATTTGCTATAGTAAAAAATATATATATCAAATGCATTAACTTCGATTCATATCAAAATTTTCATAGTGATATAAATAAATAATTAAATAACTTTGTAAAATTATTGTACTTATGAGCTAGTTTGTGTAAATTATATCTTCTAAAAGGTGATTTGTACTTTTGATCATATTAAGCGATCGAACAAAGAAACCGTAGTATAATCTTAAATATAATTATTGATTTCACCTAAAATATCAAGATATGATTATATATATATATATATATATATATAAAATTTTTTCATTCATTGTAGTTTATATTTTCATTTTTATAAATAATTGTCAATTATAGAATTAAGGCAATATGTATTTCATTATATTTTTACCTTTTCAATTCTTACTCTATGCTTTCTTGTACATTTTTTAAAGCAAATCATAGACCCACAATAATATTAAAATAAAAAAAAATCCAAAAAGGTATTTCCAATCTACTTAAAAGTCTCTTACACAAAATCATACATCTCCAAATCATTTACCATAATCTTGTTCTTTTTGTTTTTATGCTATAAACTACATTGAAGTAAGAAGGGAAAAAGAGAACAATATTTCTGTCCTCCGGCAATTTCTATGATTAAGTTTAAAACCAAATGATATGTTAATCCAAACAAGTAACGCAAATTTGGACGCCAACCTCACCAACCTCTCATACGCCATATCTTATTTACAGGTAATATTTTGGTTCCATTGGCTTTGGCTAGTCGCCTAACCCAACCAATTCCAATACTCCCTTACCTTACCTATGGATCTTCCAAGGAAAGACAATTATTTTGAGCCCCTCGAAGACTGACTTTGATTTCCTTCCCATAGTGTACTCTTTTCTGTCACTTTCAAGCAAACATCTTTGTTAACCAAAACTCAACAATCACCAGTGTCTGTAACCATGCTCTTTCTGTATATATTCCATTCCTCTCCTATCGCCTTTCCCAACATTACAAAAGCTTCACCGTCTTTGCAATTTCAAGACATAAAAGACTCTGCCTTTAGTAGGTATGTTATTAATTTTGATTCGATTCCTATCTGGGCTGTTTTGATTCTTGAAGTCTCTGACTCTAGTATTAGTGAATAATAGTGCCTTTTGCATGACGAGAAACATGCTAATTCTATTCTAACTACCGTTTTCCCTTCTTTTCTGGGTTCAGGAGTTTGATTGATTTGAAGTTCTTTTCTTTTATCAATGGAGAAAGTTAACGGAAAGGCCAATGAACTCAATGTTAAGCAAGGACTTCCGACTTTAGTTCAGCCAGCAGAGGAAACAGAGAAGGGTCTTCACTTCTTATCCAACCTGGATCAGAACATTGCCGTGATCGTCCGCACGATTTACTGCTTTAAATCGGAGGAGAATGGTAATGAAAATGCTGTTGAAGTAATCAAGAATGCCTTATCAAAGGTTCTGGTGCACTATCACCCACTGGCGGGGCGGTTGACGATTAGCCCAGAAGGAAAGCTCATAGTGGATTGTACTGGAGAAGGGGCTGTTTTTGTTGAGGCTGAAGCGGATTGTTCCATTGAAGAGATTGGTGACAATACAAAGCCTGATCCTGTTACTCTTGGGAAGTTGGTTTATGACATTCCTGGTGCCCAAAACATACTGGAAATTCCTCCTCTTGTGGCTCAGGTGAATACTTGACATTTGAATTTCTATTTTAGGCAGGGAAATTATAACAGGGCATTTAACGATTTTCGACGAACGAGGGAAGGAGAAGAGTATCAATGACTGAGAAATGGGTTCATCTAATGATTTGTCTGAAAAAAAGGAAAGAAACGAGAATCAAGAATTTATTAACCTGAATCATTTGTCCTGTTTTTTTTTTTCACTTGTTTCTGTTACTTTTGTGGCACATGTTCTTATCGGAATATAACTTCTATTTCCAGGTGACAAAATTCAAGTGTGGAGGATTTGTTCTGGGATTGTGTATGAATCATTGCATGTTTGATGGAATTGGTGCAATGGAATTTGTTAACTCATGGGGTGAAATAGCCAGAGGCCTACCTCTTAAGATCCCTCCATTCAAGGACAGAAGCATACTGAAATCAAGAAATCCTCCCAAGGTGGACTTTCTCCACCAAGAATTTGCTGAAATAGAAGACATATCAAACACTGGCAAACTTTATGCAGAGCAAATGCTGTACAGGTCCTTCTGTTTCGATCCTGAAAAGCTTGAAAAACTCAAAATCAAAGCCATGGAAGATGGAAGTCTAGGCAAGTGCACCACATTTGAAGCACTTTCAGCATTTATCTGGAAAGCCCGAAGTCAGGCCCTGCAAATGAAACCCGATCAGAAGACGAAGCTTCTCTTTGCCGTGGATGGCCGATCCCGATTCGACCCACCAATCCCAGAAGGCTATTTTGGGAACGGGATTGTCCTAACAAATTCACTTTGCACTGCAGGGGAGCTGTTAGAGAATCCACTCTCTTTTGCAGTGAAACTAGTCCAAGATTCAGTGAAGATGGTTACAGACAGTTACATGAGATCGGCCATAGATTATTTTGAAATTAGCAGGGCAAGGCCATCCCTCACTGCAACTCTTCTCATCACAACCTGGTCTAGGCTGTCTTTTCACACAACTGATTTTGGGTGGGGAGAACCAATTGGATCGGGTCCTGTGGCCTTACCGGAGAAGGAAGTCAGTCTATTTCTATCTCATGGAAAAGAGAGGAAAAGTATTAATGTTCTTCTGGGATTGCCAGCTTCTGCCATGAAGACTTTTGAAGAACTCATGCTGATCTAGAAAGTGCTCAGCTGTTTAATTTTTTTTTTTTTCCAATATAAAGAAAATCTTTCCTGGATTTTCTTTTCTTATTATTCATATTATTAATCTTTGTTTATTATGCTACTTCTGTTGTTTATTTGGTATCAATCATAATAGTGAAAGAAATGATCATTTGTTTTCCTATATGATTAATTATTTCTATGTTCAAGTTTCAATTGAGGGTGAGATTCTATGCTTAACATATTTTTTGGGTCATAGTAATACCAAACTTGCATGGATTTTTCCAAAAAATTTTAATAATAATTTTTTAATATTTTTATAATAATATTGTTAATAATATTTTTTATTTTTTCATTAAATTAACTTTTCTTAATAATATTAAAATAGTGTAATTCTATTTATTTTTATCAATAATACTTCAAAAAAAAAGGTATTTCCATTTTCATCATATTAAACTTTAACAAATACATGTAATTGTAATAGCATAGCTCAGTAAATTTTTTATTTTTTTTTTTTTATGGAGAGGGTTAATAACTATTCACTTCTTAATTTCACATATAAATATATTTCATGATTTCAAGGGATTATGTACTCAAAATATATTCACTACTCAATATCAAAAATTAATTTAAAAACTTTTTTTTTTATAACAAATCCTAAAAATATGACACCAAACAATCCCAACAAACAAAATGTTATAATCAAAATTTAATGAATTATCTTAAATGGTGCATTTTTACTTATTCAAACATAAACCTTGAAAGTAATAATTACCTATAAAATGTTTAGGGCAACTATTTTGGAAAACCACTAAGAATGGAGAACCTACTTTAATAGTATATATAAAATATAATATAATAGATTAAGAATCCACTTTAATAGTATATAATTAAATTATATATAATATTCTAGATAGATTTATTTGGAAAACGAAAAGAATAATTTATTAATAATATGTAATTAAATTTCTCTCTAGCCTTTATTATATATAATTTATTTTTGACTTAAAAATTTATTTATGAACAATACATGTGGCATGTCTTAGATTTCAGAATGAGTTAAAAAAATCAAAAATTTTTCTAATTTAGAATATGCTTTATATATATATATAGATAAAAGATAGACGTTCGTGAATTGTTTTGATTTTTGTTATTTTTTAACAAAGATTTGGTATGATGGCAAAACTACTTCCTTAATTTAAATCTTTATGTTAAACTTTTTATTCAACTAAACCATTTCTCTCAATCTTTCTCATTCAAACAAAGAATAATTGTATTAAATAAGAGGAGACTTTTATTAATACTCCCTTATCTTGATAGAGATAGACTCTATAAATATATATATATCGCAATTTATTTATTTTTCAATTGTTTCTTATATGAACTTAATTATTGTACTAAAATATATCGCAATTGTTTTCCTGCCCAAGGAATATTCAAACTTATCCTTATTCTCATCGCCATAATAAATAAATAAATATATTTATTTATATATTTCCAAAAATTTTATAAGTATGCCGATATTATTTTTTAGTGTAATAGTTTTATAGACGGTTTACTATAAGAGAAACAAATACAATTTTTAACTATTAACTAATTTTCGGGGATGAGTGAAGCATTAAACTGTAAAATATAGATTCGGTATAAGATGTTTCAGATTTTAATGCAAATATAGGGTTACCTAAATGGCAAACCCGACAGCCCTACGTCAAGGGCAAGAGAACCTACGGTAGTATGGGCTGGCTTGACTTTCTCAACCATTCATAAAAATGTTACTTTCAAATATAAACCGATAAGAAGATGGTAAATGTTTGATCCTTAGTTGATATTAGTTTAAATCTATAGATCTCGATCTTGCATAGACGATGCGGCCAGTAACCCCCAGAATTCTTTCGGGAAAAAAAAAAAAAAAATCTTATAAATGCATTAATCTGTATTACATTTGTCAAATTGTTTAGGTAAGATTATTAAATTTACATCTTAAAACAGAAAGTAAACTGTACCGAACTGTTCAAAATATATTCAGATGATGACATTAGAGATTTATGATTCCAAATGAGGGTAAGACCCGTGAAAATGGTCGGTCAAATCATAACCTACTTTATTTACTCCATTTAGAAATATATGACCTATTGGGTCGTAGAAGTTAAACAATAATTAAGGGAAAGATTATTTTAATCATTAATATATATTTTTTTTATTAAAATACGTTTTATATTAAATAATCTATGATGGACTAACAAACGAAGCCTTAATCCTATAGATCGATACATAAATGATTTAGGGACATACCTGTTGTTGATTCTATTGAGATATTGAAGCGGAAGCACTGATCAAAATTGCTAGAAGCTTTCTCCCTTTTGAGCCCTCTGAATGCCTGTTTCTTTCTGGCAGATGAGTAACCAGAGGATTTTGACGTAAAGTCAGAATTCAGTTAAAAAACCAACAACCCCACATAAAGGCTAACCAGATTACATATATAGTCTGGATCATCATCGGGTCAAAGGGAGGAGACCTAGCATTTTAAAATCCGAATTCAGTCCACTCATCACGGACTGAGCTATTCAGCTCCTACTATGCCAGTCCATATTCAAAAATTAAAAGCCTGAAAACCTCACTTAATTAACTGATTTCTAATTAATGATTAATTAATTTAGCCCACCGAACGGGATTAATTGGAAAAAATCCCAACATTCTCTCACTTGGGCGAAATTAATTAATACTCGTGTTTTATGTGCATACCTTTATACCAATTCAGAGATTGCTTTTAACTGTCAATCCTATCCTATAGAGTTTTCAATCCTGAATCATAGTAGTAACTATATGTAATCACACAGAGCCATAATGGTCACAAAAGTTGTCCACTTTATTGATATGGGTTTAATATGGTAGTGTGGCAAAGCCGATAACAAAATACACTTTATGTGTTACCCCTTTATCGGTCTCCATTCTCTCTCCTTTGTGTCATTTCCCCTTACATAACACCAGAGAATATCTTTATTGTTCCAATAAACATGCATATGTTTTACTTTATTGTTAACCCACTTTATATGTAAAAGGCATATCTGCTAGGCTAATTACTAAATGCCCTTAAGCCCATACTCAAAGTTTACACATCACTTTGAGATTCCCTTTATAGATGCACACTTTATTAGAGCACAAGTAGAGTGACTCCCACTAAATCATGACATCCCATGATGCCATCAATCCCATGTTCTGGACATGTTGTTTCAACACACATGGGCGTAAACCTTTAGTTAGTGGATCTGCAACCATATCATCTGTAGTAATATGCTCTACTGTAATGTCTCTATTTTGCACTATTTCCTTTAACGTCAAAAATTTTACCTCCATGTGTTTAGACCTCTTGAGGCTTCTATTGTTATTAACAAATAACGCAACTGATTTGTTGTCACAAAACAGCTGTATGGGTCTATCTATAAAGTTAAACACATTCATTTCTCTTATGAGGTTTTGGAGCCATACACCTTGAGTAGCAACTGTAAAACATACTACAAGCTTCGACTGCATGGTAGAGGAAGCAATAGACTTTTGTTTTTCACTTTTCCAAGATATTGCACCTCCTGCTAAAGTGAAAACATAACCTGTAGTTGATTTTTTATCATCCTCACAGCCAACAAAGTATGTGTCCGAATACCCCACCAGCTCAAGGCTCTGCACATGCCTGTAGGTCAGCATATAATCTCTTGTCCTCTTTAAGTATCTTAGGACCTTCTTGGCAGCAACCCAACGTTCATGCCCTGGATTTGACTGATGTCTGCCCAGAAGAACTATGATAAAGGCAATGTTTGGCCTAGTGCAGACTTGAGCATACATAATGCTACCAAGTGCATTAGCATAAGATACATTCTTCATTTGGGTTTTCTCCAAATCTGTTTGAGGGCATTGGGTCAAACTCAGTTTGTCATCCTTGACGACGGGAGCAATTCCTGGCTTGCAATCCAGTATGTTGAATCGTCCTAATATGCGATCGACATATGCCCTCTAAGATAAACCCAACATATGGCGCGAAAGATCTCTAAGGATCTCAATGCCCAGGACAAAAGATGCTTCACTAAGGTCTTTCATGTCAAAGTTATATGATAACATTTTCTTTGTCTCATGTAGTAAGCTAGCATCATTACTGGCAAGCAAAATGTCATCTACATACAGAATGAGAAAAATGAAATTTCTTCCACTGACCTTGCAATATATACACTGATCTACCTTATTTTCTACAAAGCCGGATGAAATAACAACCCAATGAAACTTTAAGTACCATTGTCTGGAAGCTTGTTTAAGTCCATAAATGGACCTTTCAAGCTTACATACAAGCTCACTTGAATCATCAGCTGCAAAACCTTCAGGTTGTACCATATAGACCTCTTCATCAAGATCTTCATTCAAGAAAGTAGTTTTTACATCCATCTGGTGTAGCTCTAAATCCATATGAGCTGCTAATGTCATAATCACTCTAAAGGAGTCTTTAGAAGAGATTGGCGAAAAAGTCACCTCATAGCCTACTCCTTCCCTTTGAGTGAATCCTTTGGCCACCAGTCTGGCTTTAAACTTCTCTATCGTTCCTTTGGAGTCCCTTTCGGTCTTAAAAACCTATTTGCAACCAATTGGCTTGCACCTTTTAGGTAACTCAACAAATTCCCAGACACCATTATTTTTCATGGATTGCATCTCATCCATAATTGCATCCTTCCATAAGTCCGACTGAGGACCGCGAACAGCCTCTTTATAAGTTACCAGATCTGTAACGCAGCCCATATCATAGTTTTGCTCTCCCAAATAGATCAAATAATTTGGTGGGATGACAGACTTTCTTTTCCTGGTAGACCTCCTGATTGGAGCAATTACAAGCTCATCTTGTACTTGATGGGGTTGAGGAGCATTATCAGGCTCATGCCTAATAATGTTATCCTCAGCTCCCACTGGATAAGGGTGAGGCTCTAGAAGCTCTGTGACTGCATGTGAAATCTGATGTTCCACTATGGTCTGTGCAGGTCGAAGGAAAGACCCTATGTCTTCCACCACACTGTAATTCCTGATGGTCTGTGAGCTAGTACTACCTTCAGCTACATCTAATTCCAAAAACTTTGCTGTTTGTGATTCAACAATCCTTTGTCCACCATTAGGGTTATAGAATCCATATCCCTTAGAATGGTCTGGATAGGATACAAAGTAACACCAAGTGGTTCTGGATTCCAACTTTCCTAATGTTGGATTATATAACTTTGCTTCTGCAGGACATCTCCAAACCCGAAAATGATTTAGGCTTGGCTTACTCCCAGTCCATAGCTCAAAAGGTGTCAATGAAGCAGATTTAGTAGGCACTCTATTTAGAATATAGAGGGTTGACTTTCAAAAACTGTGGTAGATTGGTCTTACTAATCATACTACTAACCATATCCAAAAGGTACGGTTTCTCCTTTCAACTACACCATTTTATTCAAGACTATCAAGCATGGTGAACTGTGCTATGATCTCAGAATCCTCTAGGTATTTGGCAAATGGCCTTTTAAGCTGTCCAACATTGCCATATCTATCATAATATTCATGACCTCACTACCTTAATAACTTTGCCTAGCTGTTTATCGACTTCAGTTCTGAATAACTTAAATTTTTCAAGAGACTCGAACTTTTCTTTAATCAAGTACAGATATTCATATCTGGAAAAGTCATCAACAAATGTGATAAAATACATATTTTTACAC
>JAOXNR010000022.1:17261488-17277509 GCA_028571225.1 Parsonsia alboflavescens
AACGGAGTGTGAGCGAAGATGTGGAATATGATGAAAGTGTCTTGATGTGGCATATTGCTACTGAAATATGTTATCAGAGTGGAATTCGAAGGGATGATGAAAATCAAGAAATGTGTAGGCAGTTCTCAGATTATATGCTCTACCTTCTAATCATGAATCCTAAACTGATGTTATCAGTATCAGGTATTGCACATATCAGGTTCCAGGATACCTGCGAGGAAGCCAGGATATTCTTTGGACGGTTCCAAAAATTGGATCAAGCATCTGCATGCGAGAAGCTAATAAAAGTGGAAACACCAGTCAAGCCGGAAAAGGTGAAAGGTGACAGAAGCAAGTCACTGTTATTCGATGGCGTAATGCTTGCGAAGAAACTAAAGGAAATGGTGGATGAAAATCCAGAGAAGACCTGGGAGATGATGAGCAAAGTTTGGTTGGAACTGCTATGCTATGGAGCAATTCATTGCAGAGGTGATGCACATGCTCAGCAAATCAGGCAAGGCGGGGAGCTGTTTAGTTTTGTCTGGCTACTAATGACACATTTTGGTTTGGGACCGCAGTTCCGAATTGAAGCAGGGCATGCGAGAGCAAAACTCCTTGTACACGACAGGCATAATAATAAGCCCTCCCCAGTGTAATCCATACATAAGCTGACCAAAGTACAACCCAGGAAACTATTCGTCTTTTGATATAAACAAGGCAGGACTAGTCTAATTGTATGTTTTTCTACTTATTTCTAATCTGTCTCCCAAGTTAATTTGTAGTCCAGTAAAACAACTCCATCTCATGAGAGAATGTTGTGGACTGTGTTCATATCTACTCAATTTGAATAGAAAGATTTTTATTTTACCCAAATTTGTACAATATTTCGTAATTTATCCAACTTTAAAACTAACTTTTCACTATTTACCTATTTTAACATTTTCCTTTAAAAAGCAAAAAAAAAAAATCAAAACTAACCTTTATTCACTTTTAACGTGTAGTTACTCTATTGCCCTCAACATTTAAAACACCCCAACTACCGTTACATTGTTGTAAAACTGAATTAAAGACAATGCAACTATTACATCATTGATGAATTTTCCTTGGTGAAAGTTGAATTTGAAATGAATTCATTCTCCCTATTGAAGGAAAAAAAAAATAGTCGGTGGTTGGGTTTAAGTTTGGGAGACGAGTTAGTTTTTTTCTTCACGAGATTAAGCTAGCGTCTTTCGACCAACTTTGAGTTTGGTTTATTTTTCTTTTTTATTGTTATGGTAATTGATGCTTGTGTTTTGATTCCTAAGTGTCCTTGGAAATTGGTGTTTGTCCATTCTGTATTATTTATTCCGCATAAGGAAAGAAAGGAAATTGTAGAGTGTTTGGCGCTGATTTGGCTCCAACCTTCTGTAGGTTAACATTCAAGCGTTTTTTTTTTTAGTTGAACCGACTTTCCCAGTAGATCGATTTAACCTTTGAAAGATTATATCGACCTTCAAAGAATTAAATTGACCTTCAATTTTTTTTTATAAAAAAGTTTAATAGGCCTTTTTAAAAGTCAATTAAACCTTCAAGGGATTATATCGACCTTCAAACCCTTTTTTGAGTCATATTTTTTCTTTAAAAAATTATTGATATTTTTCCTGAATATATTTTTCTTTGGATTCTTGCATAAATAAATTACATTAGAATTTCGATTCACGATAATTCTCTAAGTGGAAGGACACATCTAGTAATCATACCAAATGACATCAGTTATGACGATTTTAGGATAACTATGACAAATTGTATGAAGATTAATTTAAACCAAATCGACTTACAAATTTAACTTGCATCCAGATTATCTAATGGCAGTACTAAATTAATGGAAAATGAAGATAAATATGAGATCATATATTTGAAAAGGGAAGCTAATCCTAAAATGGGAAGATATATAACACATCCAGCCACACTAAAAATTCTACATCCAGTTAAAACTACAAAAATTCACTAACAAGAAGATGGAAGATTTTCAGGAGCCTGCACAAAGCAGAAAGTTTTATTCATCAAAAAACAAGTAGAGCAATTCCACAAAGTACTTGGTGAAGCCTTGTGAAAGGAATGCTCTTCTTTCAATTCAATTTAAGCACAGGTAAACCGATTCTAAGATGTTCAGCAGAGTGCTTAGTCCCAACCCCTTTCGGTATCTCAATAATCCAGTCTCTATCTAGCTCTCTAGCATTTCAATCTCTCAAAGAAGTACAAGTAACCCATATCTAGTGGTGGGTCTTTGGAAACTGCAACCTTCTCATCGTTAAAAATTGTCCACCTACCATCTTTACAGATATGAGCAACGTAATGACCACAGTGGGTTGAGGTGCCAATGTGGCTCACTATTCCAATGAGCTTGTACCCTGCAAAAGTCAGAGAAGGAACTTCAAGCAAACAATTTCCTGCTTAAAACAACTTGGTGCTTATTCTTGGTTGTAGAAACCTTTTTTAAGCCACTGAAAGAAAAAGCAGCTCTAAAAAAACAAAGGAAAAAAACTTTTTTTTAAAATTAATATAACTCTTTTAAAGGTTCAATCAGCAAATCGAAAAAGCATATTCAGGGTAGTTTTTCCAAAAAAAAAACTTTATTTCAGCTAAAAGCAAATGTTAACCAAAAAAAAAACTGTTTAAATTAAGCAAACCAATAACAGGGCATCAGTAATTTGAGAACGTCATTTTCTTCAGCAAATTCAAATGCTAAAGGCAGAAAATCAACTTTGGCATATACGTTGGTGAGTGTTGGATTGGGGAGTACAGGGTTACGGAACTCACTGCCTCCTCCATCAGGGAGTGCAGCATCAGCTGCCAGAACATTACTACTTGTTGAAGTGTCCATGTCTGATGCATGTGAAGCATCAGGATTGTCAAAAATCCAGTTTGTTGCTTTCTCAACATCGCCTCCCTGTGAAAGTTTAAATTCAAAGATCCTGAATAAAAGAAATTCATAAATATTTTACAATCAAGTGAGAAAACAAATTCAGGAAATTTACCGTTGCCTTGAGTGCTCTCTTAGCAAGATCTTCTTGAAAACCAAAAGAGACCAAAGCATCTATCTTTGACTGATCGACAAATGAAGACTGATCATCTGAGCTTTGGGCTTGTTTGGAGATGGGAGTATTAATATCTGCCAAAAATCAATAGCCTTCAGAAATCGAGTGAAGGAAAACAAACCTTATATATAAAAACAAAGAAAGAAGGCATTTGCCAGAATACCTGGGTCATCCATGTGTGCAAGTAGCCAATTCATTGCCTCCTCTACTCCTGTATTTGAGGTGATAATAGCAGCTTTCTGACAGTGAAGATAATTAAATCCCATTGATGTAAGCTGAGCAACAATATTCTCATCAGCCACAACCATTTCCTCATCAACTGTACACAAATCAATGTGGCTGAATATCAAACCTCTGAACCACAATTGTATAAAGGAAAATAAAACATTAAAAAAATATATATGGAAATAGCAGCTACATTAAAATGGCCCAAAAATAAACTCAGATCAATAAAGAGAAAGATAACTAAACCACCCCTGAAAGATATCTGATCTGCTTGGGTATTCAACAATTAAAATGAAATCAATTTTACAAGATAAAATAAAATGACATCAAGGTCTCAAAAAGTCAAAACAGAGCAATGCTTTTAAGCCATTTGCGAAGATTGTGGCACTCCTTACTAAGTTAAACTAACATGAACAATTATCAGAGCAGAAGTGCTATATCCCAGGTTGAAGCACCCATCTTTCAGAGAAGTGAGCAGAGGCACATTGAAACGTAAAAATATGACACTATTTTCTAGAATGGAATTAGTTCCAGAATAGATTGAATTATCAAAATTCACTGCCACTAGTGTGATGCAACCAATCAAGTTCATGATCAAGAATTCACCCAAGTAACAACAAATCTAAGATTTCCACCAATGTTTACATGTAAAACCAATAATAACTCTGATTATTGCAAAAAAATCTACCAGCATTATTTACCAGTTTCAGGTAAGAGCTCTTCCCCTGGTTGAAGACCATTGCTGCGCATATAGCTGATATCAATGATTTCAGGGACATCTATGTAGACATCTAAATGACGAACAAAAAATACAACAGAAATACTCAATCAGCTCAAGATATTGTTTCATACGATCACCTTCCCCAGCCACCAAAGAAATATCTAACATACCAAGTTTCTTTGGCACCCAGCCCGCCTCCAGAACAAATTTTCGCATATGCAACACCAGATAATCAGGAAATGATGTCAGACCTGCAGTTCTGCAAGAAAAGTCAAAATTGATGTATTGTTATCCGGGGGAGAAAAATGATTATCACATGAAAAGCATAAAAAATCATGTTCACAATCTGAGCACTGTAGTCTTCCTAGGAGCTAAAGGATAAGGATGTACTTGATCAAGCATTTTACCCAAATACTTCTCTTCGTAATTTTCTTTCAAAAACTATGTTTTCCTAAAAGCTCATTTCCAAGACATGGGTCCAACAATAAATATTTCAATATATATATTCATAAATATTTCTGACATAAATTCTATACATGCACTAATTTAATATATTTTAACTCCTTTTTTAATCTATCCAACAAATAGAACCCAATAAAATTAAAATTTTTCAATCAATCCATACAACAAATAAAGCAACCCCATATTTCCTTTTATATAAGAAGAAATACAAATTTTCTACTTTAAATTAGTGTCCAAATACACTCAAAGATATTATGTTTTTATGTAATTTATTTTTTGGAAAATACTTGCATCGACTAATTCAACAAGTCATCCTAAACAGAAGTAATTTCCAGAAAATTCCAGTTATCTAGCCCACAAAGTAATTGCAAAAAAACAGCTTGAAGACTCAAGACAGATATGAGTTAAAAACTCGAAAACGACATATGAAAACCATAAAACTCACTTAATTGCTGTTGTCTTAGACTTTATGGCTGTACTGTAAAAACCATGCACCTCTTCTGGGGCTGAAAAGCATTCAAGGCAATCCATCAATGGAACCCTTGGGCGAACAATTTCTACAACAGGCCTGCAAAATGTCTATTCAGTAATCATGGAGAAGTGATGTATATCTGAAATTCATGTCACATACTGCCTGAAGAACTCACAATTTTTCTCCTTCCATATCCTTCTCAGCCTTTAATTTTTCAAAGTCCTCTAGCTCCTCTAAAATTTTAGGACCTCAGAAAACATTAGAAAAAGGGTCTTGAGAAGAAAAGAAAAGAAAAAAGGGTTAAGAGGTGACTCACTCTTATTTGTAGCTTTGTGCAGTGGGATATTCAGGGAGAGAATGTAGTCACTTCTCTGATTGTAAGCTACTTTACCAGATGGACATTGCAATCTTTCTTCAATGCCAAACTTAAAACTCCTTGAAGGATCACTTATAGAATTGCCAGAGTTTATTCGTTCAACTTGGTCTATAAAATGGAGGAAAAATTCCAGAGCATCCTGGAAAATTCTTTTTGTTAATATACTACAAAGTTATGAAAAAAGCCAGGCAAGAACCTAAGGATGTTAGCACATTGATAAAATATGCCTG
The DNA here is from genome assembly GCA_028571225.1 of Parsonsia alboflavescens. Taxonomy (NCBI): domain Eukaryota; kingdom Viridiplantae; phylum Streptophyta; class Magnoliopsida; order Gentianales; family Apocynaceae; genus Parsonsia; species Parsonsia alboflavescens. The sequence continues at coordinate 17,267,031 of JAOXNR010000022.1, forward strand.
TTAGGAAGCAACATTAGAGCAAACAAAGTGTAACTACAAGCATATTTAGCCTATATTTTATCAGCCTGTCCATTTGTTGACTTAAATGTGTGATGTTATCTTCACAAGCACACTATGCATAAAACCAGCCACTATGCATGCTGGCACTTATCCATGTTTCTAACCCATCTGGTGAGATAACAACAAAACTAAAGCAAATCCTTTGAATATAGACAACCACTAGATGGAAATAACACCAAACTCCTAATAGAAAAGAAAATGAAAAGGTAAAACAGGAGCCAAAAAAACACTGCAGAACTGCTTCACCTCTCAACAAAATATAGATAAATCAAATTTAAAATTACCATCCCACAAAAGATGTCAATTCAGAATTAAAATGTCATGAATTAGATGAGCTACAAAAACTGGTGCAAAAAATTTTGCCATAGTCATTCAAGATGCTAGGAGAAACTGATTAACTCACTCATGGAATTGAAAATACCTGTTGCCGCATGGTTGAAAACTCAGGGTGGCTTGCAGCAATTACTGACTTGAACATGCGAGGGGCAATTCCCACTTGTTTCTGAAAGTAAAGACCACATTGCAAGAGTTCTGTCAGCTAATATAACTAAACTGACCTGAGAGTATAATTTCAATTCTAAGAAAGTTTCTTCAATCAAAAGAAACTTGGCAAATACAGACAAGTGTTGGAAAAGGTTAAATTAGGTGATAAAAATCTATATCATATCAAAATGAGATGCAACAATAAACTTTCCAAGGTCCAATCCAGAACTAATCAACTCCTGTTAAACTAAAGTATTAAACATACAGGAAACTGAAAACGAACACAGAAATTAGATAGACTATGGACTTACAGGAGCTAGACTTGGATTTGTAGCATCTGAGCAGACATCTATCTGGATTAAGAACAACAGTGTCATAGTACTCAGAGGAAGAAAAAAGTGCTTTAGAGAAAATCCTTTAGGAAAAAAAAACCACATCCAGTGTACCTCTGTAGCAGGAAGAGAATATTTACCAGAAAGCAAGCCATGTGCCAATTTGGTTCTGTCATGGAAGGAATTTCTCAAATAGTTTCCAAAACAACAAGGCATTACAGAGGATAATGGCAGGTGTCACACTAACTATACAGATTGACCATTCTTAGGGATCTGGAAATTTCAATGCATTGTACTCAGAAAAGAAGACAGAGGAATGCAATAAATATTTGACACTATATGTCTAGGACCGTTATTGCAATAACAGGCCTTCAATTATTCCAAGAGAAATGGCAGATCTCACCCTCATTTAAATGCTACGATATTTTTAATGCCCATTGAATCCTAATAAGGAATGACAACATCAAAGATAGTATAGAACAATGCATAACGGTACTTATATGTAACTCCATTCCCCTCAATTAGGTATCCAATCATCAGTCATCGATCTATATTTAATCTTTGGAAGAAGGGTGAAGATTGAATTTGATACGATTGACAAGGAAAACACATTTCCAACAGGATTTTTAATCAATTATAATCCTGTTTTCACTGAAATATTTCCTAGTGAAGATAATCAAATCTTTTTCACCTCAGAACTCAAGAGAAGGATATAGACAAGTTACTTACAACTGCATATTCAGGTCTACAGTTGGATCAGCAAGAGCAGTATCAAAAGCCCTTTTCAAAGTCTGATCAACGAAGTATCTAGCAGAAAACCACATGAAATAGCAATGTCCATAATTAGGGAAAAGGAAAAATAGAAATAGCAATATCAAACCCCATAATCAAAATGCTTTTCTTAAAGCAAAAGCCAGTAGGGAATAGCAGAATCTAACCGTGAACAAAAGGAAAATGTTGAGAACACCACTTGCATAGTTGCGGCCAAATAACAACTGCAATTAACTAAAATGAGGGAAAGGAGGGCAGGTGGAAGGCAAATAACAAGCTGGCATGCAAAATAGCTCTACAGAGGACAAAGGTACCTGTTTCCAAGATTAACAAGTCCTGTGTAACCTGGTCCAAATAGTGGCTCAGTATCCTTCCCACTTTCTTGAATTCGATTCCAGTCAAAATTGGTGTTTTGATCAAGTTCTATTTCAGCAGTCGTCATTTCAGTCTGTACAATAAAAGTAAGGAAATTGGTACTAAAATGATATTGCAAAAGGAATAAGATCATGGGAACAAGTTTGGGTGATTGACACCTATTAGTAACTATGACTAGGGTCAAACAGAAGATGCAGAAACAAAGGCCTAGCTGATGGAATGTTTGTTAAACATGAAGAAAGTAAGCCAGCATTTACTCCCTTCATGCTGCAGATCCATTTAATGTAACAACAATTGCCAACAACTAAATAAGCTAAATCTTTGCAGATTCTTATTGTTACAAATCCAAAACCACCACAAATAAGACAGACCCATAATTCCTCCTGCCATTCATGTGTAATCTCATCAACTAATTATTACAGAAAGAAATTTCTGAATGCTAGAAGAGGTGAAAATAATAAATCCTGAAGAGGGGGGAATCAGCTATATCTACACAGAAAACAAAAGATGATTTACACATGCAGTCAGAGCAACAGATCCAAATTGGTGCAAGTTCCGGTATATACCTTTTGTAAGGACGAAAAGTCGATACCAAAATGTGCTAGATGCTGTGCTAATAGAGGATCCTCAACACTTTCATCCTCCGGATAAGAAAAAACATCTGAGCTGCCAAAATTAATAGGTCATGAATTTATTTGAAGTAAGGAAGCTGATAAAACGATTTCAACATCAGTGCTAATGTTTATACACTACCAACTGCTAAAAAAATACAAATAGAGTGGTGCAATGAGCAATATCTCAAATAGAAAATATGAGTTCTCCTCACACACAAAGCAGCATTACCTGCTCCTTCCAAATCAGCTGTTATGGTACCAAGCTTGACAGCAAGAGGGTAATTGGTTACTTCATAATGGTCTACAGCATGGTTGTTACCACCAGTTCCATCCCAGTTTTTCCTGCCACATAGGATTGTGCCATCGGTTAAATTCAACCAAAGATTCTCTGTCTTTTCACACTTCGCACATTTCCATCCCATTGGAGGAACAACAACCCCATTGTCAAGCTGCTTCAGATCCAAGGCATGTTTACTGATTTTCTTCTTATCAGCCGTCCATTGAGCAACTTGCTCTTTCCTCTCAGCTCCTTCAGCCAGCAACACAGCATCAGCAGCCAACCTAACCTGCAAGTTCCAATTGAGTGTATGAGTCCAGAAAATGATTATACTGCTGTGGAATAAAAACCAAGATAATTGACCAATAAAAAAATATACCTTTTCCGGTAACTCCACCGATGGATAAGGAAGAGTTACGTAATCTGGCAATATAACTATTTCATAGCTTTCTTCATATTCAGGTTCATTATTATCAAATCCCCCATCCACACCTACAAGAAGAAATACAAAACTAAATCAGAGAAAATAACAGAAAGGAAAATGTTGTGTCCAGCTTAAAGTTGCCACCTATATATGGTGTCTAAGATGTAAATATACCAATCACAGATATTTTAAAATCACTCAACATCAAGCCTGGACTCCAGTGCTAGCACCACCACATGAGTAGCAAAACAAATTCAAACAAAGCAAGAATAGATGTGCAGCACCTATTGCCAATAGAGTTGGCTTCTTTGAAGGTCTATCTTCAGCAACTGGCTTCCTTGTCTGCTTTATATGCAAATAAACTGGATCTTTCGTCTTCTCATAGTTCCAGGAAACATAATCCTGTCCAAATGCAAGAAAGGTATACAGGTCCACATATAGCCCACCCTTGGATTTCTGCAATATTTATGGACAAGATAAGAGAAACAAAGAAGCTCCTTAACGCTGAGAAAAGAGGAATGGACCAAAGAGCACCGGAAACTGAAAACAAAGCCTATGATATTCTACCGAGAATCAGCAGACTTCATCAAATTTCCATTTCCAACTAGTTGAAGTATTTCAACGTCCAACAAATGGAAAAATAGAAGTAGAGCCGTGCCAAAAATTGATAGATATTTCAGGACTATCAATTCAGCAACAAAATGACTTTCGCCGTGTTTATCCAGAAATTCAAACGGTGATTAAAAGTTATTGATAAAACCTAACTAGTTCTCTATAAACCCTTGTTTGATCAACAAAGCAGGAATTCTCCATTAAGTTGTTAAAAACAAATAACATTTCTGAAAACATCCAGTGAAACAGCAGACAGGAACAACAACATCAACAACATTAAAACACATAGGTAATACAATCGTTTTCGAAACATGACTCATTACAAATCATAACCAATGAATCATTTCCAAATTACCGGGGTATCAAAAGAAACACAACACTCCTGCTTATAAATGCGGTTAGTTGGTTCCGGAATTCGAACACGCGACAAGTTGGATCGAAGCAGCTCCATTGGCGATTAACAAGCAGTCCTCCCCTTCGACTTTGCAACTAGGTTTTTACAGGAGAAGGGAAAGCAATTACGCGTGCCTTCTTCTTATTCCTTGCCCTAAGGTTCAGCGACAGCGGAAAGAGGGAGCTTTAGTTTAGGTTAGGGGTATGAGAATTTTGTAGTAGAGAAAGCGTTCGGTAGTCTCTTTTCAAATTTGGATTCCTCCACCTGTAGTGAGCGTTTCTTTTGCTCTCCACTCTCGTTAAAGAAGCGTTTCTAGTAGCTGGCCGACCGTTCTTAGGGCTGGATTTGCCGATTTGGCTCACCCATCAAAAAAATTGCAAAAATTCAATGCAGCAAAATATCTAATACCATGTACTCCAGTTCGATTCAAAATAAAATGATGGCTGCTTACGTATGATTGAATTATGTGTTTTTTTTTTTTCAAACTGCTTTTTAATATTTTTCAATATCATTTAATTATACATCCTAATTTTAAAACTAATCAATCACACAAAGGAGAGAACAGAGAAAAAAAATGAGGAAAGGGAATTTTGGGATACAATTTAAGATGGGTTCCAAAAGAGGTAATATTATGATTATCTTAATTATTGTAAAAAATTCTTAAACAATATTCATTTTGAAATCGAGGAAATATATATCAATAACAAATATTTCAAATCATCCATAAGTATGGGATTTTGATTAAATTCTAAAAATTAACTTATTAAAGTTTAAAAACTTTGATACGAATATGTAATCATTATTAGTCTAAATTTAACTTTGACTTATTTGTGTTATATTGGTTTGATTGATCTTTATATAAGTATGCACTAAAGTCTAAATTGGATAATCTAAAAAAGACTATTGATTGTATTGGTGTGTGTTAGATTTAGTTGAATGTTAAAAATAAACAATTTGATGATTGAAATCTAATACTCAATTCGTTCGAAAATGAATTTCATATTCTATTCTGGATCATTTGGAATTGAATGTCTCATTTCTTAAATTATTAAAAGTTAGATTAAGAAAATTGATAATGTAATGTATTGATGAATTAAGTCAAACTTTTTATTAAAATGTATGCAAGTCAAATTGAGATATTCAATTTCAGATAAAGATGGTATCTCATAGTCAATGATCATTTCGAGTATCAAGGTAAATAATGTATATATAACCATGTATAGACGTTCAAGTTTAATGGTTACTTATAGTTGCTTCAAGTTATTCTTTATGAACTTATAAAATCACTATAGTTTTCGTGACAAAATATTAATAATAATAAAAAAAATTTGTAAAATAGAGTGTGTTGATAAAAAAAATTTGTTTCAAAGATTTTTTTAAAAAAAAGGTTCATAAATGTTTGATTTTGTGAATGCAAGAAGTCTCGTACAAAAGTTGACTAACCTATATTATTTAAAATAATTCTTAATATATATTATTAAGTTATGATTTATTTATTTCAACATTTAGATTTTAATATATTGAATTAGATTTTTTTTTTTGCATCTACTTATAATTTTAATTATTTTTTCACATTAATCACTTTAAGTACTTGGTTTCCATTGTATAATTCCTCAATATTGAAAAATAATATGCATTAATTATAATCATTAGATAAATAAATAAATAAAAATTTTTAAAAATATGGAAAACAAAAGGAAAGGAAATCAAGAAAATGAAAATAAAAACAGAAGGTACAAATAATGGGGGAAAAAATGATAGAAAGAAGGAATTGATTTTATGTAGAGGCAAAATAAGCCTTAACTTAAAAAAAAAAATGACATATATTTACCTTGAAGTTATACTATATTTAAAAAAAAATAAAGAAAAGAATGTTCACCTTAAAGTAAAAAATTTAAATACATTTTTAATATTATTGTGCAAAGAGAAAATGATTTACAACAAATCTTTGATTTCATTTTATATATTTACATTCTCTAAAATATCAATAATATATATCCATATATTCACTCCGTCACTAAATATATTTTATTTTAACTAACTTTTATTATTATTAATTATAAGTCATTATTATTAATTAATTAACTTTTTTAATGTATATATTTTTTATGTTACCCTTATTATTTTATTTTTTCTTTTTCTTATATGTTGTTGTTAGTTTGATTAATATATAAATAAGGGCATTTTCAGGAGAAAAAATATTATCTTAATTTTTTAAAAATGAAGATCAGTGACTTATATTTAATAAGGTGGAAGTATTTAAAATTTTTCAATATTTTGGTATATAAATGTTTAGAGGTTAAGGATGTTTTTTATGTCCACTAGTACTAACTGATTGAATCAGTTGAAAAATAAATTTAGATAAACCTCTCACAAAATTCGAAAAAAAAAAGGGAGAAAAAAAACGGAAAATCACGCCTTTTATTTTTTAAGACAACCATGTCCTAAATATACGGAACTAGTCTACGCCATAAGAAGTCATCAAAGGGTTTGGTCTAAAGATCTTTCTGTTTCTTTCTTTCTATTGTCCTTCTTGGTTCTGTTTTTTTCCTTTCAAACACCGTACTCGCCGCCGATGGTTCCTTTTGCACTGCGTGGTTGTAGATGATAATCATGGGGTGCTTCAAGAACCCCAGGAAAAGCAAGTGGTTCCTCGTCTGTTTCAGACCAGAGGAAGCACTGAAACCAAATACAGGAAGCGAGAGGAACACGTTGCAATATCAGAACAATATTTTGTTTTCCTTGTCCACTGATCAGAAACGGGATTCTTGTCCGGACAGCACCAATGATGGTGGGAGGTCCAGCCGCCGGAGATTTCATCGTGTCTTCAAAAATATCATCTCTAATACTACATCTTCTTTGGTAAGTTTCTCCATCCCCGGCCATCCCATTTCTGGAATTCAAATTTTGGTTTTTTGCGCAAAAAAAAAAAAGGGTCTTTTCTTTAATTGTTTTCAAATATCATTGAAGCGAAGAAAGATTTTTTAAACCTTATCCTTGTATTACTTTGACATAATTTCTTGGGTAATCTGCAATGTTTTTTTTATCTGCATTTTGTGGTGGGTGCCCTGTTTTTTAATTTCTGGTATTTTGGTTCTTATATATTACAACAGCATAAGAAGAAACGAAACAAGAGATCCGGAAAAGACACCTATTGTACAAATATCTCTTCAAAATTCGAGAAGATATTCAACACTTCGAGCGAAAAGAAATCAAAATCACTATTATCATCGTTGGAGACACCCAGCGTTTCGAGTCATTCTTCTCTGTTTTCATCTCAACGGGGTGGTGGTTATTCGTCTATGAGATCTTCAACGAGTTCCTCTTCAATCTCATCAATGGTGTCCAATTCAAGAAGTGGGTCGGGAAGAAAACAAACTTTCATGGTAGATTTGAAAGAATCTAAACCCAGCAAAGCCATTCCATCGTCGTTGAAGAAAAAGGAAGAACGGAATTTCAGTGAGGAGATTTTGCTTTACTTCATGCTAATTTTCTGTTTAGTTGGATTAATTTTCTGGGGTAAGGCTTTTGCTATCTTCTGCACATTAACATGTCTTTTCTTAGTTCCTTGCATCTTCAAAGGAGATGCTTTGGAAGAAAATAATGATAATGATGACGATAACTCCATTGACATGGACTCTGATGAATATAAGAAAAAGGTTATCATGGAGGGACTGCTCGAAAGGAATCACCTACGCAAACTATAGCGATGAATCTTGGCTTCCTTCCAATATTCCCTTTTTTTTTCTTTATTTTTTCTTTTCTTTTTTGCATTCTTCTCTGTGATCTGGTTTTAGGACTCCATTATTGGCGGAAAAAGTGTAGACATGTGGAAAACAGGACAGCATGAATATAATGTTCTTTCTTTATCGAAGAAATTGGAAAATTCTTACAATTTTTTTTTTTTTGTGAATATATGATTTGTCTTTGATTCCAAGTAATTTTGCATGCGCGATGATGAGAGGAAGTACGCGCGTTGTGTCAATTGAAATAAGAGGTTTTAGGGCATCAACGATATCTCAAGGAAGACAGTCAAGGGAGGTTCTGGACTTTGAGTCAGGATGTCTCTTCTTTTGGTCTCGGGCGTGCAGTTTTTGTGATTTAATATAAAAGAAAAATTTATATTATTTTCATTTTTAAATATAAAATTCTTTGTGTTTTTTAACACAAATAGAAAATTTACAATATAACATATTTCGTTAATATAGTTTAAAGAAGTTCCTAATCAAATCTTTTTTAAAAATTAATATGTTTTAAATAATAATGAGTAATATTCTTTTGAAAACATTCTAATAGTTGAAATAATGAACTTGCAAATTATATGTTTTGAATTCGAATTCCATCGATATCAATATGCGGAATGTCAAGGAAAAAAAAAAGAGGTAATAAAAAGAGACAATTAAGGATAGATAAAAATTTTATGGATAAAAGTTAAAATAAATTAATATTAATAATATAATACTTATAAAAAAAATCTTTCACATTGACTTTCAAATAATATTCAATCCTTCCAGAAAAAAGAAAGGGATCAACCCAGACCAAATCTCGGCCATGGGCTCACAATTGAGTATGGACCCATGAAATTAGTTGACAAAGCGGTCCAAACCAACTAATACTAGTTCTACTTTGTATGAGGCCCATCACTTCGATTTCCCGGGCAAGTGCGGCCAAATCTTATCCACGGTCGGTCAGAGACACACCCCGGCCGCTACCACCTGAACCTGACCACAGTTGCAGCCGCCAATGGGAGTTGTCAATAAATTCATCCTCCGTCCTTATGCTCCGTCCTTCACTTCTACACCTGCTCCTCGCTTCTTCCCCAAATCACTAACCCTCTGTATACTCTCCGGCAACTCCACAGCGGCAGGCTCCGTATGCTCGGCCTTTGACCATCAATCTCTTCCTTATGGCCCATCCATCCGGAAAGGCCAAAATCCATTCTATCCTTCTTCCTCTCCCATTTCTCCCAATTCAAAATCATTTCCCGTCCCGGACAATGAAGGCAACGATAACAATTTGTTCAATGAAAAAAGCTTGACTAGGGTGTTTAGTGTTGCCGCTCTCCGAGTTCCAGCAGAGAACTGCTATGCCCTTGAAAGCCGACTACGTGGCCACCTACTTAACTGGCCTCGGATTCGTAATATAGCCAGAGCTCCGGGGGATGAAATTGATGAAGAAATGAAGGAATTGTTCGACAATGAAAGCTCAAATTCTGATGACTCTGATTGTGATGGCAATGTATTGATGGCTTTGAATAGGCGAATTTATGGAAAAGCTGAGGGGGATGGTGAGCCATTAAGTCCGGTGTTGTATAGGGATAAGTTGGCAAGGACCTTCAATTCAAGGGGTTTTGTGAAGTTTAGGAACTTGGCTAAATTGTCTAGGCCGAAGAAGAGGAAGAAGAAAGAGCAGGGAAGGGAGGAGAAGAAACGTGGGGTTGGAAAAAATGATATGTGTTTAGTGGAGGTGGTTGACGAGGATAAGAATGGGAGTGGAGAAGAAAGTGATGTCAGTGGGTTGTTGGGTGATGCATTTTTCAGGTCAAGGTGGACAGGTTCTACGAGGTTGCTGCTCTTGGATGAGAGATATGCTGATAAGAAGATTGGCGACATGCCCCAGGCAATTAAGGTTTCAATTCAACTGCAATTTTTAGAAAATTGCTAGTAGTTATCAATTCCAATTGAGAGCTAGCCTGCTACTTTAGCTGTTCTCTTTCTTTGATTTCCTAATCGATTTGACTGCCCTCTGTGATGAGATGCATGTAGTCCCCATGATTTGGTTTGCTGGACTGATTGTTTTTATGCTTATCTGTGCAACTAGTAACTGTAATATGTTCAATTCAAACAGGAAAATAATGAGTTATTATTATTGACAGGGAAATCGATACTTTTACTCGTCATATTTGAATCTACAGATTTTGCAGTCATTTGGTTCCGTGATATCATACACTCCTAACTATTTAATTATACCTTTAGGCTGTCTTCAGAGGATATGAAGAGAAGAACATAGCATCCAGTGTTGAGCTTGTGAAATGCCAGCTGACTCTGTTTTATAGTTACTGGCAGATGAATGAGGTACTTGATTTAAAAAATAATAGTTGTAGTTTGTATGTTCTATTCTTTTAATAAAGAAGGTTT
>JAOXNR010000022.1:17285534-17315479 GCA_028571225.1 Parsonsia alboflavescens
ATTATCACTTTCAAATTAATTAAAAATATTATAATTATTATTAATTAATAAATAATATTATTTCCAGACACAACCTACAAATATTTCAAAACACAATGTAGATAGGATATACACAAAATGTATACCATTCATGACAAAAATAAACTCGTTCGAGACCCAAATTAAACAATTCTACACCAAATTCAATCATTCGAGACAACAATCAAGCCATTCCAAACCAGAGACCAAATTAAACCTATTCCAAACCCAACACAATCCATTCAAGACTCATGACAACAAATTCTAGACTATAGAGAACCCATTCTAGACCAAAGAAAAGCTATTTGAGATCATAGTAAATTTCGAGACAAAAAATACCATTTGAGACAATAGTACAATATCGAGACAATATTCAAAACCATGCACAATGAGACCATTTCGAGACAATAGCCCATCTCGAGACAATAAGACCATTTCGAGACACCAAGCCAATTTTGAGACAATGAGACCATTTCGAGACCCTACAAATTTAACAATTAGACACCCAAATAATACCATTGCAGACACAAATTCAACAAATCGAGACTCAATACAATCCATTCGAGACCCTTGACAACAAATTCTAACCAAAGAAAAGTCATTCGAGACAAAACATACCATTCGAGACAAGCCATTTTGAGACAATATTCAAAACAGATACAAGCCATTCGAAAACAATGAGACCATTTCAAGACAATAGATCAATTTCGAAACAATGAGACCATTTCAAGACAATCATTTCGAGACATCAAGCCAATTTCGAGACCCAACAAATTTAACAATTACACACCTAAATTAAAAAATTCCAAACACAAATTCAACAATTCGAAAACCAATACCACCCATGAAAATATTCGAGATTCGTGACCCAAATTCGAGACTACCGAGAGAATTCAACCAATCAACACCCAAATTAAACCATTCGAGACAAAATTGATACAATTCGAGACTTAATATTCAAAACCCATGCACAATACAATACATGATTTCAACATACTACAAAAACGAAGTTAAACAACACACAAAATCAAGGTTCAAGTGAAGAAAACCTACCGGGAAGTGAAGGAACAGTCACGTTGGTGAGGGAGTGAAGAAGGACGCCGCCGGTGAGTGAGTGAAGAAGGACCGCCACCGCCGCTGGTGAGGGAGTGAAGAAGGGAGTGGGTGGAAGAAAGTGAGCTCGGTTTGGTGTGGAAAGAAAATAAGAGTGAGGGAGTGAGGGAAAAGAAAATGAGGGTGGAAGGAAGAAAGAAAATGAAAGTGAGGGCTCGGTTCTCGGTGATCCGGCTTTCGAAAAGTAGTGGACAGTTGCATATAAAATCGAGAAGAAGATGAAAAATTGAGTCTCGATTCTCGATTTGGGTATTGAAAAACAAAATGTAAGGGCATAATTTGACATTTCCAAGACAATTTTTATTACCCAAAAATGTTAGAAAGTCAATTTGGGTATAGGATGAACCCATTTTTTTGTAGAAATGCAATGTTTATAGAAAGTGGGTAAAATTGAAATTGAATCAACCAATTTGGATATATTTGGGAATTAATTGCCAAATAAACAAAAAAAAAAAATCTTTACGGATGAAATTTGAAAATAGAAAATAGTTGACGGACTAAAAATACCGATATTCCTTTTTGTCCCAAGGTTTTAACTCAAAATATGAGTTGTATTTAAAACTATTTATATATAATTATAAGTTTTTTTTTATGTATATAACTTCTCCATTTTATTTTCTTGTTGATATCCAAATTATGGTGTCAGTAAAGAAAGAGTAAATTTGTGATTATGAATGAAAAATAAAAAAGAAAAAATTTCTAGAAAAAGAATTAAGTGTAATTAAGATTCTAATATTTAAGTGGCATTAATACTTGAATTAGATTAAATCACTTTCTCCATCTCTCAATTTTTATAAGTTGTTAAGCTCTATTCCCCCTCCGCCCCCCCCCCCTCTCATTTTATATGACTATAAGTTATTGTTTGAATCTTGAAGGATATTTTATTCTCATATTTCTAATGTTACCCTTTCCGCCTTGAGTATTTGCTAGCTAGCTTTTGATACATTTGAGAGATATTCTTTTTTATCTAAATTCAAAATCTATGGTACGTGGTGACCTATATATCTACATAAACATATATATATATATATATATATTTATATTGGATACTTTCATTTCATAGACAAGATGAATAGTATTCCCTTCATTCGAAATTAAACGTTTCATTTTGACTTAGTTCATTTTTAAATTGTAACGTTTCTTAATAAAATTTTAACTAATTAAGAAAATGATATATTCATTTGCGAATAGCTTATAATGAAAAATATAACATTCAATTTCGGTCGAGAGAGAATCATCCAAATACTTTTTTTAATTAATAATTACCCTAAAAAAATTTTATTTGGAGCCACTGTAAACTCAAAGCAATACTTAACCATCTGTAATACAAAAAGTTTACGTGTTTGAAGAAAATCTCTTATTTTTTGTCAAAATTTGTGAGGCACGAATGTCAACAATTTCCTAATTCCATCCCTTTCTTTCGAAAAAAAAAAAAAAAAAAAGGGAAAAAGAGCTAGTATCCGGAAAAGTCTATGTACCACAAGCTTTTATTATTATTATTTTTATTTCACAGTTTTTTCTTTTAACGATGGACATATCTCAAGATTCCACTTATCGAAAGAATATTAATAAAATTTAAATTTAAAATTTATGATTTACATACTCATCAGTCAGTCCACCTATTAAGATGTTCCGAAGGCAGTTTTGTTTCACAGTTGTTATTTGTCAGTTCTGCTGAAGAGGATAAAGAAAGATCGAAACTCATGCATGAAAGAAAGACTTTCTTCCTTAACTTAAGATGATGATGAGTACCTACTGACCCGACTTTTTTTTTTTCACCTAACAAAAGGTAGAAGCTTCTTCGACATTCGCGCACATTAGACTGCCTTGAGTTCTGCTGTGACCTTTTTCCAAATCCTATTCCTTTCTCTCCCAACCAAACCATGGATGGTGATGGTTTCCAGTCAGAAATATAGATTAATCAATAAAAAATTTTTTTAAAAAAAGTAAGTGTATTATTCTCTTAATTAACATAAATTTGACTTCTATTAAGAATAAATTTGTGTATTAAATACTTTGATATACATACTTAAAATTATATTTTTATTATCCTTAATTTTGATCATTAGAGACTTAATTGAAACCCTCCAATAAAATGTGGTATGTAATCCTTTATAACATTTACTCTATATATATATAGAGAGAGAGATTAGGCTTGCTTTTGCCTAAAATCCATGGGACTGACTCCTTATAAGGCACCAAAGAAACTTGCTCCTAATAATAGATCTATCTACATGTATATATATATATAGGGAGAGAGAGAGATAGAATAAAAGTGGCTTCAGAAGTATAAGTCAGTCGTCTTTCTTTATTTCCACATTTGAGAGGATCAGTTTGATACCATAGAGAATGGAATGTGGAAGTGGGAAGGACGTCTAAAAGAAGAAGACCCATTCAAAGCAAGATGCTGTTTGTCGGTTAGCTTCTCTTTGCTCCAAATTGCTCCTTTCCTTCTTTTCTTATCCTTCCCATTCCAAATCATCATAAACTCAAAAGCTAGATCTTGAAATTAAACTAATTGAGTCTATTATTATTATTATTGATTCTAAAAAAGGGTTTAAATGGATGCATTCTAATAATTAAAATGCATGGTTTTTGGCTTTGTTTTCCAATCATGGAGATGGGATTATATGTAATCTCTATAACTAACATAAAAGTGTATACACATACACACACACACACACATATATATATATAAGTAGTCAAGAAAAAGTTGAGCACCATAATCATTACCAGTAAAAGGTAAAGATCTTAAGATGCCATACAAAAACACCGAAAATGACCCATCATTTCATCCCATAAATTCAGGTATTATAACCGCATATAACAGCACCCAGAGCTTAGTATACTAACACTTTTGAGCGAAAATGACCAGCCAATAACATTATAGATAGTCACTCATAAATGCATGGCATTGAAATTCTATGCAATACTATGATAGTATGAAATAAGGGATCCATCATTGCATCTTTTTCTTGATAATGAATCTTTTAATGTAAGATTAACAAAAGAATTAATTGTGATTGATCACATGATACTATAACAGAAATAACTAATAATAATAATAATAATAATAATAATTCATGATGAAGAATATATAATTAACGAGTCACACAAGATAGGACAATATCATGAATTCACATCTCACTCTCTTTCTAGTAATTAATTCTGTCAATTTAATTATTAATAATAATAATACTATAAATAGATAAACCCTAAATCTTACCCTAAAAAGATCACTTACGTCCTTGAATTGCTTTATCCGAAGGGCGAATTTCGTCCTTGTCCCATTCCACCACCACTGGCAGCACTGATCATAACTGGGTTCATCCTATCGCTGGAAACACCAGCGGAAGCTGCTCGTCGAGGAGAAGGCCTTTCCAATTTTGCCCCCGATGCGTTCTTTTCATGACCACCCATTCCATGGTGATGATGATGATGATGATCTCCACCAGTAGAACCACCTAACATCGGCTTCGTCTCGTAAATATCCGAAACGGAATCCAAGTCATGGCTCCGATCAAGCGACAGCGGTGCAATCTGGATTCCCTGATGATCTTGGGAACCAAGACACATGGCAGCAGCGGTTCCTCCTAGTTCTTGTAAACGGAGATCGTCGGACCATATCAAGGGACTTTTACCACTTCCAGCTGCAGTACCGTAAGGGTTAGGCCTCTTCTTACCTAGGCCTCCGCCGCCGCTGCATGACACTCCGTCGTTAACGTTACCAGCAGCCGTCATGAATCCATCGTGGAGCGTTGTCGTTTCGAGCTGCTCGCCTCCTCCGTATATATTTAGGTCTTGAAGAGACGGGAAATTAAGAGGATGGGGACCGCCACCCCCGCCAAAGTCTTTGAGAGATGAAATATCTGCCATACTAGTCTTGTAGCTTCCTGAAGCCATATTTTCCCCGGCAAGTGTCTGACAAGCTTTCTCGAGAATACTCTGCATGTACTTTCCCTGAGCATCGATTCTCAACTGAAGGTGTCTTTGCACCTGCATGAATATTGCTTCAAGTTTCAAGGTCTTCAGTTATAAGTTTGTTATGACAACTTCTTTTAATTTCCTTTTTCTTTTTCCTTTCTAAGAGCGGGATTTCTCGGAGATCCACGACTTGAGACCAGTGACAAATAGATTACTAATTCTGAGTGCGAAAATTCTTATTGAAAAGAGATCTGCGACTCAAGGCAAGTGGTAAGCAAATTACTAACGGTGAGATAAGTACCTCAAGTTGTTCATGAAGTCTTCTTTGGACCTCCATTTGCATCCTAATTCCATCAGTGATGTGAGCATTACTGCCACTGATCATCAAATCACAAATATATACCATGGAATTCCATGTAAATAAATTGTAACCTTTAATTACAAGACATTATAAAGAGAGAAAAATAAAAAGGGTTTTGGCAAAATATATATAATATATTTATTTATTTATTGAAAAAAAAAAGGGAAGAAGGGATCGGAACATTTGTCTTCCCCTTTCCCACGTCACCGCCAAAGGAAAGAGTAACTGAAGAAAGATTTTGAATTCAAAGAAAAGAAGAAATCTTTGAAAAGCGAACAAAATGAACATACTCATTCATGCTACGGCCAATCATTCCGGAAGAGGATGCAGAACTATTTCTTTGAAGCTCTAGAGACGAAGCTGCCGAGAAAATATTATTATTATATAAGTATATTCGCTCTTACAATGGAAATAAATAGGGGAACAGGACTGATAACATATATATATATATATATACACACACACAAATATATATGTATATATATAGTTCACCTCTCTCACCGTCTTTTATAGGGTGATCACTGAATTCCTTGTGAGGCTGCTTTCCCAGTCTGAATTTCTAATCCCAATTTAGAAACAGAAAATTAAATGAGTTTTAAAAAAAAAACAAAAAAAAAAAAAAGAGAGGAGGAAACTAAATAAGGAAATAAATCAAAACAAATGAAAGCGAAACCTGAAGATGGCTCTTGAGATGGTAAAGAGTGAGGCCCTTGACTCCCATAACTCTCATGATAGTTTTTGGAGTTGCCTCTGCAGTAACAATAATAATTAATCATCAAACAAAAAATAAAATGAAAAAAAAAAATCACAATAGTGAATGAATTAATTAAAGAAATAAGTACTATCAGGTCCTCCGAGCTGAGTAACGGCATCTACGAAGCGTTCATGAAGCTCAACGGTCCATCGGAGGCGAGGCTTGGGATCAGTGGTGAGGACGAGGCCGGAGTCACCTTGAACACACATAGGCCTCTCGTGGGAATTCATAGTCGAGGGTTTCTTTTGATGGAACATTATTATTATTAATTTTTTTTATTCTTATTATTATTCTCTCTCACACACAATGAAAAACAGAGAGAGAAAAGGAGATAGGAGAAGAGAGAGAGAAAGGGCCTGCCGATGAGTGCTCTCAGAATTAGGGAGAGATTCAGGAACAAATGCGAGGCATCAAATATAGAGTACTGAGTGAGGATGGATTGGTGAGAGAGAGAGAGAATAGGGTGCTTTGTTTTGGGGCTTCTCTCCTAGGTTTATAATTTTGAAGAAAGGAAGGGAAAAAAAATAAAAAAATAAAAATACAGGACAGAGCCGAACTGATCAGTCAAGGTGAAAAAAAGAAAGAAAAGAAAAAAGGAAAGAAATCCAAACTAGTAAATTGTTTCTTTACCAAGGAAAAGCTGTCCCCACACTACTTTGCCAAAAGAAAGCAATACTCTACTATAGTAGCAGTATCAATCCAAGGCAAATAGTAAATCGTATATGTACATGAATTATAATATATATTTTTTTAGTTAGGTTTGAATCAATTCGCACATTTCGCTTATTAAGAAGGATGTAGATGGGATTCAAATTTAAGACCTATGGTCTGTACGTTCGTCACTCCATCCACTTAGATGTCCCCATAGAGACGTGATTTGTAATATTAATTTTCACTTAATTTTGTTTATTCTCTTGGTTCGAAATTGAATGTTTTATCTTATCTATGATAAATCTTATCAAAACTAATTAAACATGATGATATCAAATCTTTTGTAAAAACAAAATTCTAATTAGGGAAACGATACATTTAAATGGTTCAAAATAAGAATAAAGATATTCAATTCTTGATGAAAGAAATATATGTTTATTGTCTTAATTCAATTTAAGAAACACATGTGTATAAATATATATATATATATATATATATATATATATATTAATGTCACAAGATTCACATGTGAACCTAAATATATATATATATATTTATATATAATAATTTTTTCTTATGTATATATGCAAATGATATAATATAATACATACACCATCAAATTAGCAAGATTTGAGTAATTTATGACCTTTCACTCTTTGAGTTGTTGTTTCCCACTTCATTGATCACTAGTATTTTGGAATGAACATTGATGCTTATGATTGGTGTCAATAAGAGTAGGGTTAATATATAGTTTTTTGGAAAAAAAAAAAAAAAAGGGCGGGGGGGAGAAAAAGAAAAAGAGGAAGCAACTATATAATAATATTAATCTTGTTATAATAGTATACATGTAAGTGTACTTTACTTAATATATATATAGGGGAGGACACAGTACGGCTAGCTGGGGGCGTGAAGATGAAAGCATAAAGCGAAGAGTAATGTGATTACGAAGCTTTTTCATGGCAGGTAGCTCTGCCGGTGGGGTTATATAGCTGCAGACCGCAAGGGGACACTCATCTTTTTCTTCCAAATGCGTCCTTCCTGAAGCTTTTCTTTCCATATATTTGAAGCTCCAAAAAAAAAAAAAAAAAACAAATCTCTGTCTCTCTAATTCTCTTCTCTCTCTGGTGCTTTTGTGGAATAGAAGATTGTCCTTCTCTTTCTCTCTTTACATATAACTGAACTTCACTTCCAATCTCAATCTCAATCCCAATCCCTATTCCCATGCATGCATGCATTCATGCACCACACCCTTCTTAATTAATTAGGTCAAGAAATGAAACTCGCTAATCTCCATGGCCAGGAAGAGGACAGTTCGGGACCCCATTTTTTTAAAATTCCCAGAAGAAAAAAAAAGAGAGGGTTAAATTCGTAAGGATTTAAAAGTAAAAGCAGGCAATGTTGTTGTTTGTGATCTACCTTGTGTGTGTGAAAATGCAAAAGAAGTGAAATGTATTGATAAAAACAAATATGTAAAGGGAAAGAAAGAAAGAAAGAAACACAGCTCTCCCAACTCATGAGCTCCTCCTAAAAAAAGAGAATAAATGCTTTCTTCTTTTACAATCAAAGCTACGATTCCCTCAACCTTTAAATATTTTATAAAAAAAACAATAATAATAATATAATTAAGTAATTAATCCTTTTACATATTGCTATATAATAGTAATTAATTAATCTTTAACCAAATCTATCTAAATTATCTGTTCTAAGCTATCTAGAAACACATGCTGGTGATTCAGAAAAAGCATCAAATGAACTACGATCGTGCATACATACATATATATATATTCATAATTAAAATTAAAATTTGGAAGAGGAATATATATTATATATCCTAATTAATTATTGTGCTACTTTTTCTAAAAATTCTTGAAACGTCAAACTCGTTTAGTACATGTAGTTATTTTTATGATGGAACATTCATGCATGATTCATGATTGAAAACTTATCTCAATTGGATTTTTTTTTTTAATTTTTTAAATTTGGCACGTAATTAAATCTCATCCATTCTTTTTTCTTCTCATATTGTCAAGATATTCAAAATTTAACGAGATATATATATATATAAATTTTTATTTTTATTTTTATTTTTATTAACGTAACGAGGAATGAGTATATTAGAAGATGGGAGAGTTGCAGTGGAAAAAGCAAAGAGGGATTTGATTTTAAGGCAATATGTAATACTGCTGCTTAAAATTTAAGCATCTTTATACGCTTTAGGTACCTGAGAATTTATTCCCATATGAATGAATATATTCCCCCAAAGCCTTTTGTTTTTTCCCGTTTGTTTTGAGGTGAATTTGTGCTCCGTGCTGCATATGTGGGACCTACCCTAACGAAATACCTAACAATAATAATATATTTATATAATTAATTATTATTGTGGACAGTGACTCTATATTCCGACCTGGGTAAAATAATATGCTTTGTCATTATATTTCACTAAATTCAGTTTTTTTTCTTTTCTTTTATTTTTTATTTATTATTTAGTGAGAGGAAAAGAAAAGAGGGAAACTGAGTCAACCCAACACACCCTTCAGGATAGACAGTGGGGAGAATCTGATTCCTTTCTTCAATCCTTCCTTCCTTGCTTTGCTTTGGACCATTTCGATCGCCTCCATCTTTGAAGTTGAAATTATCCCCTCCCATCCCTCCCCTCCCCTTCTCTTTTAAGGGCTTGGACCTTATGGGATCGGATGGAACTACTCATAGAGCCAAAAAAGTTCATCAAGGCCTCATCCATCAGAGGGAATCCAACACAAGAAAAACAAAAACTGAACCCACTTTTGGGTTCTAACTGCTATGTATAAATCTCGATCATTTCATGTTCCAGCCCTTTAACTTCAGTGCCCAGCCAAACAATATTCAGAATTTTCTGAGAATATAGCCCAAAATGGGCGCAGCGGAGAAAAGATCCAAAGTAATAACAGCAGACATGGCATGTAAAGTAGCATTGTCTACCACTGAATGACGACTCATGTATTCTTTAAAAAGATCCTAACCAAATTAATGGGATCAAATTAGCATTGAAAAAAAAGGGTTAATGGAGGGGAAAGAAAACCAGTCGTCTTTTATTGCATTTCAATTTCATTAGCCAACTGATACAAATAAAACCACAAGAACCATCTCATGGACAGATCATGGCAAAGCTTATCACAAACCAAAGGGTCAAAATGGGCTCCAAACAGAACTCACCATTTTTTTTTTTTTTTTTTTTTTTTTAATCTACACAAAAGGCAAATCCAATTTGCATGATCTAAGGCTTTGTCCTGACTGTGAAAGGAGTTTTGCCTCGATGTTACTCCCAAAGTGACATTGACCAGCACCATTTTGACGTGTTCCATTCAGCATAGATTTCCCATACACACATATTTCATCTGCAGGAAACAGAAATATAGGGTCATAGATACCAGAGTAACATATGATTACCATAAGTAGTACATGACGCAATTGAAAATACACACCTCCAGATATTCATCCATTCCGTACTTTGAACCTTCCCGACCAAGACCCGATTGCTTCACCCCTCCAAAAGGAGCCACCTCAGTAGAAACTATACCCTCATTGACTCCAACTATTCCATATTCAAGAGCTTCAGAGACACGCCACGATCTTTGAACATTTGTGGTGAATATATATGCTGCCAAGCCTTGAAAGTTCAAAAAATATGTGTGCAATCAGTCCTTGTGTCACAGTCCAAATTGATGTCCTATCAGGAGTTAATTCTAGCAGAAATTCCTAATACTTCCAGACAAACCTGCATTGGTGTCATTAGCCATATGGATAGCTTCCTCCTCAGTTTTAAACTTCAGGAGGGGTGCAACAGGACCAAATACTTCCTCTCTGGATAAACAAACTGGGATATTAGATTATAGAATCAAGAGAAGAAAGACACTCTTCAATAGGCAAATAGTACATATTATAAACCACCAGATTGATGCAAAAAAGAAAAACACAGAATATAAGGTGAAGCATTTTCATTACGATCTTGAAATCGTTTAGCAGAAGGAAAAAGGAAGTAGAATAGTTAATGAAAATTCAACATACATCAGCTCATTCAGAAGTAGCCAGGTACCAGAAACAGAAGAATAAGTTAGATGGATTTGTATGGGATGTGAAAAAGAAAGCCAAAATGAAAAGATGGAATCTGAATAGTCGTTGATGAACCCTTTCTTTGCTTTGAAGTATAGCTTCTTAAAACAAAAACTATAGAAGAAGAAATCATTACAGTATGGGGGAAAAGATGCAACTTTATGATTTCACATTGGTCTAAAGCTATTCATCACTTTTATCATTCTACTATACCAGTTGCCCTTGAAATGCCATGTTGAAAGAGAGACGTATTAAAGGAAATCATTGCACATATTTTTATTATTTTATTTACATACATTAATGTTGCCTGTAAGTATTTCTCAGAAAACTGTCATATTTCCTTTCTAAAATGAATAGAAAACTGATTTTCTTCATAGATAACACTCATAATGGTTGTTACAATGAAAATTGAGAAGGATACCACAGTAGCCATTTGTATTTTCTCATGCCATTAGGAAAATAAAATCAAAATAGGAGATCCAAATTGCTCATTAATTTACAATCTAGTTAATGCTTCAAGTTTGTCATTAATTTTAACTTTTTTTTCAAATGAAAATCCACACTTGAAGTTTCAATAGAAAGTGAGAGACATTGGCTATCTTGAGATGGGTGGATCAAATCCAATCAAAAGCAGGGAAGGATGTCTATTTAGGAATAAGAAAGAAAAGGACTAGATTATTTAAAATTGTATATTTATTCATTACTATTGTTATAGAGTCTAAAAAGATTAGAAATAATAGTTAATACCTATGATTCCAATATCTTATTGAATTACTATGCTTATAAAGTTAATGTTATGTAGAAGTCTGGCTAGCTCAGAGGTTAGAGCATCGCATTGTAACGACAGTCATCAGTTAGATTCTGATAGCCGAACTTTTTCCTATTTGTCAAACTTTTTACCTACGTCAGAATGCCTGTTTGACATTAAAGAATGTCTATTCTGATAGACTAGGGAAAAGTCATTTCACCATGCTCCTGTATGTACTGGGGAAAATTTCAAAGCATAAACCAGTACAATATTTCAGCAAGCCCTAGACAAAGACTATCTAACTAACAACTTTGCATTACTAGAACATTCAGAGATATCCAATTATACAAGTTACTCCACCAAAAAAAAAAAAACACAGAACCACCCCTTACCTGGATATAAGCATCTCATTCTTGACATCTGTAATCACAGTAGGTTGGTAAAAATTCATCCCAAGATTGTGCCTTTTTCCGCCAAGGAGAACTTTGGCTCCCTTCAAAGAATAACCACAAGAAATATTTTGGTAGAAAAATCAAATGCTTCACAGCAAAATCACTTTATCTATCATCCAACAAAATTTAAGATATTTAAGTTGATTTTCCTAATAAGGATGAGCCATCTCACAATCTATAAGGTGTTCGAAAGTAAAAAAAGTCATGTTCAATGCATGAAAACAACCAACCATTTCAAGTGTAAGCCTGTAGAAATGTGCTCATCCTTAACCTACCTTGGCAGAAGCCTTGCTCATCTACTTTCTACTCTAGGATGAACTGTGCTTAGAAACAATGTGCCTCTTTCCACTTTCATAAGAACAAACATTGTTCTTTTTCAATAGTTATGTCCATATCGAGCTTCAAATATATACATTAATAACGTGCAAGCGAAAGTTTTTGAGGATTAAAACTCAGGTTATTGACATACCTTTGATATAGCATCTTGAACCAATGTTTCCACCTGTAACACAAATCCACAAGAATCAACTGGTCTAGAAATTCATATTTCCGCATTATCAAGCGTACTTTCCACAAAAAGAAAAATGTAACAATTAGATACTGACTTTTTTCACTGCAGCTTCATTAATTAGAGGACCCTGAGAAAAAAGGTTAAAACGAATAAGTCAAATGGTTGAGTTGCTCGTAGTCAATTAACAAGGAAAGTGCAAGCAAAAGCGTAAAGAAGATGACATGTCACTACAAACAGTTCCATACATAATAGAGATCGGAGAATGGAGAAAACAGGACAAAGTCATCACCAACAAATGGCAGAGTGCCATAACTGTACTTTGAGAACATAATGGCCATATAATGTAAAATACCACAAGTATAAAAATAATATAAAAGCATCTAGAAATTCAAGTTTCTTCCATTTTAAGTGCGAGGCAGTCACCTGAACCACACCTTCTCCAAATCCATCTCCAACTTTCATATTCTGCACGGCAATTGAAAAGGCATCTGCAAATTTGTTGTATATCCCTATAGAAGGAGAAAAGGATATTAAAAGAGACTTTCAAATCAACAAATGAATCCTAAAAGGAAACAAATGAGCAATTTTGTCACATCAACGATTTTCCTTATCCCACTTAACACATCCAGTGTCCCTGCCCACTCGTTCTCTGATCAGCATGTTACACTAGATTTACAAAAAAAGAATGAATTTTCATTCATACACAAATTATTACAGTATCTGATAGGTATTTGTTTGCTATGCAATAAATACAACAATTATTTTGTAAAGACTAGTATGAAGAAAATGGGCCTCTAAATCACATGCCTTCTTGCACGAGAACTCTATTTGCACATACACACGTCTGCCCACTATTACGAAATTTAGTTGCCAACTGCAACAATAGAAGCTCATGTGAGTTAGAGTAAATGGAAGGGCAAATGGAACACCATATCATTGAACCAAGGAAAATGTCTCTCCCAACTGATTGACCATTATTAATAACCAACTAGACAAGTTGTTTGGTATCCAAAAGACAATTCAAGGTTTTAAGATTCGGATCAGTATGTAAAAAGTATGGCCAGCACTAGAATTCACAAATATGACAATACAAAAATTAAAAAGGTGCCCATGTCCATGCATAAAAAGGTAGAGAATGAAAAAGTCGTTTCCGATGAAACTTTGTCAAGCAACAAAAGGCTTCTCTGAAGTTGGTCAACAGACTTGAGTGTAACAAATTTTGTGCAAACTTCATTGTGAAATTCCAGAATGTGAAAGGGTGTGACATAAATGATTAAGATATAATTAATATTGGATTAATTCATGGTTCAGAGAATCAAAATGTGTAGATTTATGTGAAAGAAGGTTCTGCAATTTTGCAAAGGTAGCATGACTTACAGTCCCTTTCAGAGCTACTTCAAGGTCTGCATCATCAAAGATAATGCAAGGTGCATTACCACCAAGTTCCAAGGATACCTAAAAAAATAAAGTCAAAAGCCATAATACCAATTGCTATTAATGTTCCTTGAAGTGCACAAGAATACCTTTTTAACGGTCGCAGCAGCACCTGCCATTAATTTCTTTCCAACAGCAGTTGACCCAGTAAATGTGATCTTCCTTACCTACATAATTGTAGAATAAGATAAGGTCAATCTCCAGTCAAATTGTGATACACTGGTTCTCCTAATAAGATATATCACAAGATCAAACTCGAAAATGTAATATCTGATAGATAGGATAATCAACCGTGGGACTTGAAAGTAAAGCATCCCCAATCTCCGGAGCATTTCCCATAACAACATTCACCACTCCCTGCATATCAAAAGATCAAATTAGCAGTAAAGACAGTATCTGGGAAACATATTAAACCTTGTGGAGAAGAAAATGAAGCATGATTCAGACCAGATATATTGGCATATGGATATATCAGAATATGTCAGTATTTTGTACACAGTGCAATGCATATATATTACCGGTGGTATTCCAGCTTTGAGAGAGAGTTCAGCTGCCGCTAAAGCAGTCAAAGGTGTAAGTTCTGACGGCTTTATAACAACTGTACAGCCACAAGCAAGGGCTGGACCAACCTGGAAAAATTTGCACTTTTTATTAACAGGCAAGAAATAAAGAGCATCAAATTCTGAATGTAAGTCCAAAGCTATCATTAAAAAGCTAAGAGAGACCCACTTTTCTAGTAATCATGGCTATAGGGAAATTCCAGGGCGTAATAGCACCGACAACACCAACTGGCTGCACCCACAAAAATAAATTCTTTAGAGAGAAAGCTTGGATAAATGAAAAGGAAGAGTGATTGAGATAGATTTATATAAATCACAGTAATCGACATCAAAATCACAAAATCACAAACTTTTCAATTCTTGCATGGATCAGGTCTTGTGCAAATAGATACATAATTGGTCTCAACCAGCACTTAGGCATATCATAGATGAGTGGTTCTGACATTTTTATGTGCCATCCAGAGCATGAGGCTATCTCTTCTTTCATTATCCAATTTTAAAATATGTCTATAACAGAAGAATTGACATGGAATATGATGTGGTGTGGAGATGCACTAAAGAAGAACATTTTTAGCCTTGTAAACCATAAACTAGGAAAAGATGTGGTGACAGTGACAGCATAATAAAATGCAGAAAATAAATTCTGAGAACCAGAAGTAAAAATATTAATGTGTTTACAACAATGCTGGCATGCTTATCTTATGATAAGTAGTGTTAGCACTAAAATTCTTAGAAAGAAATGCTTTTCTACCAATGATAACATTTATAATTGCCAATCTTACATGGACCAAGTGTAAGAGTACAATAAAATACTCATTCACAAATCTTTTAATATTGATCTTAATCTTCATTTTCCTCGTTTCAAACACAATGATAATTGAACTTTTCATTATGCTGGATTCCACGACAAAAGTTCATATGTAACCAGAGTTCCTCATTTTCAGCACTGTGTTTAGGTCAACAAATGCAACCTCCACACCATGTTACCAGCAAAAATCAAGCAATATGGCAAGCGCAGATATCAAGACAGACTACCATGCCATTAACATAAATTAGTACTCAAGCAACCATATTAGATGTAATCTCTGGCTTTACCTGATCCAGACTTCAAGCGATATAAAAAGAGACCTCACCTAACCACTTTGATGAGAGAGACATCATGGTAACTTTATAAGAATGAGTTACAAACCTGCTTTAATACAAATAACCGGCGATCCACAAATGGCGATGGAATGATGTCACCATATACCCGTTTAGCTTCTTCTGCAGAAAATTCGATGAAATTGGCCCCATAGACAACCTGCAAGATGAATGTTTCAAATATTACGAAAGAAAATTTCACCCGACCAAATACTGAAGCTATTGAGGCCACCACGAGAATTGTGTACCTCTCCAATAGCCTCCTTTAGAGGTTTTCCTTGCTCCAATGTTATAAGGTGTCCTAGCTCCTCTTTATGCTCTACTATCAGGTCATACCTTTAATGCAGAAAATCGTTGCAGTTTAAAGATATAATACAACTTCCTGGAAATATGGGATCCATGGAAAAACTAGTTACCAATAAGGGGTTCATGATTGCACCCATGTGTATCCTAATTATCTACTCAGTTATATTAGAAAAAGAATAGCAATTATATTTCAACTGTTTCCCCAAGGACTCAAAATATTGCTAAATTTATTGCCAATAACAAAGTTGGGGATAACACACAGCAGTTACGCACATAAATGCAAAAAAATGTAACCAATCCAGAAGATAGAGGATATTTTCTCATCCAAATTTTGCAAAAAGGATATCAATTAGACATACCAATTCCTTAAACGCTTGCTCCTTTCAGTAGCAGCTAGTTTGCTCCAAGCTTTACCAAGAAAATATTAAATGTTAGGTAAAACCTTTGAGATCCCTCAAGGAAAAGATATTAATTTGTGCAACTGATGTCAAGATACTTGTCTCTAAATACAGAACAAATTGCACTTTAAACAGTTGTGACTTCTGTTTTATGACCTGTAACAATACAATTTTGAAAATATTGTAAGTGAGAAAAAGGAAGGAATGATATGGAGAAGGGGTCTAAGAAGAAGATGATGATGTGCATCAGTCTTTTTTATTTTTTTCATAAGGATATCTTCCATGAAAATTTTGAAAACACAAGTTCTTGATTCTATCCGCATTTTCTCCCTGATGTATATCAAAAGCCAGTCACATAACTTCACCAACCTCTTCTGAATCTCAGTTCAGAAGTGGTTTTAAACAGCATTATGCAAGTATGATCTGGCACTATGGTTCTAATCATCCCAGCACTCTAGTATCAAGGCACCAACCAACAATTACCATGTAAACCACAACCGTTTACGAAGGAATCATTACTTCAATAGAATTTAATGAGGCAACATGTACATATTAGCTAAACACAGTGTTTCTTCTAATAGCAACTCCTAATTCCTGCACCAGGCTTCTAAACTTCAAATTTTTCACCAAAACCATAAAACATCAATCTATAGATTTTTTTTCACTATAAAAAGATGATTAGTTTTTGTTTCAAGCTAAAATGTGCAGATGGTCCATAAAGTTCCCAACATTCTACTATCTGTGCTCCACAGAATGCCAAAAAGAGTTTTCTAATGCCACAAATCCATATGTTCCACTAACTGATTTTCAAAATAAGAAGAATAAAGTAAAACACCAGATAGTATCTAAAGCATCTCATTACCAAGATGAAAAAGGAGGTCACATTATAAAACACCACTCACACTTGAATGCATCAGATGCTGAAGCAATTGCATCATTTGTCTCCCTTTTACCCATACATGGGACATTTGCAATAACTTCACCTGTAGCAGGATTAGACACCTGCCATGCCAAGAAATAGAATTGTGTTAAAGATGGCGACTCATAGAATTTCTACAATTCAAGGAAATACATGGTCCACACCGTGATAGTTTTCCCATCATAAGCATCTATCCATTTTCCAGCAATCAGGCCTTGACTTCGAAGAAAGCCAGAGCTATTCAAACGAGCTGCAATATCTTGTGCTGCTGTACTCATCTGACCAACAAAACACATACTCAGATGAGTCCTAAATTGCATAAATCAATAGCAAGAAAATAAATCAAATATGCCTTCTTGGATGAAGCCAAATCCTAAGGGCGCAAACATATGCAATTAAAGAATTTCTAAATTGATGATATATAGATGACAAATATGAACACTGATGGAACAAAAAGACAAGAACAATCTTTTTCCAGAAGTTATTAATCTGCAAGTACAGCAACGGGTGTCAAAAAGTTCAATTTTCGAGTATATTTTACACGATTATATAAGCTTAGATATATTTGCTTGTTCTTATCCCTTCAGGCACGTCATAAATACAAAGAAAGTAGCAAGGTACACAGATCCCTCAAAATGAAAGGGAAAAAATAAAATCAAATAGATAAAGAAACCATTCCTAAACTGCCCATTTTAGTACTCTACCTCGTCCAGACTGCTGCCCGGATGAGGGGTTTGCATGACAACGCTTGAAGAAGTAAAGTAGACCCAAGAAAAAATGGACAACGATACTGTATTAGCAAAGAAAGATACAAAAAGAAAATACAGAGGGATTGAAATCTACAGTGTTTTACATGAAATAAACGGGCGTAATTTACCTGGCACATAGAGATAGTTGGGTTAGTAGGCAAGCGGGCAATGGGGGAACGCGACGGGAGCCTGAAGGAGAGAACGGCCATGCGTGCTCCTCTGGCTGTGCGTACCAAACAACTCATTTCCGTTCCAGTACTAACTCTTTTTACAGATTCAGACTGATCGATTCTTTTCCGATTCTATCTTTACACCGATAGATCTCTGAGTCTCTGACTTGTCTCAGTAGATCTTTCGGATTACTCATCTTGATTCTTGATGTTAAGATAAATAAATTTTTAATATATGTTTAGAGTTATTTTATATTTTGTCCTCGACCTATAATTCATTAAAAGCTTTGATTCTTAAAGTTTTTTTTTAACTTTTATAATCCTTAAACAATTTATCGGTGACTATTTTGTTTCTTTTGACTGAATTCTTAAAATATGTCACTGAATTTTAAAGTCAACGGTAAACTAATCAAAATGGAAAAGGCATTTCCGGTCATTAAACTATTCATAATGTGAAAATTAGAAGAACAAAAGCAAGATCCCCGCGATAAAAAAAAATAACCCGGCGATTAAAACAAATAACCCCCACCCCCAACTAACTATCACTGATTAACTTCGATTTTTACAATTCTTAAGGTCTTAGCGTCATTGATTTCATCAAGATGAGGAGTGACAGGCGAAGTGTAAAGTCCGACAACATTGAGTGGGGCATGCTTAGCTCGTTGGACTTTGAAAAGTATTTTGAGTAAGTATTACTAACCTTTAAAGAAATCAGCATATTCTTTTGTTACGAAGTATCGCTATCTATTTGTGTATAATGGATCTTTAGTATAATGGGGATTGTAATAGTAATATAATGTTGGAATCAAGTGTAATTTCATCGAGTTTTGCTCTTCTTCTTTTAGAAAATGTCGTATCATAACCATTTCTTGTTGTAGTTTTGTTGGAATTGCACTTGAGGATGTTAAGGTTTATTTCCTGTTTAGATTATTAAACTGAAAATTGATTTAAACGCATCAATGTGGATTCATTTGGAGTGGGATTCCTAAGTAAAAGAGAGACGAATGTGTTTATTTAGATTCGCTGTACTTCAATGCATATGTTACCAGTAAAGACAAAGAAAGTGTCATGAAATAGATTACAAAGGCAAACATATTCAAAAAGAAATATGCACTTATTCCTATTATATTGTGGAATGTACTTAATTTTGTTTCCTCTCAAATTAATTTACATCTATACTTTGCTAACTATATGACATTATACAATGTCAACATTATGAAGTATATTATATATTATATGGATTTTGATTCTCTAGGTCCCATTGGACTTAACTGATTATATGTCATATTGGTGATGATGGGAAAAGTCCATGCATGATCTTGATGGATTCTCTTCGTCGAGCTAATCATAACTTAAAAGAGAAATACGGGGGTAAGACATTCAACTTTATTTAGGTTTAAACTATGAGTGTGTATTTTATATAAAAGGAGAAGTTAATTTATTCTCTTATTTTATGTAGGTTCGTATTGGACTTATATAAGACACAAGTCAGATATCACTGTAAATTCTTTTGTTTAAAATAATTAAGTTAATATCTTAATAATGCATTTAGTTTTGTTTTTTGACGTAATTTTTAATTTGGTTGCAATTAAACTAAGGTTCTTCAACAATACGGGGGTGAAGAGTGTGGATGGTATGTGCTTTTGTATGCCAAATTATTCGTAGAAAATGTACCAAATACTTTCAGCATTATAGAAGATTATTCATACTTTGTAAATAATCAAACATTTTCCCTATTTCGTTTTCCTTAGTAGTTTTCCTGATTATTTACACAATATACTGTCCTTGCAAATGACCATGGAATGGTTCACCCTAGATGACTTCAAAGACTTCCAATAAAGGATAACCACGTAAAACCAGCTTTTGTATACATGTCATCTTAATGAGAATATTGATGCCACTGCAAGGGAAGAAAATGCTCAACAATCACAGATTTCAATGGGATGGTTTGATTCTTGCAGAGGTGATATTAGTGGGAGATAAAGTGGACAGCAAATGGAGGAGATTGATGGAATTGAGGAGGAGATATTGACATGTTGTGATTCCATTGAGAGGGGGTTGGAGGATGCAAGTGGAGAAACTGAAGGAAGAATCTGCCCAATGCTTTCCATATTATGCCAGGAATTCCAAGTTTCAAGCCCAAGAAGGTATCAAGGGTATCATTGAGTAGTTCGCAGTAGATGTGAAGGCTAAAAGTTGTACTTGTAAGAAGTTAGAGATATCTTTAGTATTCCTTATAAACAAGCTTTGTTTGCACTATGATATTATTTAAAAAACCATGAATATTATGTTGATGAATGTTAGCCATATTGATCCAACGAATGAGGTTAATAACTGGCCCAAGTCAAAAAGGATCCCTCTGAAGCCTCCTAAAAGGCTAAAACTTCCTGGTAGGCCCAAGAAAAGAAGAAGAGAGGAATCTGATGAAAATAAAATCAAAGAAGTTGGCAATCACCCTAAAAAATTGTCTAAGACTGGAGGGACCCGTGTCAGGTGTAGAAAAAGTGCTTTTGTTAAGCATAACATCATAATATGTCCAATGAATGCCACATCTAAAAAAAATGAAGGTTGTGGGGATAAGGATGAAAAACATAATGATGAATCTGGACAAAATGCAAGCTCTTAACAACAAATAGAGCACTTTATTGATGACTTGGCAAAGAATTTTAACAGGTGTAGTAACTACTCCGAATTGGGCCACAACATTCACACTTGTGAACATTTAAATATACAATGAGGGCCTACAAGATCATCTACAATGATCGATGCTCAAATTGAAGTACAAGCTGCTAAGCAGAAAGAGATAGATCTGCAAGAAACTCCAATGGATCTACTGCCAAAAGAGGTAAACCAAATCTGTCATGTTATTACTATGTCATTTTTTTTGTCCACGTAACTAATATGCTTCTATTTTGTTTTTTTTGTTTTTTTTTTTTTTTCTTCCTTTGACTAGCCTTTGCGGGTAAACAAGGTGAAAAGAAAACAAAGTAGGTGTCATGCTTGTAGAGAAACTGGACATAATAGAGCAACGTACAAATCCCCATCTGCATGATTGCACCCCCATGATCAACTCTTTGGATGTGCTTAGGGAGCCTAATTGACATATCTCAACTAGTGTTAGAGTAGGAGTTGACATAGTTGTTTACTCTTATTTTGTGGTTTGTTGATAAATGTGATTAGTTTGTAGTATTTTTTGACTGTAGTGGATGGTTGAATATTGGATATTGGATTATGGGATGGACTGTAACAGATGGTTGGATATTGGATGAATATTGTCATGACCATAAGACTATGTAAAGGTCTTTTTTCTGTACAAAACGTAAGGATGTTGTTATGGCCATAAATGAATGCAAAGGCCTATTTTTTATTGAAAACTAATGGATATTGTATAAATCTCTAATTGAATAGTGAAATGGTATGCATTTTGACATATTGTTTTTATTTGTTTAGTTGTGACCCAATGCATTGAGATGTTAATAGGTGTGAAATATAGTGCATGTAATACTCCTACACAGGAAATCAAAATTTGAACATTCATTCTGGATCTATATAGATCAAACCAGTTTTTTGTTGGGGGACTATATTTTGTTGTGTTGTGTCTTAAGTTATCTAACTAGTAAGCCCCCCTATTCATTTTGTTCCCAAAATTATATTTTGAACAAATCTGATTCAGGGTAATATGATCTTAATTTCATTAATTTTCCTTCCTCTTAGATTGAACTTCTAAGCTGCAACTTTTGCATTTATATACACCATCTATTTTTATTATAATCAGATGAACAAATAACAAAGACAATTAAAAATTAAGGGGCAATGTAATTGATAATAATAGTAATATTGACATTACTGAAAATATATTCCCTTCTGAAACAACAACATTAATTGAGTCACAACTCTTTACAACAATACACAAGGAAACTAACATCTATAACAAAAACCTACCATCCATCTAATAACAACAACACTAACATTCAACTACCAACAACAACCATGGCAAATTTAATCATTTGACTAATTATTTAGCAACAAAAATAACACAAACATCGAAGATAAATACCGTGCACCATATAATTTCCTCAAATTTTTTTTTCTTGCAAATTCCTCTTCCTCCATCTACCTGACTTTCTTTAATAAACCATTAATCACATTGGCTGATCTTTTACACATAGGCAAATCGATCCAAGAGAAGAATCTACAACCTCCACAAGACTGTACAAGTTTTTAAAAAATTTGATCAGTAAAATTACCTAAAAAATTTGATTAATTGAATAAAATTATCTTTTAGTAAAACCGAATTAACAAGATTGAAAAATTCAATTAACCTTTCCCTTCTCATAAGTAAGAAATCTCCTTGCTGGATTTAGATTAGTCCATGAAGTTTTTAACTCAACTTCTTTTCTATAATCGCAAATCAATAATGGGGAAATAGAGATGTCGCTTGTCACGAATAAACCTGGCTTCCGTAAACAGATGCATTGCAAGATTAGTCCTTTCCATGTTGCATCTTAAAAGATTTGAATGAAACTCCCACACGGTCTTTCAAGAAGGTTCAGCTCAAGATGGGGAAAGAAAGTAGAGAAAGAAGAAAGCTGAAAAAATGAAATCGGAAGAAATGAAATGGGTGGTTATAACCGCAAGGATCTTATTATTGTTATTTTTTAAAATTTCATCTCATGAATAGTGTAATGACGAAAATGTCTTTTCCATTTTGGTTAGCTCATTGTTGACTCTAAAATTCGATGACATTTTTTAAGAATCCAATCAAAATTACCGCAATGGCCACCCGTAAGTTGTTTGAGGACTATAAAGGTCCAAAAAAACCTTTAGGGACCAAAGCTTCCAATGGGATATAGTTTGAGAAGTGAAATATACAATAATTCCATATATTATCAATAAAAAGTTATGCAACCTTAAAACATTTAACCTATATTATATTACTTGGTGATATAAAATATGTGGTAAAATATCCGGTGTCGAAGAAGTGGTGTAGAAAAAATAAAAAAAACAGAAAAAGCACAACTCAGTCAATCAGAAAGGGGAAAAAAAAACAAGTGAAAATAAACCTGGGGTATTTTCTTTGTTTGGTTAACTAATAATATTCAATTTTTTTTTAAAAAAAAGAAACCTAAGTTATAGTTGACTAGATGCAATTTTGAAGAAATCTCTTTTAAAAAACAGAAAACATATCATGGTATATATATATATATATATATATATATATATTTTGACATTTCAACTTCTGACGAGTTTTGCACGTATTTAAGGAAAAAAAAGATTGAATATGATTTATCTTATTGTGGAAAGCAAAAAAGTAATCTTCTTTTACTTACTCGTTTATATTTTTAAAAATTAACATAAGAATTTCAAAATAAAATACTTTTAAAAAATTCATTAAAGAATGTTTTTTTTTTTTTTTCCATCGGATCATTTTTAATAACTTTTACTCCCTCCATCGCATGGAAAAAAACCAAAATAAAGAAGATTAAAAAGAAAATGTTTAAAGGTGATTTATTTCTTGTCATCAATGTTAACTTTAAATTGCTTGACTTATTAATGTGAATGTAGTGTCTTTTTTTTTTTTGGAAATAAAGAGGTTAATTTGGGAAAGAATAATATATGAGTATAACACTCCATGTTTGTGTAAACTTAAAATAAAAAATACTTTTCAATTTTTATGGAAAGTTAAAGTGGACATTCAACTTTGAATTTTAAAGTAATAAGAAGTATCTCATGCTTTTTCTTTAGTTTTGAACCCACAATTACTATCTGTGGATAAGTCACTTCACCCGTTAGGATGATCCAAGACAAAGGATAAAGTAAACTACTTTATATTAAAGAAACAAATCCAAAATTTGAAGAAAGAAAATAAAGTACCTTTATTTTTTAAAAGGCTAAATGATCAATTTAGTCACATGATTTTTTTACTTTTGATCATGTAGGCTTATATTTTTTTTATCGTTTAAGGTTCCATAATATTTTTTATTTTGACCATATAGGTTCATCTTTTTTTAATCTTTTAAGGTCTCATAACTTTTTATCATTGATTAACTGGGTTTAAAAATGATATAAAATTATGAGACCTTAATATATATATATATATGGATCTACATGATCAAAATAAAAAAAAGATATATGGACTTGCATGATCAAAACAACAAAAGTTATGAGAACTTAAAAAATAAAAAAGATATGAATCAATATAATCAAAACAAAAAAAGTTATGAAACTAAATTAATTATTTTACCTTTTTAAAAAATGAGATTTCTTTCTCTCCTTTCAATTTATTCCATCCAAAAAATAGCTTAGATTTGTGTTTGAATTCTTTTTATTTCTTTTTTCGACCATACAAATCAAAGTACGAAAATAAAAAATGTTTAGTGAAAAAGAAAAAGTAGGGCAAATGTTAAATAATGTTATTAATAATATTATTTATATTTATATTTATATTTATTACTTAAAAATAAAAATAAAACGTCCACCGTTGCAGCGCTTTCGGCAAATAATCGGGAGAAGCAGAAAGCGAGTTGTTAGGTTTGACCACAGGTTGAAGATGAAACTTCCATTTTCCTTTGGGCTTTTCTTGAAGAGGTACTAAATAGTCGTTGAGGAGACGAATGCCTATGGTGGACTGTAGCGACCGGCCACGCTAATCCCATTCCTAAACCCTGCATTATTGCAGGGAAGCTCCCCAAAGCTTTGTTCTTTCCGCAGCCCTATTTTTAAAATTTCTTTGTTTTAACTATTCTAAAACTCGTAACACAGGGAAGGAGACAATTCAAAGTCAAAGAAGACGAGTTCTACCGAATCAACCCACGACCTTTTATTCAGTTTAATATCTTCCTCCGAAAAGAACTTGTTATTGATCTTTTGCCCGTTTCTGTTCACCATCTGTTCTCGATTTTCTTTCTTTTTTAGATTTTATTTTCTCCTCATTTTCTGGGTTTCGTCTCATCGGATTACTAAGGCAAGACGCTGAAGATCTTGAGGGATGACCTCCAACGCCCCCTCGTCCAGTGCCGGAGGCCCCGGATCTACCGATTCTGCGCTTGCCACCAGAAATTCCAAGCGCCCTAAATGTATGTCTCTCTTCTTGTTAATCCCATGTGTGTTTTTTTCTCATTTTTTCTTTGTTTGTTTTATCGGCTGAGCTGTGTCGATCTGTCGTGATTTCTCTATCTTTCTCTTCGTTATGACCTTGGGGGCTATCCCAAATTTTCATCTCTTTGATTATACGGATTATTTCAGATTTTTCTAATGCGAGCAATATTGGGTTTTATTGGTATGTTTTGTGTTGACCGTTATCGTTTTTCTCTACTCTTATTTATCTTATTCATCAGATTCGAGGTTTACACAACAGGAGCTTCCTGCTTGCAAGCCCATATTGACGCCCAAATGGGTTCGGATTCTGCAATATCTCTCCAAGTTTTCTATATTAAGCTGTATTGGTGATATAATATTTCTGTGCACTGATACATTCTTCTTTTTGCTGCCTATGTGTTGCAGGTTATATCAGCATTTGCTCTTGTCACTATTATATTTGTTCCCATAGGGGTTGCTTCTTTACTTGCTTCTCGTCGTGTAAGTCTCAGATTCACTAAATTCGGTGCTTCATCATTTGTCCTTCAAGAAAAATTCTTACTGCTAATTCCTTGTTGCTTCATCAGGTTGTAGAAATTGTTGATCGTTATGACTCCGCATGCGTACCTCCAAATTTCAAGGATAATAAAGTTGCATATATTCAGGGCCCTGAAGATAAAAAGTGTACTAGAGTTCTAACTGTTAGTTCGTCAAACTTGTGTAGTTTTTACCCGCGTTCAAGTTTGCTATTTCCAGTTTTTCTCCTGTTATTCTTATTAACGTCATGTCTTGATAATTTAATAAGTTACATGACCATTCATTTTCAAGATTTTTTTTTCTATGAATGCAATTTATCTTGTTACTTTCCAGGTGCCTAAGACAATGAAGGCGCCAATTTATGTGTATTATCAGCTTGATAACTACTACCAGAATCACCGGAGGTGCATATTTGCAACTTTACCACATACTATGCTAAGTTTTTAGCACTAATGTATTTCTTTCCATAACTTCAACAAAGATGTTAGATTTGGACATTTTTGGTGGTAAAAAAAATATTGATTTGCCCCTAACTGAACTTGTACTGAATTATCAGTATTCTTTTAGTTACATGTCGTCTGTGTTTGGGAGAAGTTTTTTGGTATAAAGAAGAGTTGTAGCAGTTATATGATGTGGGTTGATCCTCTATATTTGCATAATATTTGTTCAGTATGTGTATATTTCTACTTAAAAAACAAAGATTCTTTTGACTTAAGGAAGAATTTAGCAATTATACATAGTTGACTGTTCATCTATATTTGTGTACTTTTTAAGGTATATTTCTACAAGAAATGAAAAGTATGCAATCCTGCAAGGGGCTGCAATCCAGTGGCGAAAGATGTAGCGAGACTACGAATTGTGGGTTTTTGGGGTCTTTGTCTCGCTAATGATCATTCTTTATTTTTGCCAAAAGCATTTCATATGCTGATTTGCATCCTACTACTTGTTGGTCCACTTTTTTTTATTTTTTATATTTTTATTTCCATTTAATCTATGGAGGGGGGGAGGGGGGGGGGGAAGAGTGCTTTTGATGATCTTGAAGGAAGTTATAAATTGTTATGAGATGTATTCTAGTATCTTTTCTGTCTGTATTCTGTGTGCTTTACCTCTATTTCTGCTCTTCAGGTACGTGAAAAGTAGAAGTGATCAGCAATTGAGAGATCCTAAAGATGAGAATGAAACAAGTGCTTGCAAACCTGAGGATCAATTAAATGGGTTACCAATTGTACCATGTGGCCTTATAGCTTGGAGTTTGTTCAATGACACTTACAGTTTCTCCCGCAATAACCAGAACTTGACAGTAAACAAGAGAGGAATCTCATGGAAGAGTGATAGAGATCATAAATTTGGGAAAGATGTCTTCCCCAAGAATTTTCAAAATCGAACTCTCATAGGGGGTGCAAGTCTTAATGAATCTATACCGGTAAGTGTTCTGCCCTCTTGTTAAAAGTAGTAAATCTGAAAGACGAGGACCAGCCATATAATTAATTTTGATTTTAACTTTTCTACTAAAAAGAGGTGTATTTATTGAGGCCCATGCAGTATCTATTGACTTTACTCATGCATAGCTGAAAAGAGAATTATTGGCAAACAAAAATAAACTTAGATTTTGTTTTCTTATTAGATTTTAGAGCCAATAATACCATTATTTTTTTGGTCTGTCTTTTGTACAAAGCATATTAGAATCTTTGCTCACCGTGAATTCCCTTGCAATAACTGAGCAGTTTCTGCATCTATTTCTACCATTTTACACTTCACTTGAAGATTCTAATAATTTTGTGAAATTGATCCATGAAACAGTTGAGAGATCAGGAAGACCTAATTGTGTGGATGCGCACTGCAGCTCTTCCAACATTCAGAAAATTGTATGGCAAAATTGAGGTGGAGCTTGGCCGTGGTGATGTCATCAATGTTACCGTGGAGAACTTTTATAACACCTATAGTTTCAATGGCAAGAAGAAGCTTGTACTTTCAACGACCAGCTGGCTTGGTGGAAAGAACGACTTTCTGGGTATTGCATATCTAACTGTTGGTGGACTCTGTGCCTTTTTGGCCATGGTATTCACAATTATATACCTAGTTAAGCCCAGGTATCTTCATATTGTCATCTCTATTGTTCATTGATTTCTTCTTTTTTTGATGGTGTGTGTCTCATCTTCTAGTCATTTTAAGGAATCCAGTGGAGGCACACTCTTATTCTGCCTTTGGTTCCTTAAATTGAACCTTTGAAGTTGGACTGTCAATTTGATTTTGGCATATGGTTCTGTCTAAACATGTAGATGATGAATTTTATTCTGTTCATTTGGGTACAATGAAATTCACTATGAAAATATTAATTCAGGTGCTAGTTTAAGAACTAAAAATGCCTTCTAATGCCTTTCCAGCTGACAGGAATTTGCCACATGACCCCTGGTAGTTGAATGATATAATTTTTATGTAGGAAGTAATGAAAATGGATTTCTGCATTATGGGATAATCAGAATTGGCAGCTTATGATTGTGTGAGCACAAAAACCAAAATGGTATATACAAATTTAAAGTAGATGCATAGAAAAAGCTTTTGCAAGCTGGGTTTGTTGTTCACGGATGTTATCTGGCTTAAAGAACTGTTAAATAAGATCTCTTAGTTATCCTGTTGTCTTCTCTCTTTTTTTCTCATCATGTGTTGGGATAAGTAGCTCATTTTACACCATTAGAGTATTATATAACTGATTTATTCTTTTTGACAACCACATATGAGTTATGTTCACTATGTCTCTCATTCGCTTCAGGCGGCTGGGGGATCCATCTTACTTGTCATGGAACCGAAACCCAGGAGGTCATTAAGCTAGCTGAAAGACTTTGCTGAGAAATTGGATTTTAGCTTATCGCGACTGGATATGTATGTACAGTATGTAAGCTTGGGATCATGTGGTTTTTGTAAACTCTAGACTGGCAAATGACAATATACCTTAATATTTTTATGCTTTGATTTATTTGTTTATTGAAAAGTAATCATTGACCTTCTTCTGTTGCAAGACAACTTATCCATCGGTTTTATTTATTTGAAGTGGTTGAGCCGGTATTTTCAGCTATTCAATTTGCTTTTTCAGGCTGAAATGCTTCAGAATTAGATGTGAAAATGTAATGGAATGAAAATTTCTATATGCTGAAATATTAATTGTGAATAGGCTTGAGTATCAATTTGGTCATTAAATTTGCACTGCTTTTTTTTAAATTTAATCGTTGAAATTTTAATTGGGTCAATTTAATTATTTTATTTACAGGAATGATTAATTTGATCATTGAAATTCTAATTGAGTCAATTTAATCTTTTTACTTTATGAGATTGATCAATTTAATCATTAAAATTTCTAATTTAAGTTAAAAAATGTTTTTTTAATAATTTCACTAAAAGGTGAAATTATGTTTATAATATTTTTATGACTATATTCCATTGGGGTCTCAGTTTAACTTTTGTTATAATCTTTTTATTTTTCTAAAAAAAAATAAAATTTTAATTAATTTAAAAGTAAAACATTTTGTTCAACCATAAAAAAAATTAAGAACATTAAATTTTGAATGAAATAAATGTATAATATATTTTTTTTATTTAAAACTAAAGTTATAAAATTTAAATTTACATTAAATAAAATTCAAAAATTCTTTTAGCTTGAATTAGAAATTTAATAGTCAAATTCACCATTCATGTAAAGTAAAATGATTAAATTGATCATTCCAGCAAAGTAAAATGATTAAATTGATTCAATCAGAAGTTCAATAGTTAAATTGAAAAAAAAAAAACACCAATTTAATGACCAAATTGATAGTTAAGCCACCGTAAATATGATGATGTCTGAATGCAAAGCGAGGCTAATCAGTCCGTTCATCTTCTACCTCCCCAAGTTAGAAAAAGCTTAGGAACTGAACTTCACTGCATAACATTGTTGTCTCTGTCTCCTTGTATCAAATTTCCCCTTAAATTTATCACCTCTGCCTACATCTCACCGTCGGGATGATGTTGCTCTTGTTCTTCCATTAAGAAATTTTTGAACA
>JAOXNR010000022.1:17322221-17339273 GCA_028571225.1 Parsonsia alboflavescens
ACATGATTCACACTGGTGGCGGTATGACAAAAGCAGCTGCTGTTGTACACATGAAGAGTTTGATTGGGAATCAAAGAAGGGAACTGCTGAGATTAGTTCTGCAGAGTGATCACGGTGTAGTTCCAAGAGTATGCAGAGATCTTTTCTGGAATATGATGAGGGTTCTGCATCAGTTTTACAGGAAGGATGATGGATTCACCTCTCATGAAATGATGGAACTCATAAAGTCAATTATGTATGAGCCACTGCCTTTGATGAGTTTTGATTAGGCCAAGATTCAATATCTCACATATTTATACAAGTTTCATAAAGAAAGCAAAAGAAAAACAAACCCTTAATTTATCAAAGTATTGTTATGTGGTCTCCAATGGAACCTGTTCTTATTAGTGCAAAGAAATATAAGATTATTTATCAATCCATATGCTCCTTTTCTTTTGATTTATCACACCAGCATGCTGCTGATGTAAAGAGGAAATGTTGGCTTCACTGGGAAGCAGATTTTCAGAAGCCTTTTAACTTTAAGTACATATTTATAAAATTAACAGTCATTAAACATACAATGAATCAAGAAAGTGATCATTTTAATTGTCCACAAAAATTGGGAACCCTAAATAGGATGCAATTCATCTTCTCTTGACATGTGCTAATGATTTCATGATAAAAGTTGAATCCCCAAAATGGGTTTGGCATTGCCAGTGTATAACTATAGTCATTTGAGTTGATCTTCAATGTGTACTTGAGTTACACTTCCAAAGGATACCATTTCATGTGACAGCTATCCATAACCACCTTCCAGTTCTGCTGCACCAGTTTGAACCGTTTTTTCATCAAAAGGACTTCTTTTCATATGATACTAGTCCATGAACTCCACCTTCAGCTTGTGCTGCAGCAGTTCGAACCTGAAAAGAAAGAATGAAACAAGTGAGACAGATTCAAGCCATTAATCTGTGATCCGCAACAAATGAGCATCCTTAACAACTTCATAAAGGAACTGGACATATATCCAGTTGAACTATGCAGTCAAAGAACTAGAAGGCCTAGAAAGAAATGAACAGAACAGAACATTGAGACAACCAGTAGACAGATTCAAATCAAGAGTAGTTTCAGACCTCAAGTCTCAAGGTTCCTGATTTCAGTAGGTCATGAGCAGATTGCAAGGAAGAAGTACCAAGATCCTGGAATCCCTGCTTCACGGCTTGCATGGTATATGGTATAAATTTCAGGACCGAACCTCTGTTAGCAACAGCTCCTACCACACCCTGAGCTATTTTCAGTTTAGACGTATCACCCAAGTATCTTGCATCACTCCCTTTAGTCATTGCTTCTAAAGATCCCATGCCTCTATATTTTTTGACTTGAACACCCTCCTGTTATTCCAGAAGCTCTGATTTAGTCAAAAAGAAGCCTTTACAAACAGTCATTATCAGAATCTGAGTAACATGTATCATGCAATTTCCTGCACATGAATCAGTCATTATCTCTCCACTTTCAAGGGAGGGAAAAAATTTACAAGCAGCTCAGCAAGTTGCTACAATGATGAATACATATGAAAACCTTAAGATATCAACTGTTAAAAAGTATTGCAAGAAGCACAATAATAGCATGCTTATTGCTTGATACCTGAATTGTTTACTGGGGATAGTTGTGTTGAAGATCTTAATACAAAAGACCAATCTAACAAGGCAAGAAGAAATGGAAAGAAGGAACTTTCACTTGCAAATTTCACAAGATTCATAAAGGGAACCCTAACAAACTCAAAATTTTTATTGGTAACAATAATAACAGGAGAAAATTTCACCCAGTCCTCATATGTGCCTGGAGCTTCATTGCTTCCCGCTAAGAAGCTACCCATCATCACAGCAGAAGCACCAAGGACCAAAGCCTTGACAATATGCCCAGAGTTTGAAATACCACCATCAGCAATGACAGGGACACCATGTTGCTCAGCAAATGAAGATACCTTATACACAGCTGCTGCCTGAAAGGCATTGGAGAGGAAATATAAAACAGAGGATGCAGTTAATGCTAATTTCGGATGGAAAATATTGACAATTGGCACAATGGAGAAATAAATAAATTAGGCAAAACTGGCAGGAATTGGTGGATAAGGGCTTTTTGCTGTGAAACCAATGGATTCATTCCTACTTTGAGTTATTCCAAATTGTTGTCCACCCTCCTCAGATAAACAGTGGAGAACTTGAATGGAGTTAGAGCATCTATATCCCACTAGCATTCTCCAGAGTATCAAGAGGGTAAGCTGAAAAATACGTTATATTCTAATAGAATTAAAAAATAAAGACTAAAACTTCGTAAAATTATTTTAACCAAAAAAGTTGGAATGACAGATTATTAGAAGATGCAACCTTTCTCAGGCTGGAAAGAGTATTCTTTATGTCTATAACTAAAAGCTAAAAAGATGATGTGATGAAAATGAGAGCTCGAGAACTCATCTGAACACAAAACATAGGTATTAATAATGTTAATAGGATGAAACCTGTCCACGACCCACGGCGCAAACCTCCTGGGTGGTACAGATGGATCCGGATCCCATCCCAACCCTCAATCCATCAACTCCTGCCTTAATCAAATTCTCTGCCTGTCGCACAGTTACCACGTTGCCGCCAATCAAATCTATATCCGGGTAAATCTTCTTGACATACTTGATCATCTCCAGCTGATAAATCGAATTGCCTTGAGAACTATCCAAAACTACTGCATTCACACCGGCCTTGACGAGATGCTCCAGCCTCAGTTTGTCAGACTCCCTAGTACCGATGGCTGCACCAACGAGGAACTCACCATCAGGCCCCACAGAGGGAAAACCGCCTTTAGGAAACCCCCGAATCGTCTGAATGTCATCCGCCGGGACATCATGGTTGCTGCTGACAAGAGGATCTAGTTCATGGTTTTGCACAGCTAAAAAGCCCGCAACATGTTCAAGCTTACAACCATTAGGCAAAGTATCAACGCGGGATTTCCTCATGTAATCGGAAACTCTAGTCTCCTTATTTGACAGAGCCTCCCAATCAGACCTTGACACGACTCCCAATAGCTTGGTGTCTTGGGTTCCGGACTCGGTCACAAAAGCACAGGTCGAAGAAGCAAAAAGGTCCGCAGAGAGAACAGAGTCGGAGGGGCTCAAGAAGATAAGATCAGAGGAAAACGGGATTCTGTGGGACTTGGCGGCGCGGACTATAGAAGCCTGTTCGGAAGGAGTATTATTGGAATGAACGATGCCAATGGCTCCGAGGAATGCCATGGCGGTAGCCATGGCGGACTCGGTAACGGTGTC
The DNA here is from genome assembly GCA_028571225.1 of Parsonsia alboflavescens. Lineage (NCBI taxonomy): Eukaryota > Viridiplantae > Streptophyta > Magnoliopsida > Gentianales > Apocynaceae > Parsonsia > Parsonsia alboflavescens. Next base: position 17,325,514 of record JAOXNR010000022.1, read on the forward strand.
CATTGGGGAGGCAACGCATGGAGTAGAGAGGGTGAGGTTGCGGCTAAGGCGGGAGGAGAGGCAAACGGCGTCGGTGGGGAAGTCGATGTAGTGGGGCAAGAAGATAACATCATCGTACGTGTAAGAGTAGCCCTGGTTGAAGAGCTTGACAGCCGGGAAACCGTCGTCGGTGATAGCTTCCATGGCGGGAACGGAGAGGAGAATATAAGAGAGAGAATGCTTAGGGTTTCTGTTCGACAGCTACTTTGGGAGTTTTATAAAGCAAATATAGGGATGTGAAGGGTTTTTATTTCATTAGATGACAGTACTCAGTACTCACATGAAACTCAATTATGAACCAATGGGACGGAAGAATAAACAAACCAAAAAGGCATGGAAAGTTACTTTCTTTACGGCAAATTTGGGAGTTTTCATAGGAAGGAAAAAGAAGAGAAAGCTTGCATTGGTAAAGAAGAGGAGAGGAAAAAAGTATGGTGCTTTATGAATAATGTTATCTCAGAGTTTTCATGAAAAAAAAAAATGAAGAGGTGAAACTATTTATCATTTGGGAGTAGAGGAAAAGAAAAAATGAGATTGTAATTTTATTGAAATAATCTTTCTCATTAAAAAGTTAATAATATATAATAACATTTAAAGAATAAAATAAGTATTTCAAGCTTTAAATAGAAGGATCTTTCCTTTTTCTTCAAAGTATCCCACTTTTGGAATCATTTCCATCCTTCTAAATTATTTCACTTCTCTTCCTGTCTCTATCAAATAAGCTCCCAAACATGAGGTATGTTTCATCCATCCTCCCACTTCTCTTCTTTTCTTCCTATTTCTCTCATCCCAAACTAATAGCCCTTATTATTTCAGTGGCCACCCGCTTACCCGATCATTACATAATAAAACCCCCAAAATGCCATTAAATCATGCATTCTGACTCGGAGCTGGTTCTTTCGTCACTGCTCTCCAATTATTAGTAACTAAAAATTGGATCTTTCATGGATGGGTGGGATAGATAAACGAACTGGGTTTGGTTATTTCATCTCTCTTCTTGTTACAGACCTTGATTCTTGAACATACGTATCCGGCAATTTTAACAATCGACAACTTGAAATAATTCTTGTGATTCAATCTTGAGTGAATTTTTTATTCCTTCCTCAAGCACGCATGCAACAGTTGTTGCATCAAACCATTCAATACAAGGATTTGTAACCCCTGGCTACACACTGTAGACGGATTGATACACAGTAGTAGTAGTAGACTGATAACAACAACCAAATTGCAGTTATTCTAACAAATCAAAATTCCTACGCAGTAACGTACTGTGGTTACAAAATTTGTGTTGTCCAGTATCTTTCCTTCTTTGTGTTATCTTCTATTTTCTGTTCCTGTGATTGCAGGGGAGTGAGTCTTCATTTTCCGCCATACTAAAAGATGGCATTGTCTCAAAGTGGACCCAAACCATCAATAGTAGATAAAACTGCACCCATCGTGACCTGAAGATAATGGAGGCGGGCATATCAGTTTTGAACATTTAATTTATAGTTTAACAGGGTAGTTCAAATTTCAAACTTACTTGGATCCACAGTTACGAGCATGGCAGTGCCACCAAATTCACAAGTACCTCCGGCGACCTTTGTTCTTTGCCAGTAGCTATTGAATGCATAGGAAGCATGTGCAAGCAATGTGTTCGGTTGAAAGCAAGTTCCGCTGGGTTGAATTTGATTGCAGTCTGCCCCTGAAGCACAAGCATAATTCATGGCCTCCTGGATGATTGGCTCTGGTACTGATGGCTTTGCCACACACCAAAGGGCCATCACAGGAGCAACATGTGGAGGAGGTGGCACCGTCGGCCGTGGGTACACTATCGGGGGCATGAATGGTGTTCTTGGAACAATTCCCCCAGGGCTTGGTACATTGGTCATGGGTGGGCTTGGAACAGAGCTTGGTGGTGAAGTAAAAGGACTTGGAACATTACCAATTGGTGGGTTTGGCATTGATTCTGGTGGGCTGGGAACTATCCCGAATGGGCTCGGGGGTGGGTTTTCAATTGGTACTATTGGGGTGAAAGACATAGGCGGAGCAGGGGGTGCAAAGGGAATGGATCCTCCTCCTGCCGGTGGCGAGGGGAAGATGGTAGCAGGTGGTTGTGGGGTAAATGGCGGATATATGCAAAATGGAGGGGTGCTTTCTGGGAGTGGAATAGGAGGAAGAGAATCAAAAGGAGGCAATGAGTATGGAGAGCTCACATAGGGCTGAGAATTGGAAGAATCCAAAGGCATATCCATGTCAACTTTATTCAGTATTTTTATCCTTTTCGTAGTAACACTACTGTCAGAATTTCTTGAATGTTCTGCAGCCTTGTATGTGTATTCTGATGTTCTTGCATCTGAATTAGGTTCGCAAGCGTCCAAAAAACAGGAAAAGATCAATAGAAAAGGGCTCAATCTCATTAGGCACAGTGAACTGAAGTTTTACTTATGCAGCATCATCCCATCAGATTAGTTCAAAGAACATTATCAGTCAGTCTAGCAAACTTAACTAAGCCAGCAACATATAAAATCTTCACAGTATAGTTCAAGTTTACAATCTTATTTAGAACAACTAAAACAACAGCAGTTTTTGTCACAGAATGAGAAGGTGGTGTTCCATGGCTTTTCAATATAATAAGCCGTAATTGACTACCCTCTACCTAATTGTCTATATTGATTGCCCAGTCTCTGCTTCATTTTTTTTTCTCGAAAGCCAATATATTAATGCGGGTTATCTTTTAGGCCACATATAAAATAATGTCAGAACAGAAAAGCTTAACATTTGAATTGAATACATAGCTCTCAAAGGACCACTCAGCGGAAGAATACAGTCAGCAGACGGGCTAAAAGGGAAGGCAGAAACAAAGGAATCGATTATTGAATTGATATGCAAATGTGGAAGAAAGACACTCACCACAGTTTGGAGGGCTAATGGCTGCAAGTGAAAGACAGAAATAAAGATCCACAAAGCACAGGCTCCAGTAGTATATTCTGCGTTTTCCCATCACCGATCACAACAATTGAAATGATTTCAAACTTTGTACCTGAATTCCAAAGCTTAATTCAAATAAATAAAGGCTCTTCCCTTGGCCCCTCCCTTTGGTCTCTTGTACACAACTCGTGCAGACCAGTCAAATGATAAAAGGACAGCAGATATATAAATAGAGAGAGGCAAAATTGACTGGCCTAGAGAATGAAGAAGATGAGCAAAAAAAGCAGGGACAGGACTTAGGAGAGCAACCCAAACAAGTATCTAAGGTTGGCAAAAAGCCGATTCTCTACAGGCACTCCACTTTGCGCGGTCACATTACTTGAGATGATCAGAGATGTGTACATGAAGAAACGCAAAAGGGCGATCTGTCGGGATAAACAATTGGATTGAGGGAAACTATAAGCACAATACAGTGAAGGGCGTTCATTCTTTGTGTCTACAGTAGCAAGAAAGCATATATGCTTGCTTGACATTGAGAAAAAACCCCAGAAAAAAAGGAGGATTTTTAAGGGCTTTTCCTTTCCTTTTCTTTTGCTTGCTTTCTACTCAAAGCTCTTTCCCAAGGCCCTCCCTCTTCTTCCCAGTCCCGGATGGCCTCCTCTCTCTCTCTGTCTACAAGTGTTTGATTTTGGGTAGTTTCTTATAAACGTTGAAAACTTGAAAGGGGCCATGAATCAAATGTTCATCGTGCCATGCTTTCTTTAGATATTACTACTTGTATTAAAAATCCTAAGACCTCCATATCCTGAAATCTCATATGCATGCAATGATTTTCAATATCTTTCAGCCAACAAGTTAAGAAAAAAGAAAACCGACTTATGGGAAAAGCAAGGAAAAAGACAAATTGTAGAAAGCAGAGAGGGCAGCACTAACTTTAGCTTTCTGGAGGATTGTTATATTGGAATTAGTTGATTTTTTTTTTTTTTTCAAAAAAATAGATTAGGTTTCTGAAAAAGATCCATGATTGCATTTGATGATTGCTAACAAAACTCATGATTTATATGGAAGGATAAATGAAAATAATGCTTTCCTTTAGAATGAGTTTGTAGTAAAACTCTCTCACTTTCCAGAATTATATGCAACCAAATAATTTTTTCCTCTCTGCAAATGAATAGCGCTACAAATAAATTTGATAAATTTAAAATTAATTAATTAGATAAATTATAAATAAATTTGACACTTCACTAACTCCTTATTCTTTACTGTTTATTAATTAATTACAAAAATAATTTAACAACTCAAATAAAGCCAAATTAATTGCTATTTTTTTTTTAAGGTTAAAGTAAACAAATTCGAGGAAAAGGAAAGGGACGAATAGAGGCCCAATTCGTGCTACGAATAAAGGCCCGAGATCATAGATGAATTCAGAAATGGGCAGATCTCAACCCGACCGTCCAGTCATCAAATCGGTGCGGGTTCACTGTCCTCAATTTTCTGTCAGAAGTCGTACACCTGAAGGTAGCAATTTGCTCACGTTGAGGGTTTAGGGTTTAGACGTCCTCCACCACCTTCTCCTCCGTCACCATGGGTGAGAGCATTCACTAGGTAAGGAACACAACCCCATGTTCGCGCAGCTGTACAGTATGATTACAATAACTTCAAGAAAAGAGCGGTTTCTTCGTTTTCATTATATGACCTGCATTTCCCTTCTGTGCCTCTTCTAAATTCGTCGTTTCCGGCACAAGATGATTGTTCGTAGCCTTTTACTCTCAGAAAAGTTGAAACTCACAAGGCACATATTCACTAATTATTATCTTCTGAGACATAGCCCTGTCCTTGCCTCAACTATTGATGGTTTCAATCACAATTGCTTAAAGCTCAATTTTTTATCCCATCTGTGTAGTCAGCATTCTGTTTCTTCCTTTGCTTGCGGCTTTACTGCCTTCAGAAACTCAAATTCCATCAGAAATTACTGCTCGGGGAAGACAAATGATGAGTCCAATGAGTGGACTGGAGAAATAGACTACTTGGATGAATCTGGTAGTGTTATTTACTCTGGTAAAGGTATAAGATCAGTGCAGCCGGGCCTTGATGATCATGTGATGGTGGGAGGATTAAAGAAGCCAATTTTGAATGCTTCAGCGGTGGCAAAACTGGTTGAGATTGTAAAGAGATGGAAATGGGGCCCTGATATGGAAAGCCAATTAGATAGACTTCAGTTCGTGCCCAATATGACTCACATTACTCAGGCCTTGAAGATTATTGCAGATATTGATGCTTCCTTGGGCCTGTATCAATGGGCGAAGCTGCAGTCTTGGTACTCTCCTAGTGATGCTTGTTACATTACACTCTTTGATAGGTTGAATGAGCATAGAGATTTTGATAGAATTCAATCAGTCTTTGACGATATGGTTCGGGATTCTGGTGAAAATGGAATGTCACATCTCAGTTCCTATAATAGGGTCATCCAATATTTAGCAAAAGCTGAGAAATTGGAGGTAGCTTTCTCTTGTTTTAAGAGGATTAAAGAATCTGGCTCTAAACTTGATACCCAGACATACAATTCTCTAATAACCTTATTTCTGGATAAGAGTTTGCCATATAAAGCATTTGAGATATATGAGAACATGGAAGAAGCTGGGTGTTCTTTAGATTCATCAACTTATGAGTTGATGATACCATGCCTGGCTAAAGCAGGGCGTCTTGATGTGGCTTTCAAGCTCTTCCAAGAAATGAAAGAGAAGAATTTGCGACCTGGCTTTGGGATCTTTGTTGCTCTAGTTGATTCAATGGGTAAAGCTGGGAGGTTAGATACTGCAATGAAGGTATACATGGAAATGCAAGGCTTTGGGCTCAGGGCATCTGCTACCATGTTTGTTTCACTCATTGAGTCTTTTGTTAAAGCAGGAAAGTTAGAAACAGCTCTTAGACTATGGGATGAGATGAAGAAAGCAGGGTTTAGACCTAATTATGGGCTATACACCATGATGGTCGAGTCTCATGCAAAATCTGGAAAACTTGAGACTGCTATCTCTCTTTTTTCAGATATGGAAAGGGGTGGATTTTTACCTACTCCATCTACCTATTCTTCTCTCCTCGAGATGCATGCTGCTTCTGGTCAAGTAGATGCTGCCATGAAGTTGTACAACTCTATGACAAATGCTGGTCTTAGACCGGGACTCAGCACTTGTACTGCCTTGCTGAGTATCTTGGCCAAAAAGAAGCTCGTAGATGTTGCTGCAAAAATTTTACTTGAAATGAAGTCCATGGGATATTCAGTTGATGTGAATGCTAGTGATGTTTTAATGATTTACATCAAGGATGGTTCTGTTGATCTGGCTTTGAGATGGTTACGTTTCATGGGATCATCTGGCATTCGAACAAATAATTTTATTATCAGACAATTATTTGAGTCATGCATGAAGAATGGTTTGTATGAGTCGGCTAAGCCCCTACTTGAAACTTATGTTGATTCTGCTGCCAAAGTTGACCTCGTACTTTACACATCTATTCTAGCCTATCTGGTAAGATGCCAAGAAGAGCAATCAGAAAGGCATTTGATGGCAATCCTTAGTGCTACAAAGCACAAAGCTCATGCTTTCATGTGCGGCATCTTTACAGGGCATGAACAAAGGAAAAAACCAGTTTTGTCCTTTGTGAGGGAATTCTTCCAAGGTATTGATTATGAACTCGAAGAAGGAGCTGCCAGATATTTTGTCAATGTTCTTCTTAATTACCTTGTTCTGATGGGACAGATAAATCGTGCTCGTTGTGTGTGGAAAGTTGCCTATGAGAATAAGCTTTTCCCCAAAGCAATAGTGTTTGATCAGCATATTGCCTGGTCTCTTGATGTTAGGAACTTATCAGTTGGTGCTGCTCTGGTAGCTGTTGTTCACACCCTTCACAGGTTCAGGAAAAGAATGTTGTATTACGGAGTTGTACCCAGGCGGATCAAATTGGTCACTGGGCCTACTTTGAAGATTGTGATTGCACAGATGCTAAGCTCTGTGGAGTCACCATTTGAAGTTAGTAAGGTGGTTTTGAGGGCTCCGGGGGATTCAGTCCTGGAATGGTTTAAGAAACCAATAGTCCAGCAATTCCTTTTGAATGAGATTCCTTCAAGGTCTGATATTTTGATGCATAAACTGAATATTCTTTTTCCTAGTTCAGCACCAGAGATTAGGTCTTCATCCCCTCCTAAAGCTCTTGTAACAGGGAAGAATCTGTAATGACAAACCACGTCTTATCTGTCTGTGTTATAAAGATTGATTGTACACTTCTTATACGGTTGTTGATGTTGAAGATTGCTGTGATTCTGTGAATCAAAACCTCTTCTTTTTTCTTCTTGGATAGATTATCTTCATTTTGATTGTAATGTTGTCTTGATAGTTGAAGTTTCTCTACTTATCTTGTACTCATGAGTTTTATCTTAATTTTATCTAAGTTTCAAACCACAGAATGCTTTGGTTGATTCACTCTTGAAGTATTCTTTTGAAATGATCAGCTAAGACATTCTTGGATTCATAAGAATTTTCAGGACATATTCTATGAGAGTAAGTAGGAACTAGGAAGAAAATCAGATCTCTTTTGATTTTTTTGAAAATTTTAAAAATCTATATGTTATGTAGAGTTTGCTTATTCCTTAATTAAATATACTTAACATATAATAATAATATTTATAATTGAATGCACACTTAACAAATTTAATGAAATTCAAAAGTCACTCAATTTAATTTATTCAAATAATTTAAAAATATTATTAAATAACATAATATTTATAATTTATTATCTATATTTAAAATAAAAATAACAAAATATTTCTTTTTTCTTGTAAAGTACTTCTTAAACAATATTTTTCATAAATATAATAACTTTTGCAATTTATTATTAGTACTTAAAATAAATTTAAAAATTGATTTGTACGCCGCAGAAACTTCCCTAGTATCCTTCTCCTCCAAGGCAAAGGAATAGGACAAATATATAACCCCTTCTTCGTGTTAAAATTTATCATTAGTAGTTTCCAGTTTCGGCATGGCTTTGTATTATCGGTTTAGGTCTGCGAAAGAATTTAGAGAGTTTCCTATGTGCGAGCATTTTATCTCGATAGGTGAATTGAAAGATACGATTTTTGAATCCGTCATAGGTAGAGGGAGAGATTTCGATCTTGTTATAACTAATGCAGAGACGAACGAGGATTATGTCGATGAATCCATCGTGATTCCTGCACATACTCGGTTGTTGATTCGTCGAGTTCCAGGTTGGCCAAGAAAGCCAATTGTTATTGGTTCCGCTGTTCCTGGTAAGGACGAGCCGGAGAAACCCAAGAGCGTTCAAGAAACCGTCAATCCGAAGGCAATTTTCATTCAAGATTCCGAGGAGTGGGATGAATTTTTTTCAAGTAATTCTCAGAGCATTTCTTCTACGCTGACCATGGTTGATGATGAGGATTACATCAAGATTCAAACTCCTGCACTGAAATTCCAACAAGAAACTGCCCAAAGCGGTGCCGATGGGATGGGCAGGAGAATGACCAGACGAAATATTCCACCGGAAGGCTACATCTGTCGGAGGTGTAAAGTTTCTGGGCACTTCATCCAGCATTGTCCAGCCAACGGCGATCCTGATTATGATGTTAAGAAGGTTCACGCGCCTAGAGGCATTCCTAAATCCATGTTAATTGCGAACCCGGACGTACGAATTAGCAGATGGGAAAGTTGCAGTCTTGATCCCAGATGATGCCACCTTCCAGAAAGAAGTCGAAGGAATGCCCTCCCTCCACACAACGTTCTGTTGCTGATATTCCTGTCCATCTTTATTGTAAATTATGCAAGAAAGTCATGGAATATGCTGTAATGTGTAGCAAGTGTTGTCTTGATAGTTTCTGTGATCAATGCATTCGTAACTATATAATTTCCAATTCCAAGTGCGTTTGTGGGGCTACAAATACTCTTACTGATCATCTTTTACCTAATTTGACCTTGAGGAATGCAATTAATCGGATAATGGAATCTAAAAATGGCATTATGGATAATAATGATAAGTCTTGTCTTCCAAATCAACATGTTGATTTGCTTAATCCACAGACCAAGATTCCATCTCTTGCCCAATCTTTGGCTTCAAACAATGAAGCTAAGGTTCCATCTCCTGTGCAATCTGTGTCTTCAAAGAAAGAAGAAGATCCTGTCACTTCAACAAAAGAAGATGTTATGGCTCAGGAAGAATCTGAAGAATATGAGGCAACGAAGGAGCCATTAGAGGCTGGAGAAATGCACTGGATCGCTGCTCAAAATCTTGCAGCACACAATCATATGATGTCCATAGCCTTTGCTCCATACAATCCATACAGTAATTGGGCTGCAGGCATCCAACCTGGAGTAGAAGGATTTATGACCCCCGGCCCTTGTGTTGGTCCTTTGAACATGTCTTATGGTGGGTTTTTGCCACAGGTTGAGTGTTGTGAAGAACTACCACCAATGAGCAGGAGGAGCAGAGAATTTGAGGCAAGCAAAGCAGCTCCAAAGAGAAAACAGCCACAGGTTGAGTGTTGTGAACTACCACCAATGAGCAGGAGGAGCAGGGAATTTGAGGCAAGCAAAGCAGCCCCAAAGAGAAAACAACCACAGGTTCAGTGTTGTGAACTACCACCAATGAGCCGGAGGAGCAGGGAATTTGAGGCAAGCAAAGCAGCACCAAAGAGAAAACATGAAAGGTCGGAAAGGCCATTTTCAGATCGTCAGAAATGGGAGGGCAACAACTACAAAAGGTACCATGATGAGCACTATGCAGATTACAAGCGGAGCAGGCATCTTCATTCCCTTAGAAACTGCCATTAGAGAATAGTTCAATAGTTGATATGGGATATTTTCATTTGTAAATAAGTTCAATTTTACTGTCTATCCTTAACTTAGATGGAAGGACAGTTCTGTAATCATTTTTTTTTTGAAAGCTGTAATACTTCTTTGATTAAATAAAAAATTAATCACATTGTTTTCATATGATGTCCTTTGAATTCTGTTCCTTTTCTTCAAATTTTCTTTTCTGTCAAATGTTGGTGAAACATTCATTGACAAGTCTCGAAATGAAGCATTGGAATCAAACTCATGTGAATGAGTCAGTTAAGGACTCTGGCGATCCCGAAGGGAGTAGGATCCTGCTTCCTGGGATTGCTTGGATTGAGTTGCAAATTCCATCACCCTGTTAAAAAGGGGAATTCGAGTACCGGAACATTTCATTCCTGTGGATTTAGTTTTGATTTTTTATCTTATTAGTTTCCCTCAAGGTTGTGAAGGAGAACCTGAATGAGTCAGTATCGGACAATTATTGGACGACTGAATGCAAGGTAACCAAAGGCTAAATTTGATTTGTTTCATTTCTGTCTTTTTGGAATTGCTGTGTTTTCCTAATTCTTAAAGGAAGAAGAATTTTTGTTATCTTCTTGATATGCATATGATTATAGTGGGTATAGTCTAAATTCTGGATGGATTGAAACCCCATTTTGTTTTGCACTTTGTTATTTTTTCTATGTTTTTATTGTCAAATTGTAGATTAGATAAGATTCATATTTTGTAATGCTAAGTTGATCAGTAACTGATGATAAGTTAGTGATGAAACACAAGAAGAATGTAGAATATTGTAGTTGACTTGTGGTTGTCCTTTCTCTTGTTTAGTGGTATTCTTGAGCTGACTAGATTCCTGATAATTGGCATTTTTCTTGATTTGTCACACTTTCATGCTGCTGGTCGTGATTTGAGACTCCATACTGAATTGTATGCTTTAGTTGTCCATCCAATGATGATTTCTCATGAAATTATTAACCCAATGGAAAGCCTGGACAGTATCATATCTTGGATTGATTGTTGAAGCTTCATTGGTATTTTTTTTGGCATCCAGTTAGATCAGACATTACAGTATCTAATTCCGTAGTTGGTCCTAAAATATATTGTCCATCACAAACTTTTTAAGACCTGTGATGTCTTTCCATGAAGATTTTCATTAACATGGAGGCGCATTTTAGTTTCTTTCCCCCGAATCAACCATGGATTAAGAACCCCAAATCGGAGGATTGGCAAGAATCATTAAAGTTTTTGTATAACAGTGAATTTCTTTTATTAATATGCTGAGGGATGTATGTAATGTACGCCCAGCCATCCACCCAGCAAAGTTTCTGCTTTACGTTTTGACCTTCTACTTCTTTGGTTTCAATATATGCTTTCGAGTTTTAGGGGCTCTCAGGGTGAAGCTTAAGTTCCTCTGAATTCAAACATAAAAGCCCATCAATGAAATATAGAACTTTCAGTTCCCTACACTTCAAAATTTGTTAGAAATAGTAAAATGCATTGATACCATACTGCTAGGCTAGGGGAATTTAGAAACTATTAGAAACAGAAACTGATTCTATTCTTCTCCACTTCTCTTGGTGGAGTAATTGTTCTGTTTTCTACTACCAACTAGTTGTTTGGTATATTGCTTTCTGTGAGCTGCAACCTTTAAGCATGGTATATATTCCAGTTGAATATGAGCTGTGGGATTTAAGTGCTTCATGCATAAAACTGTCTTCCAGGGTGTTTTGTTACAATACCATCAATTTGAATATGCTTTGCCCATTATATTGAGAAAAGTTGTATTGAAAGAGAACATGGTGGTTAGCTAAGTTTTCCAGTTTAATAAGTTAGAGAAGTGCTTCAAAAGCCAAAACCCTCTACAATTGCCTTTTCTCTAAAAAGGGACAGAGCAAAATATCTAGAAATAAAAAGAGAATCATGCCCACTTGGCTAGTACAGACATGCATCCAGCTCCTAAAAGAAGTGAAATTTGTGCTCCTAACAGAAGTCTGAAATTGCTTTGCATTCTTGGATTCATAAAGTCAGCTGCTAGTAAGTCAACTAGGGCCATGTAAATCAAGATCCCTGCTGAAACTGAATTAAAAGCTCCTTCAGTAATAAGAGATTTTGGGCTGCTTTGGTTATAAGTGCTTGATATTCCAATGCCTATGCCAACTCCAACTGGAGTTGTGAGGGAAAAGAAGAAAGCCATAATCCCAGTTGACAGTGACTTGAATTTTGCCTAATAGCATCCAAAACAATAGTCAAGATTCCTCAAAAAATTCCAGATTAAATGCAGTCCATGTATGACGTACCTGAGAAATGCAACCCCCAAGGCCCATGCCTTCGAAGAATTGGTGGAAAGACAAGGCAGCCAAGAGTGGCCTTATTGTTTCAGGCCTTTGTGATGCTCCAAGAGAGATTCCAATGATTACTGAGTGGACCACAATTCCCACTTCCAAGACCTAAAACTCATCACCATAATATCCTATTAACATGTGTTTTTTTTATAAAGTAACTTATCAAGCAACTACAAAACTGATCATGAAAGCAAGGATTTAGTCTCTAATTACCTGTGAGATGATACGTTGTCTTACAAAACTGGAAACATTCACTTCATCATCAGATGGAGGAGGGACGGCAGCCCCATGAGCATGGCCGTGTGTGGAATGAGTATGTACATGGACATGACCAGCATGCTCATCACTCCCCTCTTCAACATCCACATTCACTTGCTTAGATTTGTTGAAATGCATTTTGGTGTAAAAGCTAGTGGCAAAGGTGTCAATCATGAGGGTTCCTATAGAAGCCAACATGGCAAACAAACCAGGGAAAGGGAATTCCCTCCATGGATTCTGCCCAAGGCAAGGTGAATTCAAGGTTTCGAAAGCATCTGGCAGAATATGAATGAACCCTGTTGCTAAGATAACACCGGCAGCAAAGGCCTTGATCATGAAGAAGATATCATTTTCAGGCTTCAGAGCTTCAAATCTCCTTCCAAGAATTGGGATACTCACACCAATAGCACCAGCTATGAGAATTGAAGCAATTGCAGCAAGTTTCAACGTGAGGACCTCTCGTTTCCCGTGAGGTTTAGCTTCAAAATTGCAGGTGCATTCCCCTCCTAACACCACAGGAGGAAGCAGTAGAACCACCAGAACTGTCTTATAAAGAAAATAGTAAAATTTCATTGTGAAACAGAGAGAAACGAGAACAGAGGGGAAAAGAAAGCAAAATTGATTCCCAGTAATACTTTGCAACGGAGGATGGAAACACCCCCACAGAAACTGTCTATAGATAGACTAAAGAGATGGGAAATGAAGGCTGAGGAGGAAGAGAAGAAGCAAATGCTAATGCTGGGGTGATTGAATGCTCTGTCTGTGGCAAATAAATAAGAGCATCTAAGGGAAGGGATGTCAGCAATTAGAAGCGTTTTGTATACAAATACTAGTAATTTTACGGCCTTCCCATGACTGTTCTTACGTGTCTAGCATCAAGCCAAGCAAAGCAAAGCAAATTCTGTCAGAAGCTCCAATATCGTACAGACTTTTGTTTGGTTTTGTTTAATATAATACCATAAAGGAGAGGACTTCGTCCAAGAATATGCATTGATTTCTCTTTCTCTGGCTAGTCTTTCTCCATCAGAATTGTCAGGAGTTACTAAACTTGAGTACATACAAGAACAAAACTATGCAATTCTATCATTGTACTCTTTTCAAGAAGATGGGCACAACCTCACATTTTGATCAAGAACAGTCAAAAGTGAGAATATTGTTGAAAAGAAGTCAAAAGATTTGATGATCACAAATTGAATGATGGTTGTTACTTGTTTTAGTGACTTGGGTTTTTTTTTATTATTCAGAGTCTCTTACACTAAAACGAAATACACATCTTTTAGTTATCTCTACGTATATAATTTCAACTAGTGATTTAAAAGAGATGGTGTAAAGGATATGGTAGGAGATTGGGGGGGGGGGGGGGGGGGGGGGG
>JAOXNR010000022.1:17340603-17410939 GCA_028571225.1 Parsonsia alboflavescens
CTGAAGGATACATCCACTTATTTCGTAACCAAAACGACGTCGTTTTGGCTGTTGCGCTCCGCCAGTTGCGTTTTATAGCAATCCTGTATATATATATATTTATATATATTACATTTGCAATAATAATTTTATGTTAAATTTATTTGTTGACTTATGCACATCTATGTGATTAAGAATTTTAATTAAATTATTATTGATACTTGATTATTGATTGCATTAAAATGGTAAAAAAAGAGCGCTTCCAAAGAAAAGATGTTACCTTAAAGAATAGTATAATCTCTTATATGCTGCAACATGGGAGAAAAAGGCCCATAAAAAAAATTTCCCAAGCATCGTTTTTTCCCGATTTCACTTCCAAGCATCGTTCCAAATTTGTGACAGAATCTACAACTTCGAAGATCTTTATTTCGTTTCTAGTGGATCAGCAAACGAAGGGAACTTACAGTGTCTGAACATCATTCCTGAAGAAAGAAGCAAATCCTCCAAGCACACCTTATTAGCATTAATGCACACAAAAGAATAAATCCTACTTGGGGAGAGTCATTACAACCCCAACCAAAAAAGGGAAAAATTGTGCATTTCATCTGACCAAGAGAAAGCGGTCCTACTCAAGATATCAAATGCAACCTTCGGAATTGAATTGAGGAAGTTTGAATCGCCTAATAACCATGTAAGCAGTCTCTCTGCAATAAAGAAGATCAATTGATATTATTCTCCCATGATGTGAAAGATAATACATCTATACGTTTCATTCCAGCACTGGCAGCTGCATACAAATCAGAGAAACATCGATGCTCAAACTTACGACCCTTACTAAAATTCGCATGACTATAGATATCCCTATTCTCCTGCAAGAATCAATATGCCCCAGTCGAAAAAGAACCAGATAGGTCTATTTCTATATGGAGGAAATCCCGAAGATCAAACATGGATGATACAAGGACCACAAAACAGCAAGTTCGAAATGCCAACTCCTATTTTAAACAGAATCAGAGTTTCCAATTACAGAAGCTGAATATAGGGCTTAACAACTGGGGAGGAAAGAAAAAAAAAAACTCCCAGATAATTTCATGGACCAAAACTTTACATTCAATAGAGTTACATAAAATTTCAGTCGAAAAAGAATCTTTCAGTCTATTTCAATTTATTATGTATGTGTGCTTTTTGTTAGAAACTTTAACTGGAACAGGAAACTCGTCCTACTTGAGATAATTTTTCTAGTGGCCAAGGCAAAACTGTTTCTTTTTTTTTTTTTCAATTTGATCAAGTGCTGTATGAAGAATTAGAGCTTACAAATTATTCCTGCCAAGTCTTCATCGAAGAATGGATTCAATATGACGAATTGGTCCTTCTGCAATTATTGTTTTACGTATCTCCAATTGACCACCTAGAGCATTGCCTGTTCAAGTGTGACTTATGGCATTGATATCATTGCAGTGAATCATGCAGGACACATGAATCATATTATTCTGTTTAGTCCAATAACAAATATTACTTTTAAGGTCTTTCGAATTATGATATGAATGAAATGTTGTTCAAATGTTCTGTTGAAATATTTAGGTCTTCATATTTTCTCTTTGAATTACTTCCTAAGCATTATACTATACTTTGTTTCTTGAAAAAAAATATTCAAGAGAAGGGCAGAATTGACTGATAGAAAGATCAGACGGATTATAAATGCTATGTGTAAGTGTTCTTGTTCACATATGGGTCGCATTCATATTATCTGTGGAATCTCATTAATAGGTACAAAAAAAAAACCTCTTTTTTTCTTTTGCCTAGAAAAATTTTGACAATCAAGAATGCATGTGGTGATGCAAAATTATTTGGAGGGGATTTCATCTTATCAAAATCAAACATTGCCTACTGTGGCTATCCATGCAACCGCTGATGATTCTGATGTAAGAAATTTATTTCTCGAGGATTAATCTTGTACTTTTTGAAGTTTAAATTAGGTTCATTATAGCGTTTAGTAATTTGTTTCTCTTACGTTTGATTCTCTCGTCTCTCTTTAGGTTCTGAACAATACGAAAGAGTTGAAACGAATGTTGGAAGAACAAATTCGCAACAAGTCAAAACTTAAATTTCGCCCTGAAGTTCTCTCTCAGAGGATGGCTGCTAGTTGCGATCCACATGGAGAGGTAACTGATGAGCAATCCAGGTACCCAAAAGTAAGGAGGGGCGGCATATTCTAAAAGGTGATGTGGTTAAAGATGGTAATTATGAAGAAGTAGCTCATGCATTCGGACTGAGCTGCCTAGCTACAGAGGAATTAGTAGAATATCATGAGAATAATATTCCTCAAGTTCAGTTTTGTAAGGTTTCTGAAATTCTTTCTCTTGTTTGCATGGTGAGTATCCTGTTGCCACTGTAAGTGACACTATCGTTACTGCAAATATGTCGAAAGTTGGAAAACTATCTTCTCCTAATAGACTTGATTTTGAGGCAGAAAATACAGATAACCAGAAATTTGGGATCTGTTGTTCCTCTTCGACTGGAGAATGTGAAGAAAAAGCTTCTGATTTGCCTGGTCTTGAAAATAATTCTGCAGGACATGATGGCTGCCAATCCACTATCTATCTCCACAGAACGTGACACTTTCAGTGTGAGAATCTGCTTGCAAACCCATAATTTCTAAAAGAATCCTTCCAAAATTGGTAATGGTCACATACATTAAAGGATTTTTTTGACATCAAGATGTTGAGAAGGTTTCTTGGGGACTGATTCCTTGGAAGAAAAAAAATATGTTATGGCCCTAATGCAATGTCTTATTTCACTTTGACTGGTGCACCCATGCTTTAATTGAATACACTATCGAATTGTATATGATGAAGAAATATATTTGGTAGCAATGATCTTTGAATGCATATCACGATTATTTGTTTTGATATCATCCATATATGCAGATCTATACTCTAATTTGTTTAAATCTGATAAAGGATTAATTTTTAAATAGATGTCCAAAACCAATTTATAATAAATGGATTTAGATTAATTACTAAAATGAAATGGATGTCCATTTCGAATTTAAGTGTTTTTGAAAATGACTACAATAAGAATGAGAAATAAAGAACGAAACAAAGGGGAAAAGGAAGAAAGCATCTTTGTATGGAGAGTGGAGGGTCGGATTTGGCTCGGAGATGGTCTCCAAATTTTGTGACGGGATCGATTGGGGCTTTCTTTTTTTTAAAAAAAATAGTCTTATAGGCAAATGGACCACCTCAAAAAAAATTCAAAAAAGTTTAGGTTTATTTTTTAAAAAAAGGGAATTTTAGAGGTGATGCATTTGACATTTTTTTTTTTTTAATTTAAACACTAATGTAACGTTACGATGGATGGAAAAAACATTTCGACATTTTCATAAAAAAAGGGGTTTGGGGAGTCAAAAATATGCTTTAAAAAAAAAAAAATTGAAAGGACAGGCTGATCAAGGAAGCTTTGGAACGTTATGGAAGAATGGGGTTGAAAAATGGACCTGGGTTTGGGATTCGTTTTAAAAAAGGAACTCAAACCGAGTAAAGGTTCTGAAAATATGAACACTCGAACACCAATCGGTTGACAAATGCCCGTAAAGCGGTTTAAACTGTAGGAAGAAAAAAAAGAAATTTAAAAGGAAAGTGCAAAAATTAAGATGATAACTTTCTTCTTCATCGTTCTACTTACAATTTGTAAGTAAAGGTAAATAATATAACACAAAATATCTGTTAAAAGATTTGGAATCATCGTAGATGACCATGATTTTGTAGTTTTAGATAAATTTGAATTAATCAAAAAATTTATTTGATTAAATTTTAAGATGGTGTTCCTTTAAAAACAATCTGTAAATCAGATCCTACGGCTATGGTTTTTTGCCTTTTTTAAGAATTTAAAAAAAGAAAACTTCGTTTTTTGCTGAATGCGATCTGTGGGCAAAATACTCGGAAAATCTAGAGATTGTCTTCTTCTCAGGACAACGAAATCACGGTTCATGACGGCCAACCGAAGACTTTGATGAGGCTTTCGGTAGAGTGACTGAGTGAGAGCACCGACAGAAGTAAGTGAAATTGTAAGACCAAATCTAAGGCTGCAAAGTCGTAACATTCATTCAAAAAGCTCCATTCTTTCTCGTAATCTTCTGCATATTTTCTTGCAGGAATGGATGCATCATCGATCCTCTTCAACGAACTCAAGGTAATTTCATTATCCCTTTCTAGAGTCACCCCTTGTGCTGCCAAGTTTTCAACTTTTTCTTATCTAAGCCAAAGCCGATTTCTTTTTTTATGGGCTCAATCTACTGTCCAAGAGCAGACTGCGGATCCCTTTTTCGTAATGGCTGGTCCCAATGTGATTGAATCAGAGGAACATATTTTCTACATGGCTAAGCATATCAAGGCCATCACTACTAAGTAATTTGTCTCTACGAATGTCTTATGCATAGAATTTTCTAATTTATTCAATTCTTGAGGAAACAAGATACTCAATTTTGTGATTTATAGACTTGGATTGCCGCTGGTGTTTAAGTCAAGCTTCGACAAAGCTAACCGGACATCCTCTAAATCATTCCGTGGTCCTGGCCTGACTCAAGGCTTGAAGGTATCCTTGTATTGGCTTCACTTATCTGTTTTAATTATGATTTACTTATTCATTTGAATTCTGATTTCCGTCTTCTAAAGAATCATGTTTTAGGTTTCCTTTGATGTAATGTTGAAATTGAGGTGTCCGCCTTTTTTATCAGATAAGGCTATGTGATTCACTAAGATCTTATTTGCAATCCTGTTACTTGATTTATTCTACAGATACTTGAAAAAGTTAAAGTTGCATATGACCTTCCAATAATCACAGATGTTCACGAGACCATTCAGGTAATTGCTTCCTTTCTGAATGCTACATACTCTTTTCTTGATTGTACTTCCAAATTTTAAAATTTTGGTCAGCAAATGATTGGACGTTTTGACATGAAATTGCCGAAATTGCCATTGTTGTTATCATTGTACTTCACTTGCCAAATTGCTTGTCTGCTACTGTTAACATTTTATCTGATCTTAGAATGATTATTTGAATATAGGCTAAACAGTGGGAGAACCATTGTTTTTTTTTTTTCAAAATCTTGTACCCTAGCTTCAATTCTCATTCTACTGGGTTCGAGAAAAAGAACCTGTGTTTGGTCATTTTAAAATTTACACCGGTGCACCTTCAATTTAAAGTGCCATTTTTCTTCATAAATATTTAAACTTTCTATTTCTCACATATTTAGCTGTTAAATATTGAGAAAATCCCCAGTGTTTTACCTGTCCATAAAGAAGACATTAACAATCTTTAACAACTGATCTCAGTGTGAAGCAGTTGGTCAGGTTGCTGACATAATTCAGATTCCTGCTTTCCTTTGCCGACAGGTAACATTTTTCCCCTTCAACTTTACTTATCTTGAAATAGAACTCTACTCTTGGGAGATATTATTTTATGACCTGACTACTTGAGTATGTATCTCTTTTCCCTAAGTTAATATATTTTATTAGATTTTCCAATATCTCAAAACATGAATATTAAGGACATGTTCTTCAAATGATAGACGGATCTACTAGTTGCAGCTGCCAAGACTGGGAAAATTATCAATATCAAGAAAGGCCAATTCTCTGCTTCTTCTGTCAGTAGCAAGTTCTTCAATTTACCCTGCTTTCATGTCTTTCATTAAGGAAACTGATGTTACCAGCACAAATTGGCTCTAGTGGTGATCATATATACTTGCAGGAATATATGCTTTTTCTTATGAACTATCAGTTGAACTGATGATCATATAAATATCAGGTAGTGGTCAACTCTGCTGAAAAGGTTAGGTTGGCTGGAAATCCAAATGTTATGGTCTGTGAAAGAGGAACAGTGTTTGGCTATAGTAAGTCATCTTTAATTTCTTATCTAGTACTCTAGTGCCCAGCTTTTTTCTGTTTTCGTAGATACCTTGCACTCTTATTTGTTTGTTTGTTTGTTTGAAGTAAGACTTGCAGGGTGGTACTAGCTTCTAGTGGACTTCAAGATTCTAAGTAGTGGTGTAGATTCATTTGAAATTTGAAATTTTAAATAGCAAAATATGGTCTCCTGTCTCTGGGTGAATAAAATTTGGTGCTGTAGGATACCATAAATGCAAAGTTCAATAAATCACTCAGATGAAACTCATGAGTGCCAGTTATCTATCAATTTTGCTTTTGCATCCCATGAGAAGGGATATCTTTCTGTTATTTGAAGTTGCTACTAGGAAGTTATGCAATCTTGCTGTTGAACTTTTTCACTGGAGTCTTTTTGGTCAAATCTAAAGATTTCTTTATGATGTCCTACAGATGATCTAATTGTAGATCCTCGCAATTTGGAGTGGATGAGAGAGGCAAATTGTCCGGTGGTAAAGTGCTTTCATCTTTATCCTTTTATTGGTTTTTGTTCTATGTCAATTACATTATTTGGTGTTATGTTGAAGGAATTATAGTTATCACTTTCATTCAGTGATAATTTCGTTGAACTCTCTCAGTTTCATGTTACATTATTATTTTTGAAAATCCTGTTCCTAAATTGAGTAATGGTGAACAGGTGGCTGATGTAACACATTCATTGCAACAGCCAGCAGGAAAAAAGGTGTGGACAGCCCTGTTCCTTATCTTTCATTATTGGAGTGGTTGATAAATGTGTAAACATACTAAGTTTAGATTTGATAACTTTGGTCTACCTTTCCTAGTAATAACATCGTATCATTACTGTGAATACAAATTTTTCTTCCTTCTCTTTCCAACATTAGGTGCTTTTCAGAAGTATATTGATGGAAGATAAAGGATTGAAAAGCAGGTCTCGTATTTCATTGAAGTTTGTTTCCTCAGAAGCCATCATCCTGTTTCTTTGCACCTCTTCTTGTCATTGGAGATTCTTCGCATAGCTTGAAAAAAATAAATCTTTAAAATATGTGAGCTCTAAACTTTGTAAGATGACAAACATGGTAGAAGAATAAATCATCATAATCTGGTTTTTTCTTTGAAAATTCTGTCCTGAGTTACCTTCTGTGGTGTAGTTGCTTGAACAGTTCGGTACATTATCAAGAAATAGTGATTTCAGCAGTATGTTTTCAATTTCTGTCCAGCTTCAGTACTTATTTTGGAGAATGTTTATTTCTTACTCAAACTAGATTTCAATACTTCTTGAGTTCTGTTACGATTGTTGTTCTTAAGCAGACAGATATTCTGCAATTATACACATTCACTGTTGGAGTTAAGGATCATTAAAATTCACAAGTTTAAGCTCACAGAAGTTTAAAACCTCCTTCCTTTTCTACCTTTTCCTTGTCTGTGTAGATTAGTCCTTTCAAACTACTGATTTAATTAACAAATAGACCTATTAATTATAGAGCATTATAATTTCAAGATAAAAAGTACTGTAATTTCATGAGGGGATTTCAGATTAAATTACTGAAATTGAAACACTTCGGCCTGACTGAATGTTATTGTGTACCAAATGTTAATTCAAGAAACAAATTTGTTTTGAATTAGTGTTGTTGTGTGATGTACTTTCATATTCCTGCTGTGAATTGGTTTTGCATTTTAAACAGCTTGAAGGTGGTGGTGTAGCCAGTGGAGGACTTCGTGAATTAATCCCCTGCATTGCCAGGACAGCAGTTGCTGTTGGGGTGGATGGCATTTTTATGGAGGTCTGTGAATATCGTTTTCTAATTAATTGGCTGGTGTTTGTGAATCTCATAGCAAGAAGTTTCACCTGTTTTCATGGTTCTATAAACTACACTTTTTTTTCCCCCTGCTACTTAGGTGCATAATGACCCTCTAAATGCTCCAGTTGATGGTCCAACACAATGGGTAAGTTTGTAGCCCCCCGCCTAATTGTTCAGATTCCTCATGTTAACAATAAAATTTCTTTGTGAATTCCAAGTAACATACCTGTAACTTTCATACTTGTAGTACTAAATCTTGACATACTCTATTTTCTTTCGTTGTCAAGCCCCTTCGCCACTTGGAGGCCCTTTTAGAAGAGCTTATTGCAATCGCTGTAAGTACCTATTTTTATAAGACCCTTTACATTTTTAAGTCTTTTCAAGGAATTGTTTCTGCACTTTTGGAAATTGATGAGCATTATAAATTCATCGTTTTAGCTATTTTTTAAAAAGATCCTTGTAACTTACATTCGAAGAGTGAAGTGCTTTTAACTACTTTATTGGCCATGTCAATGAACCTTGGGTGGAGCTTCTGCTGATGGAACAATTTCATCTTATTGTACCTGTGGAATGGAATACTCGAGCAAATAAATTAGCGGAGAGCCTGTTGTTCCTTTTTGTCTTTTTCACTCTTTATAGGTGGCCCCTCAGGCCCCAAGGATGTCATGCATCTATTCTTCTCTGGGTATCAAAGTTGCTGCTTTCCGTTTATATAGTTACTCCAACTGAATGATGACATCAAATTGTGAGATTGTTTTTGCAGAAGGCTAGCAAGGGGAAGCAACAGTTTAAGATTGATCTTACACCTTTCCTCGATTAAAAAGGTTTGGACGTTCCTTCTATGACTAAGCTTTCTTAATTATAAACGGGACATGTTGCTTTATGCAATATGAGCTCCTAGAAACACACAGACAACAGTATCTGTTGATATTATAAACCTCCTTTTCTTCTTCTTCACATAAATCCATATATCAGGCCCCTATTTCCTGCTTTATATTGAGCCTCAACGGATTATATATGCATGCATGCATGTTTACTTCTTTGACAGTCTTATGAAGTGGTGTTCTTTGCTTATGCATACAAAAACTTCTTTCATCTTATTATGTATGCAGTAATGCATGTTTCTTATTTCAGAATCTGTTGGTAACTATATCACGAAATCATGCTTAATAAGTAGTAGACTACTATGCTCATTGCCTGTAATTGCAGTTTATATCTGTTTCTTGGTTTCTAAGGCTGGCAAGGGTTCTTGACTCCTGTTGCAATCATGTTTCAGTTAGCAGATGGCTACTATGCTTAATGATGCCCCCCGGGAACTTTCCCAGATGGTCGGCCTTCACCAGTTCAAATAATTTATATTCTTGGTGCATCTTTGGGTTTTGGTTTTGGTTCTTGGAGTTTATTATAACCATTCAATTAGTGTTGCTGTGATGGTATTACTAAATCTTTGAGAGGAGGAATGCAAAATCACAAGTTATGGACCGCACACATACAAAGAATTCATGGTCTTTGGCAGGAATTATTTGTAAGCATGATTAGCCTTGGATTACATACACTGTTAAACCATTAGAGATTTTTGTTGTTAGGATGTTGAGGGTCCCTTATTCCTCCCCAATGATCAATATTGCAATGTAATTGACCTTTGAATTATTGATGATTTATTAATACTTTTTATGGCCTCATTCTAAATTTACCAATTCACTATGGTTTGGTTTGGTTATATAATGTTCAATCAAGTCTTTTGAATGATTTTTCGTTTATTTGTATTAGTCTTAAAATACCTTTTGTTCATTGGTATTAAGTGAAACTTTCTGAATTACATTTTCTATTTGTTGACATAACATGGGATCATTGGAGACTTCTTAATTTATATGGAAATGGTGGTTAATGTTTTATAATATTATAAGACGTAATAAATTAATATTTAAGATATAATTAAATGAATTATTTTTAAAAAATATTACTTAAAATTAAAATAATGTATTCAATTCAAGGAGTGAGTATTTAATTATTAATTAATAGCAGGTTAGAAAAATTTTATAATGTTATAAGAAATTAAAGTCAAATTAACCTTTGAATTTTCTATTACCGGTTCTGTTCTACTTCATCCCAGTAAAAATTTAAAACATTTTTCTAAAAGATCAAGACATTTTAGGGTTTAGTTTCAAATTATTTTTTCAAAGATTGGGTGAGTCAAATAATTGAGTGGATCAACAAATCTTTTGAGGGCAAAATTAGAATTTAGTAAAAGTTGGGGCCCCCTTTGGAACAGCCTTTTGTACACCCGGCACTGCCAGTCTGCAACTGGAGCGTTCGTTTATTCAAAAGATTCAAACTTGATAGAACAGGCGGTCGAAATTGTCGGAAACTACTTTCACAAATTCAACGGTAAATTCTCTCTCGCAAGTTTCCGGAACTGGCAATACAGAGCCTTCTTCTTTCAATTTCTGCTGCAGATCACTGTCATTTGATATTTCATCGATAGGATGTTGTTTGCAACTAATTCTGTGTCCTTTTTTTGTTCTTCTCCTTCAAGAACCCTAGTTCCGTCTTCAGTTTTTCCTTAATAAAAGGGTTCGTCTTTTACAGAGCTTGAAGATACTGACTTCTGGGTTCACATTTCTTTCAAGAATTAAGAAATGGTGGCCGTCAAGGTACCTTCTTGCATTTTTTTTTCTTCGCCTTCCTCTTTCCTTCTTCTTTCAACATGGTTTGATGTTCTCATTCAGAATTGGAACAATATTGACCTTTTATGTTCCTATCTGTCTAGGGCAAATTAACATCGGTTTCAAATCAGCCCATGCAACAAAAAAAAGCTATCAAGAGTGGTATTCCTTCTTCTTCCTTTTTCTCTTCGTATTTTAATTCATTTTATTTTGGTGATATCTATCTTATTTAATTGCCTTAAACTCATTTGGAATTAGTAACGTCTTTTTACACATTGTTCAAATGATTTGACAGCAATCGGAGCCCCACCTTTCAAGATATATGCGGAATTTGATAGAGTTAAAATTGGCAACCAGGCCCGCAATGACTCCGGAAGCAAGTGAGTGTGTCTACTACATTTCTACATCTGTGGGCTTTTAGAAAAACATTCTGTTCTGCTTGATTTTGTAGCAACATTATAACAATTTGTTTTCATGCCCCCAAGATTGATATACAACTTGTGATTCTTTGTTTTCTAAGTTTCCTAAGAATCCTAACTCTATCAACAAGCAAAATATGGAACTCAACTTTTAATCACTGGCACTCACATGAAACAAGCTTTGCATATAATTTCTGCTGGTCGTATCATGCAGTTCTAACTTCCTCTGTTGTCCTGTTTATAGAAGGAAATCTGTTTCACCAAATAGCAGAAGACGTGAGGGTGATGAAAATGCCTTGAAGGTGCGATCTTTGATTCTCCATCTCATTTCCCTTGGGTTTCTTTTCAAATAATTTTCCATTGATTCTTAAATGTATCATGGATATGTTTTGCTTAATCTTTTACTTTCTTTTCTTTACTTGTAAAGAGTCATGTCAAGAATTCAGACAAGGTCAAGGGCAAGCGTGGTAGCTCTGGTAAACACAACTTGACTAAAATTATTCATGTGCTTTTGAGTTATGCACTGGAAGCCTTCTAAGTGACTTGAAATCAAATTTCAGTGAAGGTGAATATTCAAAGAAAAGTCTTGGCTGATATCAGTAATCTCAAGAATTCAGACAAGGTCAAAGGCAAGAGTGGCAGTTCTGGTAAACACAGCACGACTGAATTCTTCATGTTCTTTTGAGTTTTATGCACTATGAGCCCTCTAAGTGACTCAAAATCAAATTTCAGTGAAGGTGAATATTCAAAAAAAAGTTCTGGCTGATATCAGTAATGTCAAGGGCAGCTTTTCAAAACCAAAAACTCAAGACAAATCCAAATCACTGTAAGTACAATTGAACTACTGTCAGAAGTCTGAAAACAGGAACAACAAATTATGTATCACTACATTCCCACTCTCAGAATTTGGTTTTGAGTATGTCAACTAAGATTACCTTGAAAATATTTTTTCCTCAGATTTTTATTATTTCAGTTAACTCTACATCAATCAATTAAAATAATGAATGACCAGTCAACAAAAGAGTATAGATGAACCATCAACAAGTGTGAACTTTGGTTATTGACTTCAGCATCTTTTTGCTCCTTTTGCATTGCTTTTTATTTTCTTATAATGATCAAATTTTGAAGAATATCTTTTTTTCTTTTTAAGGTGTGTTTCTAGTAAGTTGTTGACTGACACTTGGTCTGCAAACAGCTCATCGAGCAAGCCTTTGATTGTACGTAAGCAATTCTCCATCTTGTAGTTGCTTGCTTCATTTTTAGTGTTCTGCCTCATCCTTCTCGACCACTTTCAAAAGAATCTTCCTGAGCTAGACTACTTTAGCATGTAATTTGAAGTCATCACTAAAATATGAGAATAGAATAGAGTCACCACTGTGAGATTGTATATCCAACAATCTATCCCTATGACTTTCCAAGGTGAGGAACAGTTAAAGTAACATGAGTTTTAAGTTGGTAGTGTGAACTTGAACTATGTATTGAAGAAGAAAGGGTACGGATGTCTTTTCTCTCAATTCAATATGTTTTGTTCTAGTGTTAACAGCTGTTAACATTAGCATCAATTTGTGTTAAACCATCTCAAGCAAACAATAAACACTTCAGTCCTTGTCACCTGAAATAGGGAAAGATGAGGACAAACGTTTCTGATGCTACTGGCAACCATCATACCTCAACAAAGTGTAAGAAACTTATCTTGAAGAGATGTACCAAAGAACTAATTATCACACTATATAACAGTTTCTCCTATTCCAGCAGCTTCCAAAGATGTGCAGAATGAGTTCGGGAGTAAGATTCAAGGTCATAAACTTGTTTCTGCTACAATTAGTAGGTAAGAACAACTGTTATGGCTCTCTTCCTTCTTTTCTTTTCATCCAAGTACTTGATGTTCTTTCATTATATCATGTAATTCATATTCAGAAAGGAATTTTAATAAATTTTCTTTTTAATATTTATCAGGACATCTGCTCAGAAGCATCTTCCTCCAAAAAGGTTTCTGGATTTGTAAAGCTTATTGTTCGTTAGATATATTGACTTCTTTTTTTATGATTCATCTTGATAAATAGTGTTCCTTTGGTGAATATCATTGCTTGAAGAACATCTTTACCAGTACCAAGGCAAGTCACCGAGGCATATGCTAATGATACTAAAGAGGTTGTGATACTATTTTTATTTCTCTGTACTGGATTTCCTTAGGGTGTTTTAAGCTATACACATAACAGAGAGGTCCTTCAGCACTTCTCTTACAGTTCCTTTTTAATATGTAATTTTCTTTCTTGTAGCAATCTACTGAAAGATCAGAGAGATTTAGAAGGAAAAATGGATTTCCAGGTACACTGTTATATTTTAAGCTTGTTTATGTTTCCAGAATTTGTGTGAAAGAGTAACTGCATAGCTGATATGCTGGTTGCTATTTGTGTTCCAGTGAAGCCCAGAGTTAGCAGGAATGTGGCCTCCAAAATTAGCTATACTCAGAATCGGCCCTGGAAAAATCGAATTAGTGATGGTTGCATAATAATGTAAGTCTTATATCTATTAACCACTTTTGGATACTTTTTGATGGCTATACAACGTTTGATTCTGAATCCTCTCTTTACATTCTGTAGTAAGTACAGAACTTCCTGGCATTGTAATGTTATATTTTTCAGAGCATCATCTTAATCATCCCTATAACTTCATTCTTTTCCTGTTGAGCTCTGATTGTTTTTCATATCTTTGGCATCTGATATCATGCATGCCTCTGCTGGAGGTGGACAACCTTAATTGACATGCATGGCTGCCATACAATTTCCGTAGTATCATCTCATCCACTGCACCTACGTTGTCCTATTGTAACTTTTAAAGTACTATTTGCTCACAAAAATGGATAAGATTCTTTGTGCTTTAAGGAAAAGTATAAGTTTTTCACCTAATCACTTTGTTTGAGAGCTTCTATTAGGGCTTCAAAAGGTCAATCTCACATGGATGGTGGAACATTCTCAAGAAGATCTCTCAAGGTAAGCTATAAAATTATGATGCTGTACATCCCATCGAGTTTTGTGATAGCTTTGCAGTGGTGTTATCCTAAGGTGTCTTGTTGGTGCAAAAGCATATTGGTCCTCTGACCTGCACACCTAGTTTCTAGATAAAAGTTTTCTATACTACTCATTGTATCTCTATTTTTTGCAGTCAACTGAGATATATACATTTGCTCCAATTTGGAAGCCCCAAGTTATATCTAGAACTGATTGTCTTCTTTGATTCTTGAGTAATCATTTTAACAAAATTAATCAATTCTAAGTTGATTGAATTATGGTTCACGTGTTTTGCATAATGTGCACTGGTATTCTCTTTCGAAAACTTAAAATCAGAAGTAAAACATGGTCCCCTAAAGAGAAGTTGAATAATGTGGGACAATGAGTTATCCTCTTCCTTCTCCCCTTGACATTTATGATATTCTTCATTTTGTAGTCAGAAATGACATTCTAGACTGCTGCATCTCTCCCTCAGTCAACACATATATCTGTAGTTTCTTCTTTTAAACTGTTTGTGATCTTTCTACTCAGAGCTAAGTGATTGAATTTATATCAGTGTGGTTACTCATTATTTGGCATTTTTTCAAGCAGCCTAGCATGAAAACAAAGACAAAAATCATCAACAACCAGAAGACTTCAAAATCTAAGAGCATCTCTGGCTTGAATAAACAGGTAGCTAATGCTGGTACTTCACCCAAGATAAAGAAGAATGTGGACAAGCCATCTTCATCCGAACAAGCTGCGTGTACAGTTATCCATGAAGCAAAACAGGAGGAGATCTGTTCTTTTTGCAAGAGCAACACAGCTAGAACTGCAGTAGATTCAATTGCCAAAAGAAAATCTGATCGTAGGAGATCTTTTACATCTATACTGGTCTCAAAATCAAAGGTCAATAATCAATGTCCCCTTTTTCATTTCCAAAATCTTATTTTGATCATTCTAATGATTTCAATGACTACTGTTATTGTGCTGTCTTTTAATAATGTAATGTGAAAAAATAATGCAGGAAGATTTGCCTAATATCTATGATGATCATAATCATCTTGAAGTTAGTGAATATGTGGATGACATCTATCAGTTTTATTGGGTTATGGAGGTGCACTTTCACATTCCCCAACTTGTTAATTTCACTTTTCAAGTTTTCATGTCTGTATATATGTAACTCAATGTATATCTGTGAACGTTTTCCATAAGTTATATTTACTTTTCTTATCGAAAAGGTTATCTTGCTTGTCGTCCTAATTTGCTCTTCTTACAGGCACAGAAGCAATCATTGAAAAGTTATATGGAAATTCAGACTGAAATTACACCCCAAATGCGTGGCATATTAATCAACTGGCTCATTGAGGTTTAATTTCTGTCTTATAAGAATTTCTAGCAATTTTTTCACTTGTCATCAGACATCATTTCCTGTTTTCCTTATTGTCACTATTGTCTCACTCACAGGTTCACTTAAAATTTGATTTGATGCAAGAAACACTGTTTTTAATGGTTACACTTATAGACCAGTATTTGTCCTTGGTGAACATCAAGAAGGGTGAAATGCAGCTAGTTGGCCTTACAGCACTCTTACTGGCCTCAAAATATGAGGACTTCTTGCATCCAAGGGTAATGTCTAAGTGCATGAAGTTTCAAATTTTCTTCCATGCTCCTCTAATTCGTAATTTGAATGTTAAAGAATGAGTAGTACTCCTAAAGTTGTGCTTGAGTGCAGATCCTGGACCTGATCAGTGTCTCAGCAGAGTCATACACCAGAGCCCAAATGCTTGGAATGGTGAGACTAAGTCCTATAAATTTCTCTAAAATCTGTTGTGGTATTCAGACTTTTGTTAAATCCCTATTTAACATTATTGATACTGAGATTTGCAAGATATTCTTGTTTTAGGAGTCAGCCTTTCTAAAGACACTGAAGTTCCGTCTTAATGCACCCACCTCTTATGTCTTTATGCTGAGATTTCTCAAAGCTTCACAATCGGGCAAAAAGGTATCTAACAAAAGCTTTTTACATTAAATTGTTCTGGATTGATTAACCCCCAGAGGATGTCAGAACTGTTTGAGATGAGTTTCTGCTCGGTGTTGGATGTCCAATTTGTGGATCAAATTTTAATGTTTAGATCATCCATCAATAGTAGCCATATTTTATTTCTGGCACATTTAACATTTTTATACATGCTTGTCATATTATTTTCTTTTTTTTTTACAGGAGGACAGTTCAAATTCATTAACATTTTTTGGGTCTATTTGTGATTTTGCCAGTTTGAACATCTAGCATTTTACCTTATTGAGCTCTGCTTAGTTGAGTATGAGGCTTTAAATTATAAGCCCTCATTACTATGTGCATCAGCCATCTATCTTGCAAGATGTACCATGCGAATCACTCCGGCATGGACCAAGCTACTTGAGAAACATTCACACTATGAGGAATCTCAGATCAGGTATGTCTCTGCCAAATGACCTTCTTTCACTAGCTAACAGAGTCATTATGTTTGATTGCGTTCTGTTATCCTTTTTTTGGCAGACATTGTGCAGAAATGATGTTAAAATTTCAGAAAGCTGCTAAAACAGGCTTGCTAAAAGTTACTCATGAGAAATATATGAGTCTTGAGTTTGGCCATGTTGCAGCTATATCTCCACTGGCAATGCTTCCCTAAGGTTGTCTCTGCTGTGTTAGTGTTGGATTTCCTCCAAGTTTAGAATTATGACATCATAGAAACTTGATGATGTGTATCTTTTCACGAGTCATCAGGAATTCCATTGAATGAATACCTAACTGAGTGAGAACAGTTGTCTGTCTATGACATATTGTAAGCAGGAAAAAAGATGAATCATTATAACAAACAATCACGTATAGTTTCAATGTTTGTTATGTGTAAAAGATGTGCAAAAACTGACAAATTATTACCATGTTCTAATATATGCAGTTGATGTATTCTTCTTCTTCTTTTTTTCTTTTTTTTTTTAAATTTGGTGTGATATGTGTGGGATCGTGTCCAGGTACTTGGCCTTAAAAGTCCCAAATGCAGGGACTAGGTTTTCTTGTCTTAAATATAATTATTATACATAAATTAAGCAAATGAGGATCCATTCCCAATCTGAAATGGTTGATGCCTTAATTGATGGGCAAATGCAACATTTTACATAATCATGGACATGACATATGTTTCACATTTTAAAGTCCATGAAGATGGGGAGTTTGAAGGAATAGAATTTGTCATTAGTGATAAGAAAGATTGATCACCCTACACAGAAAGTGAAGCAGAACTGAGACAAGTAGTGTAAAAGTGACTGTACACATACACATCTGAAGCTTATTTGAAAAAATTAACTTGTACTATACCATTACATGTATATCTATGTTCCTTATCATAGTGTCCTAAAAAGTATCTCTCCTGCCTCAAAGATGGCCTATATTTGACACTTGACGAATATCTCCTACGAATATTTTTTGCACTAAACTATAGTGTATGCATTATTCTCTCATCATGAGCAAGTAACCAAGCAATCTTGAGGAATTAGCAGTGTTTCTTGATCCAAAGTCTCCTTAACAGCTCGATAAAATTGAATCCATGAAGAAGAATACTCGACAGGTGCCCACAAAAATGTAGGATTTGGAGAAGTAGGACATGCAGCAACGAGGTCCAGCATAGTAGTTGCAGGTTTTAATGGCTGGGGAAAGTTGAAAGCCAAATTATCAACCTTGTGTTCGTAAATTTTGCCATTTCTATCCAATTTGTACCTGGAAGTTCCCTGGAACTGACCACTGGTCTCCCAAGGTACTCGAGGAACGCCCTTCAAATTCCACCGAATCAAAATTACGTTCTCAGAGGGCTGCCAAATTCTGAGAACCTCGAGAGAAATCTCTCTGAACAAGATTTTGCCATGGAATCTCAATGCCCAGAAAATCATCTTGTACCTTCCGATTCCAGTAAAAGTGTTTAAAGGGTCCATAAATGTTATGTCATCCCTGTCCAAATGGAAAGCCATAATCTTCAGACGCCCAGTAGAAAGTAGAAAGTTCGGGATAAAAAGGGTTCAAGGACAAAAACTGAAAAGGGTACCTGTAAATGTCGTAATTGAGGTCTTTGGTGAAAAGCTGAGGTAGGTCTTCCCGTAGGGTCCGAACAGCCAATCCAAGATTAACAAAGAAATCATCCCTGTGACTATGCCTCTTGTCTTGCCCAGATGGGGCAGTCTGGTTAACCTGGGCAACCCGAGGGGTATGAGAATCGAGGAACTTGGGTGCCAGTGAAAGAGAAAACGAGGGCCTTGGAGATGACGGCAGCAGCTGTGGGGAAAGAAACGAGGAAGAAGAGGAATAGGGCATTTGGTGGGTGGTGATTGCTTTGTCTTTTGAAGATTGGAGTATAGTTGTAGAGAGATTGGGCAGAATATAAGCCATTATATTGTTGGTTAAAGTCAGTAACAGAAATCTTGTTTTCCTTGATGATGATTGGGCAGATTAGGTTGCCATGAGAGAATTTTGCAGAGGGAGAGGAAGAAGAAGAAGCGGAAATGATCTTTGTGTTTGGTGCTGTGGAAAGTAACATTGTGTAGTTGGAATTTGAGTGGTTTTGAAGAGGGCCATGAATGTCTTTCCAATTTTGTGTTTCAAAGTGATTTTAGAAATTTCTCCTTTTGTCCTTTTCTATGTAAATGTTGGATTTAATCATAATTTAGAGTAGTTAGATAATTTTGAGCAGTTTTACGTTTTAATTCTTAATTTATTTTTTTAATTAAATTAATCCTTAAACAAATTATTATTAAATAATTTAATATTTTAAAATCCTATTCTTTTAAAAACCGTTGAAAAATTCAATCGATTTATTAACCAAATTAGTGTGTTTAAATTCAATACTTATACTATTCATTTTGTCAAAAAAGTAAAAATTGAAATTTTACCTACCTAAATTCATTTTTTACTAAATCAAAATTTTTCTGATCAATTAAATGATAAAATATTAAATTTGCTCCTATTAATTTGTTTGAGTGATTGTTGATTTGATATTTTCAAAAAATATTATTAGAAAGATTAACTTATCTAATAATAATTTGTTTGAGAACCAATGCAATTCCAAAAAAAAATTAAGGATTAAAATGTAAAGGTAATCAAATATTAGATCCTTAAATATCTAATTATCCCCATAACTTATATTAAAAAAAATAAAAATTGCTTCCACAACAAAGAAAAATCTAAATATGGCCAGGCCAGCGCAACGTGTAGCATAGCGCTTACCCGAAGCGGACAGCAACTCAAGGACCCTTTTCCCATATTGATATTCATCATCCTTAATTTGCCCCCTCTTAAATCGCGAATCCTCCAAGAATTGCTTCATTTCTTTTGCCATGGTTGTTCTGATTCCTGAAGCCATTCCACCACATTTCAAGAATCCAAAAACATAAGAGGTTCTGGTAGCTCTTAAGTCGCATAAAGTGCAAGTCTCACCCAACCCAAATCCGGTTTGTCCAATAAATAAACTAACAGAACGGGGCAGGGGTTAATGGCTTCTCTGCCATTGGGATTATGCAACCCAAGCTTCTCTTCCTAATAGGATGGTCCATTTTGTAGGGCTGCTTTGATTTTGTGAATCATCAAATGGGCCAGATTAAGAACGACGGGATTCTTTTTTCCTTGTTTCTCCGGTCTCTTTTCTCTTCTTTGTTTTTTGACAAATTGATGATGGCCTAAATTCACATTCATGTAATTACTTTCAAATTATATGTTATCTTACGGGATGAATTTGACATCAATAATGAACAAAGGGCAAACAAATTTGGCCGCCTCGGATAACTGACGGTAAATGAAGCATACCCTAGAACATTCTTCGCACCATTTCTTGTATCCCAATTGCCAGAAATTTATACATATAATTGTCTTTGGGCTACGATTCACGGACAGCTTAATTAGATTTGACGGAGAATGAATTGGCACATTGCCAGAAACTGACAGAAAAGAGTAATTAAAGACATGGAATTAGATTCGGCATCGAATCATTTTCAATCCGCCATTGGATATATGATTTCAATGTTTAAAAACTAATGCTTAAAATTTTGAAGACGAGAATTTTGAGTTAAAAAACAAATTAGTTTTAAAAAAAATTTCCAGAGTTGGGAATCGTTGAAAGTAATATGAATAAATGTAGGCACATCTGAATGCGCAGACCCGGTGGATAATGGGACAGCGCCAGAATCTCAGCGCCCAAGATTTTTATCGGCAACGTACAGCACTGAAAACACTATTGACAGAAGTGCATCAGAGACTCTAATTTGTTGCCTTAATCACTCAAAAAAATATTATATTGAAAGGAAAGAAAAAAACAAAAAACCTTCCAAGGCAAACAGATCAATGGAATGAGGCTCAGATGAATAATGTATCATCAACTTTCAGTGTTTGATGGTATAAATTTTTCCGTCGTCATTGCCCCTCACCGGCCGGCAACAACCATTCGCAACCAAATTATAAATATATTAGATATATACATAAACTAACAAAAGAGTAAAATTGAAGGAGACCTCAGAAGCTAGAGGCATGAAAAAATCAAAGGAATCTCATACAAGATCCCTCAGATGGTACGGACAATCCCTCATACATCACAGGCCTCTCAACCTCAAATTCAAAGCCCAAAGGAGATGGGAAAACCCCTCCACAATAGCCTACCTCTAAGAAGTTAGAGAGAGTTACCGCAGAACGCAGCAGATACATCCACGTGCAAAGACCGAATGCTGTATCTTGGCGGATGGACCATATATATAGCTACCAGATGGAAGAGTCGCGAAGCAGAAGAGAAAACCCTAGCTATGCCAGGTCGATTCTAATTTACTAAAATATCCTCCATGTTCTCTTTTTGTTCCTTTCATGTCCTCTGCCGTTACTTTCTTTCTTTTTTTTTGGGTTTTGTGATAATTCCCTGGCGGGTACTCCCTCTATTTTATTTTTGAACAAAAAAGAAAGAACTTTAAATAAATAAATATTTTTTAAAAAAAGGTTTAATTAGAATAATAAACTACTTATGTTTAAAGATAAAAAATTACTTTCAAAATAGTGAAAAGACCTTAAATTAACTTAATTATAATGCACAAAATACTTGGCGTCTTTGCCTCTTTGGATTAAAATCTTGTTTGGTCTGCCAAATTTTCTCTTGGAGCTAATTTGGAGTTTTGAGAGGGGATAAATGAAGAGGAAAAAAAAGTATAATATTTTGTATTTGACTAAGTCAATATATAATTTTTACCAAAAAAAACAAAAACGAACTCTATTATAAAGTAGAAGGAATATGATAATATTAAAAGGATAAAAATGATATTTGAGAAATTTTATAATAATTGTCGAATAATTCTTCCCTTTATATCACAAGATTTATCATTTTATTGTAAGCTGTTAATCACAGATTAAAATAACAATTCATTTTCAGCCAAAATAAAAATCTTGTCCATTAAACAGTGGCCATAATTTGTCAAGAGGATAATTAAGGCTCAAGATTTTCTTCTTTTTTTTCCCTAAAGAAACTTATTTAATCATGAATACGAGAATCCGTTATGATTTTCCAGCTGATCAATAGTAGTAAGTAAATACATTCAACAGAGGACATCAAACTGCAGAGTAAGATGAAAGAAACGAGGCAAAGACTCAGCAGCCAATTCTTGTTAGTACTTAACCTTGTAATTGTGTTCCGGAGCATGACTGTACTCAAAATCTATATGAACGAAAGCTCGTTCGACTTCAGGGAGCTGCTCCAGCTTTTCTTGCAATGTCTCCCCAATGTTATGTGCTTGGTTTAACAGCATATCTTCAGGCAACACGACGTCAACCTCCACAAAGTAATTAGCACCCAAAGTGTACGCTCTAACGGTGTCGATGTGCCTTATCTCCGAGTGGTGATTCCATATGAGATAGGTCAGTTTTGCAAGAAACTCCGGTGGAGCTGTTCTTCCGATTAGTGACCGTACATTCTCCATGACCGTCTTAGCCCACGTGCCTATTGTATACAACGCGATCTGTGCATCACAGAGGGGAGACGAAGAGGATGATTGAATGACGGTAAAGCTTAAACCGGTGAGTTCAGAACATAATAATATAAAAGAGGTTCGTTTGATCGATACTCACGATTATAGCACCAGTAGGATCAATCCACCAGTAGTATTTAATAGCCAAGACAGCAGCACCTAAACCAACAGAATTGGTAATCACATCGAAAAAGTGGTCTTGGGCATAGGCTCTAACAATTTCATTTTTGAATCTCCTGCAGTAGACCATAAGCAAAAACTTCACTACAGTCACCGACACCATGATTCCAATCATCCACATTTCCTTATCGTGGTCCTTCTCAGGACCGGTCTGCATATAGAAAAGCCAATAAAACAGACAGGGGTTAATGCACAATTAGAATCCCAAAAGTACTGCAAATAATTGATTGCATTCATATATCACACCTAAACGTTTACTTGCAGAAATCTATTCCTGCAAATTATGGGTTAACAAATTCATTTAACTCAGTTAAAAGAACATACTTAAAATTCGTCAGCAGAACTGAATTTATTTAGCATGTTTGAATAATCCTGTGCTTTATTCGAGTTCAGAAATACAACAATATCTGTAACATTGCCCTGCCCACTCCCAAAACCACAAACTGTACAACAAATGAAAACAAAATCTAAATGAAATACCTTATTCATAAGCTGCCGGCCAGACTCGAGCAATATTTGTAATCCTAGAGTAGCCATCACAGAAGCAAACACAATAATACCCTGGAAAGTTGTGCTTCATTAGAAATACGGTGGCAAAACTAGTTCCAAGGAAATAAAGACCTCCAGTAGGCAACTATGAACCCAGATTTTGATCAACTTCGAAGAAAAAGAAAAAAAAAAACTAAAACAAGACAGCAAGAATAATGACAGTAAATAACATTTCCTACAGCAGTTTCCACTTTTACTTGGAACTGACGCAGAAAAAATTTATTCCTGTGAAAGATGGAAACTACTTCTCACTCACCACAGGTTGCATCCGCTTCTTTCCAATGGGATAGTTATACCGGTTAGGATTCTTCATGGCATAGGAAGTGAACCAGAGGATGAATCCAGATAAAAGGTCTAGGAGGGAATCCATGGTCGAAGCAATGACAGCCAAGGATCTGCTCTCAATGGAAGCATACACTTTCGCTAGGAAAAGGAAAATATTAGCTATATTTGAAATGTTGATGGCCAGCCTCTCACGCCTAGCAAGATTTGCCTCTTCATCCTGCAAAAGTTGTCAACAATTTATCAGAAAATGAAAATATTACATTAGTTTCTTAGGTTTAAATGCTGAAGTTCATCGTCCCAATTTGCCAGGAATCTACATGTAGCATGGTATGATGGAAGAACCAGATTAAAACGTCAATGACAACTGTCGTCCAATTAATAAACATGAATGAAGTTTGTAATAGATAACTGAAGAGAAACCTATGCAAGTCAAAAACAACCAACCTCTGTCAAACCTCCAGGTATAAGACCTGATTCATTCACGGACTCCATCTCATTGTAGCCTTCAAGAAGCCTTTCCTGCTTTTTGTAATACTCTGCAATCCTTCCCTGTTTCCCTAGAAAATGTAGGACATGTCGAAGTGATGCAATAAGACATTAATGACAAGTAGAACGAGAAAAAGAATCAGGGCTCACAAATGACCTAAATATTGTTTCGAACAATAACATTATCTGATCAGCCCTTCTTTTAAGCAATTCAAGAACCATAGAAGAAATTCAAGAGTAAATTCAATTGCCACAAAAACTTGAGTTTTCACATACAAGTTCCTTTGGTTTTTAGTGGCTAGAGAAGCATTAAATAAACAATTATTAAAACGTTTTGAACTTGAATGGCATCCATTCCTCTGACCTAAAAAGGTAGAGGAACTTACAAAACCAAAAAGTTAAAAAGAAGCAACAATGTTTAGTAAAGAAATAGAACAAACTAAGTGCAAACAATGAGCAAACCAGAGAACATATAATAGCAGAAGAGAAAGCAACAAAAAGACAACAATAGCTGCCCCTTCAATTCAAGTTACAAATTATTCACCATGTGAAATAAAATATTAGAAAACTATAAAAGAAAGTTCATAATTCATATCTTGATGAATAAATGTAAAGCAGAGGAAAGGAAAGAAAGAAAATTTTCATTTTTGCAACTACACCACTCTGGCATGTCAATCATCAGAAGTTACGTTTTAGTTCAATCTGTAGAGAAGTTATGGGAAGTGCTCTATAATTTGACATCACTATAATTTATTAATCTTGTTTGACATTATTTTCACAAGTTATCTTAGACCAGCAGGCATTTTCCTCACTCAATCCCCATCACACTGTCTACCAACAAAATAATTTAAAAATCAGTAAAAAAGAAGAGAAACACAGAAGTATTCCCCAACCAACGTGGGGATGTTTGAGTTTTGTGTAAGGATTTCTCCAACTTGTGGTGTGAAGTTTGATAAATCGCACGTGAAGCTGTTAAAAAACTCGTGCGATGATATGAATCAAAAGAATCTAGACGTCAGGATGATATTTTTCATGCGTTCAAGAATTCTTAAGGGGAAAAGGTTTGATATTTCTTTTTCCATTCGGGTTCATAAACAAATATTTTTGATTGCCAGCCATAAAAAAGATAAAACTTGAGAAATAATGCAAGTAGAGGTAATCACTTGGAGTGCAGATACGTCGGAAACTGATGAAAGAATGGTTGGGGGGACGTTCGGGCAGACGAAACTCGTTGATGTTGAGTTTCCAGGAACCGGAAGACGAGGAATCATCACCATCCTGCACCGGGGCAGCAGCGGGAGGAGGAGGAGGAGGAGGAGGAGGAGGCGGTGGAGGCGCAGGAGGAGGAGGATGGGCAGCCAGCAATTCTCTCCTTGAACTCTCGAAAGAATCTTCATGTTCTCCATCTCCTCTTTTTCTACTCAAGGCCGTCGGGCTCTTCATCGGACTCCTCATGGGACTCCTAATATGACCCTTCATGGTCATTTATCTTTCAAGAATCGGTACAATATCCTCAAAGAGAAAAACTGAATCTGTGGGTATTTGTTCCAACTTCCAATCACAAAGATAATGGACTTTTCTGGCAGATTAGGAAGTTTCGAGCAGAATATAAAGATAAAGTTAAAAAGCGGAGTTTACACAGAGATTGGGCTCAAAAAAGGAATTCTTTTGCAACACAAAACATCCAAATTCCTACTATGATCTCATCCCAAAAAAAAAAAAAAATTTGGAGAAAAAACAAAGATTCAGTGATGATTGATGCGTTACCACAACAACTACACCAAGATGCAGCAATAATATTAATAAGTTCCCTTTATTCGCCACAACTATTTCTTTATAAAGGATGTAATGTAACAAACCCCCATTGCCCTAGGCTGATGAGATGATCACGCCTTCTCCGTTTTCTTTAAAATTTTAATTACTCAAACCCTTTTATTTTCATGAATCTATGAACAAACCCTGGTAACTGCTATTGTAAAATAGTAATTAGAATAATAATAATAATAATAAATCTTATATTTAGCAAGCCTAAAGAGTGAGGTTTAATACAAAGTCATCTATTCCATTACTAACTAACTAATTTCAAGATATACGAGTAGTTTTACAATCAAATTTTTGCATTATCTTTGCAAATACCTAATTTGGCTTAATAAAAATTAATTTTTTATTAAAAATCTCTCACGTGATTGTTGTCGAGGAAGGCTAAAAGCCTAAAACGACATGGTTGAAAAAAAAATTTGCCCAATTTTTTTCTCTTTTATATATGATTCGATTTGAAATATTCTCTTTTCGTTTAGAATTAAATATCTTATCTTTAACTTATATGTATTTTTTAAAAAAATTGACTTAATTCATTTCAGCATTATAGTATCACTTTTCTTTATAGAAAATTTAACAAATTTAAAAAATATAACATTTAATTTTATATAACTTAAAATGAAAAAAAAAAAATTCACGAAGGGAATATCATATAGATTATCAGTGAACCAACCACTCCACTTCCTGAAAGTAAATGCTATGCTAATCTAAAGGATTATAATTTATTAATTAACCTCATAATCAACCTTACTAGCTAATTGACTGCCACAATTAAGAAAATTTTAATTGTAACTTTTAGTTTTCAAATATAATCTATATATCTGCAGCATAGACACGCATGAACTGCCTCGTCACAGTACATGTAACAATTTTTATTAGAATTTTGCGTTTTCCACCAATTTTCGTCTTTTGTTTTTAAAATTGAAATTTGTTATTATGATATTTATAATTGTTACGAAGGTTTGGAAATAATTAATATGATTTTTTAAAATAATTGTACTTTGATTTTTATCAAATTTATAATATGTAACTGAATGTAAAGTTATATTTAATTTTATTTCAATTAGATAAAGAAATTATGGGTGAATATATTTTTTAAAATATCAATAATAAAATTAGAAAATTTATATTGATGGAGGAAAAAAAATGAATTATTATTATGATATTTAAATTAAATGTCTTATTTCATAAATCAGTATAATTTTTTTTAAAAAAAATTGAATTAAATAAATAATAAATTAGTCAATTTTTTTTAATAAAATTCATCAAAACTAAAATGGAATATTTAATTTTAAATAGAGAGAATATTATTTTCATTATTCAAGAAATCCCTTTGAATTGGCATTATGAGTAACTGTCTCTTTCGTGTTCTTCCTTCGTATGTCATCCACTAAACATGCATAAAAAATGAATTAATTAATAATAAATCAGTCGACTTTATTAATAAAACTCATCTAAACTAAAATGGAATATTTAATTTTAAATGGATATAATATTATTTTCGGTGTTCAAGAAATCCCTTTGAATTGGTATCATTAGTAACCGTTGCTTTCGTGTTCTGCCTCCGTATGTCATCCACTAAGCATGCATGATTATTGCATTCTTTCTTACCTCTTCTGATCATGCTGTCTTTCTGGGCCTGGAAAATAACTAATACATAAATAAATAAATAAATAAATATATATATATATATATATATATATATTATCTAATGTCCAAATTAGTCATAACACATAAAAATATACAGAACAGAAATATTAAGTCAAACCACAACTTATGATTTACAAATAAATAAATAAAGTGAAACTGCACTTTATTTCATTGGCATATTCAATAGGAATTTAAGAATGTTACGACAATTTTCATTGCTTAGTCTTTAATCATGGCCATCCCATTATCAAGAATTTCTTTTAACAATTGGATTCATCTCTTTTGGGTTTTTAAAAATAGATGTTGTCTCTTCCAAACAACTCAGTGGAATCGTGCATGGAGTGACAAAGGCATTTACTATAAGTTTTGAATTCGAATCCCATTAATACCTTATTGGATAAAAGAAATATCTCGTCAAACGTTTTTCATTTCCCTTTTTTCATGCTGTGTTACATTCAAAATTTGTTATACTTCCATTCCCTAATATTTCATAATGAAATTAATCAGAGTTGATCATCCCATCTATTTGTGTACCTTATGTCTCTATTTTTATTTCGAATCATTTAAAATTAAAATTAAATATTTTTTTCTTCTAAAGTTAATTAAAGCGTGAGTAAGAATGTAACCCGGTTAGTGATAATAAAAGAAAACTAAATTAAATTTTTTTTAATAAAATCAATTTAAATTAAAATAAGAAAATTAAATTTTAAAAATGGACTTTATATATAGGATAAACTCGAATACATGCAACTGCCCATAATCCATTGGCAAATGGACAGCTCTTTTTTCCTCTTTTGTTATGGTAATCATACGACAAAGGATAAGGATAAGAGTGATTATCAAGAACCGAAGGGGGAAGAAAAAAATATGGATAACATAAATAATTACCAGAAGTGAATATCCAATGAAAATTAAATAATTTAAAAAGTAAAAATCACAAAAAAAAAAAAAAAAGAAGATCTGATTATGCACCTTCGTAGCACTTTCCGTTCCCCAATTAAATAAAAAATAATATCTCGTTCCCAGTAATTCCGGTTGACTAGGATTCTCATCATTTGCCTCCATCTCTGTGGCCTTTTCTTTTATTTTTGACCCCGGAGAAGATTCTTTTGAGAGGACCAGAAAAGAAATCATTGGGCTCACTTTATATTATTTGCAAGACCATGGGCTTTTCAAACAACAATGAAGCCCATACTCGATTCTTCATTAAAGCCGGCAAAGTTATCAAGCTGGAGGTATGAAGTGGTTGGTCCCCTTCTACACTTACCCCAAAGTTCAATTCATCATTACATGAATTACGCCAAATAAAAATTATCCAATATGCATTTCAAAAATTTTTTAAGATAACCGAAAAAAAAAAACTGCTATTGTTTTAGTACTTATCTCAATTAATTAAGTAGTTAATTTGCTTACGTGAAAGGGTAAGCTTACGTTATCCTTATTGGGGTTTGAACTCGTGATTTCAAGATTAATACAGTATTTTCTAACCAATTTGATGAAGACTGAAATCTTTATAATTAATAAAAGTTGGCTAATATGCCTATAGAGCATAACTCAATGATAAGTTTGGTGAGAGTTGATATAGTGTCACTTTGCCTCTGCATATAAGGTACAAGTTCAATTCCTATGAAGTGTAGGAGTTGATTCATTACGTATAGTGGTTGAAAAGCAGACTCTCTTTACGGATAGAAATATGTGAAACCCTTATTCGATGGGATTCATAAAAAAATAAAAAATAAAAAATGGCTAATATTTTCGATGAGTAAGATTCTCATATTAATGACAGATTAGATGTTTTGCATGAATTACTACTAATAATAAAAGTAAATTTAAGAATATAAGTTACAGACTTTTTCTTCGATAAATATCAAGATTTTTATAGACAACCTTTTTTTTTTTTTTTCTTTTTGAAGTGTATAAAAAAAATTGTAACCTAGAAGGAAAGGTGAATATATTTTTTAAATATATTTTTATTTTAAATATAGAAAACCGAATGTGGACAACTTTAAAGTTAAATTCAATTAATGATATCAGTTAACTAATAAATTACGTTCTACTGATTACTATCGATGCTTAGAGTTAAATATCCCATTTTAAATTAATAAAAATTAATAAATATGTTTGATTTTTACAAAATTATTATTTTATCCTCCTAATTAATGTAATTGGTAATGAGAACATTAGGAGAGTGGATGCAAAATTCTAAAATATAAGAAGTTGTATATGAGATTTTATATTCAAGATCTATTTACTTTTAAAAAATGACATATTTAATTTTGGATTAATTAAATAAAAAATAAGGATATTAAATTTTATGAAATTATAATATTAGTAATTTTTGACTAAATTAATACTATTTAAATTTAAATTAAATTAAAGATACTTATTTTAAAAGAGTTACTAATATTCCATGTTAGCCAAAATGAATATTTACTATTTACGTAAGCTGTCTTCCTGGATAAAGGAAGAACCGGTAGTATTGTTATAGAGCCGACTGCTATAAGCAAGCAAGAAAACCAACAGCGGGGAGGTTTTTCCACCCCGCTCAAGCATCACCGACGACGTCTGTTTGTCTTCTTCAAAGCCCCACTCTATCGGAAGACACGAGGATCCCGCTGCAAGCAATTTCTTCAACACCGAGCCACGTACCCTCCCTGCAATCTCGCCATCCGCAGTCCGCACCCCGTCTTAGGGTTTACTCCAATCAACTTAAAGACATGGTCTCTGATACTCTTTCAGTCTGCTTTAAATATCTTATTCTCCAAGCTCAAAGTTTTCGTTTTTTTTTTTTTTGTCATTATTCCTGTCTTCTTTAATTTGTTCTGTTACTAGAATTTGCTAGTATAGTTTGATTACTAGTAAGTACCATTTATTTGCTGGCAGACCAATATAATTGTCAAATGCCCTTTAGCAAATCATTTTTCCTTTTCCCCAATTTTTGTGTTATTATTATTATTATCGTTTGACAGGATTTTGAATAGTTGAAAGATGTTTAATTTGCATTACAGAACAAATTGGGAAGAGGTCACCGGGACAAAGTTCAGCAATTTATGACCATTACTGGTTCAAAGTAAGCTTTAACTCTTGATAAGGTTTGCTGTGCTAATCGGAGGTTTCTTTTATGTGAAATCTTATGTTCTGTTGACATGCACATACTTTAGTTTCCAGTTCTTTTTTATCGTTTAGTGTTTATTCTGGGCCTTTCAACTTGGAAAACTTCAATTTTTGTTAGAATTCTTATCAGATGTGAGACAAGTTATATTATCTGAAAAATGAGGTTTTATTCCTTTTTTTTTTGCTGCTTGACCTGTTGCAATCGCAGAGATAAATGCATTTTTTTTTCTTCTTTTTTTCACATGGTAGGCTGAGAAACATATCTTCTGGTTCATTAGTTCCCTTTTCAGGTGTATGGAGATTTCAATTTAATGCATAATGTATGGGACCATCATCTTCTGTATCCCTAAGCTCGGTTGGTACTCAGAGTTTCCTCCTTCGTTCTATTCAGATCCCCCACTCTGAACCATCATGCAGATGGATGTTTGAACCAAATTTGCGTCCTTTGGGTCTAAAAAATAACATTCCAGTGGTTTATTCTGCTTATGATTCTTATTTCACTCATCCACAAGGGCTAAAAGCCTATATTGTATTATTCACTACCTTGCCTGCTAGGAAGTGTTTGTTTCATCTTACTTTAATTCTTTATTCTTTATTCTATTTTTATTTATTTTTTAAAATTTGTTTAGTGTTGCAGTCTAGTTTGTTCAAAGTAGGCTGAACTATGTTTGTAATTTTATATTCTATAGTCAATAACTTTTCTGAAGTCTTTTAAACTCCCTGTTTCTATCAACCACAGTGAGAAGGTTGCAATTCAGGCTTTGAAGGCCAGTGATTGGCATCTTGAAGGAGCTTTTGATGTATTCTACAGCCAGCCTCAAATTAGATCACATACTGATGCAAGGCATCTGGAGGAGCTTTATAATAGATATAAAGGTAATCCTGGAGCCTTGCAATGCATTTGAGAAACAAGGTTGTGATCCTGTAGTTTG
The DNA here is from genome assembly GCA_028571225.1 of Parsonsia alboflavescens. Taxonomy (NCBI): domain Eukaryota; kingdom Viridiplantae; phylum Streptophyta; class Magnoliopsida; order Gentianales; family Apocynaceae; genus Parsonsia; species Parsonsia alboflavescens. Next base: position 17,371,393 of record JAOXNR010000022.1, read on the forward strand.
CAAAAGAAAACATTTCCTCCACGTGCCTTTTTGTTATGTGTTTTCACTCTTCTTACATCCTTAAGATGCCTCTGGGTGTATGTGTTCCACATGCATGCTGTTCTACACTGTACTTCTCATGCTGGTGTTCCCCCAGAAATGCATTGGTGTTCCTGAGATAAATGCTGGCATTCCCGGCATATTTCTCTTTCACCAGTTATTGGATCCCTTCTAAGGTCCATGACCTGTCATCCATGGCCACGTTCTTGTTTTTGCACTATTTAAGTGGGGTAATCTTCTGCACTACCACATCTTTGGAGGAGAATTTTTGCTGAAGCACAGTGTAGATCAAGTGATGATTGACCATATAGTGGTGGTACAATTGGTTTATCTCAATTCTGATTAAGACTGGTATGTGTATGGGGAGTGTGTTTAAGCCTCAACTGCATTCTAGAATTACTCAGAACATTTTATTGGAGTTTTATAAGGCTTTACTAACACATTTTTCCTATTTATTTCTTTTTATTTTCAAACCCATTTATTACATTACAATATCGGTAGATTGCTACGAGCAATGAGAAAATTTCCATGTACTTGCAACACCTTAACTTTTGTCTTTTCAAAAAATAAATAAAACAGGTACTACTTGCCATACTCATGAATTTCTTGTTTGAAACTCAAACTGGTTTATCGAACATTTTCTTTTTGAGTTTTTAGATATAAAAGAATCCAAAGCACATCTTTTCATGTGTTTGTTCGATCAACTCACACCTTTCTTGAATAAATTACTTTTGTCATAGTATTGCTTTGAATACACAGGATGTTATACTTTGCAGATCCATATGCTGATATGATTATGGCTGATGGAATCTCCCTTCTGTGTAATGACATTCAGGTAGTGATACCTTTATCCGTTTGTGTGTGGACTCATATATGTAGCTAATTAAAATGGCAGTTTCATGTATGTAACGAGAACCATAGTTCCTTTTATAACCACCAAATTTTGTTTTATTTGCAGGTTGATCCTCAGGATATTGTCATGGTATGTCACTATGTTTATGTATTTTATATTTTCTTATATGTTTACTTGTAGTCTTAACTTTTGACATTGGTAGCATTGACAGGACAGATTTTTTTTTTTTAAGGCTTTATCCCTTTGTGTTTGACAATATGAGAGCTTCTTGGATGTATTTTGGATGATATATATCCTTCTTGGAATATGCATTTGTTGCTTGCTTCAATCCTGTCACTTAAGTGGAACTCGTTCGTTCCCTTTTTAAACATTATTTACCCATTTCAATGCAGAGAAAAAAAAAAAAAAAAGGAAAAGTAGATGAGTTTGGAATATTAATTCTTCAATGGTTAAATTTCTTTTTACTTCTTGTACATTACTTTAAATTCTTTCCCTCAAGAGAGAAGAAAGAAGGGAGAAATGGTTGATTGTAATTTTGTTTATTCAATAGATATGATGAGGGATAATATAATTCAATATATGGAAAATTCTGATTACCTTAATATTTTCAAAGCAAACTTAGCTGACACTTAATATGGGACATAGGGAGTACTTTGACTTTTGCTGCTCTTAAAAGTCCAATGTTTGATAGTGCACCATTTGTTTGAGAACCTACAACAACTATAGGAAGCACTATATCACCATATCTCTTGGTCTTCTTTTCTCTGGAGTGCTCATGTACCTTTTAGGCTATGTGTTTTAGTTTTCTAAATAATGTAGTAGTTTCCTATTTGTTTGGTAATTAGGACTCTGAATACCCTAACTTTATGTTTTCAAAACCTAATGCCTTATACATTGCTGTTTGAGATTTCCCTGTAGTTAGTACTTTCATGGCACATGAAGGCTGCAACTATGTGTGAATTCTCAAAACAAGAGTTTGTTGGAGGATTACAGTCCCTTGGGTGAGTTTAACTGGACATCTTGATTATTTTTCCCCTTTTTTCCTTTGCTGTATTTTCAGCCAAGTATCTGAAATGGTATGACCGTAAAACTCATGCTAGTTTGAATCCTGAATGACAGGGTGGATTCACTGGAGAAATTGAAGGAAAAAATACCATTCATGCGCTCTGAATTGAAAGATGAACGTATGTAGTCACAGAAATTGCTCAATGTTGTGTCAAACCTTATATCTGCCCCCCCCCCCCCCCCCCCCCCTCCTGGCGTTTGTTTCTGGGTCTATGTCTGGATACTGAAATCTTAAGTTCTTTAATATGTTAATTTATTAAGCTTTCGTTGGGTTATATTTATTACTGACTGGTAGATTCTTTGATTTTACATATGATTTCTTACCGGGAATATATATTAGGAGTCCTTATATGGTATGAAATCCTTTTTTTTTTTTGTTTGGGTGTTGGGGTGGGGGGGGTTAACTATCTGAAAATTTTAATTCCATATTGTATAAGATTTTTTGAAAGAACTTCATGAAACTGCTTAACTAAATCTATTAATTTTTTTTACAGATAAGTTCAGAGATATCTATAACTTTGCTTTTAGCTGGGCCAAAGAGAAGGTATGAGTCCTTTAAGTTGATGTGGAATCCCAAGAATTCATTTCCTTTCATATCCCATAAGGCCTTGAAACCAAAATTTGATAGACACTAGAAACTGATGTGTTCATCATTTACATTTCCTATGCAGTAAGCTGATTTCTTTAGATTATTGCTGTTATTCTTGATGATATGCGAAGGCATTACCAGGATCTTTGTAGAACTAAAAGTGCATTGGTTTTAGCAGTTAATATTTAATGTATTGTTATGGTAAATATACCAAGAATGTATTGGAATTACCTCTGTTTGCAATATTGCCACACTTTAAATCTGTGGCTTGATTTCCTGAATGAGTATTAAACTTTATCATATGATTTGAATAACTGATGAATTTTGATATTTCTCGCCCTATTGGACTGGTAAAGTGCAAACTTCTAAGAAAATATGAGATTGCTCGAATGACTTCTATAACATGCATTTACCTTAAGTGGAGACATGGGTTTCCTTTATTTGAAAGCTCATAAACTTTCCTACATCAGGGTCAGAAATCCTTGGCGTTAGATACTGCAATAGGGATGTGGCAACTACTATTTGCTGAAAAGCATTGGCTATTGGTTGATCATTGGTGCCAGTTCTTGCAGGTACTGTGATAAGCCATATCTCAATGTTCCTCAAATTTGTTGCAATTCAATGTATCATTTAATTGTTGATTCCAACAAGATTGTTTTAGTCTGCAGCCAAGTATATTTAACCTGATGTTTTGATCTATTATTGTGAATGATGATGTTCTGTTATCTGATGGGTCTGACCTCCTCTTTGATGAATAGTAGCCTTAATTTGCACAATGTTTAAGAATGTTCTCCTTTCTCGCTTTAGTTTCAGGAACATTGTTTTATGACTACTGCGCTGTATTATGACTACAAGAATATGCAATTTGCTTTTATTTTCAGATAATTTGCCATAATCTTACTTTTCTTACATTAGCACTAAGGAAGCTGGCAAACATGGCCTTGCAAATGGTCGATGGATTAGGATTAATTGATAATATTGCTTCAGTTATTTCTTCATAATTACGAATCCATTATCCCCCAATCCAATTGGTGAGTCTTCTTTTGATGCCATCTTGACACAGGCAAGGCATAATAAAGCAATCTCTAGGGATACCTGGTCTCAACTACTGGAGTTTGCAAAGGTAATTGTTCTGACAAATTTTAGATGCTGAAAAAATTGATATTGAAGAGGTGACAGGAATTTTTCTCATAAACAAGGATTTTGCTTTCATTACAGAGTTTTAATCCAAAATGGCTTTGAATAAACATTTCATCCCACTCTCATTGCATTTTCAATGAAGATCTCAATATATGCTCATATGAAATCATTGGTTGTGAATGTCAACTTCAACCAATCAGCATGTACCATATGTAGAGCCAATTACTTTCAATTGTAGCTAAACTCACCATCACCCACATAGCTTTTTGTAGCACATCGAACGTCCCAAAAAAATTGAGCCTTGCTTGTCTTAGCTACCGAATTGAACCAATCAGAACTTTGTTTATGAACTACAGATAGTTTGACTCTCTCAATTTTGTATACTAATGCAGACTGTGGATCCTGGGCTATCAAACTATGATGCTGAGGGTGCTTGGCCTTATCTTATTGACGAATTCGTGGAATACTTGATTGAAAATGGCATAATTCAGAAGAATCATTTATGTGATTGGAGCCTGAAGCGTTGATGAATTGTCATGGATCTTGGGGGACACCATGGCATACCAATTAGTGCTATTTCTTTTGATCCATGATTGAATTACCCTGTCTTGGAAAGGATATAAGAAATTATGTATCAAATACTGAAAAAAAAAAAAACAGATGGTTGTGTTTCTGTTCACAGATAACTGTATGCTGCAGTTCCGGTAAAGAAATTGTTTGTGGTTTGGCTTTCTTGATGGAATTAGAATTCTTTACACCTCATCCGGTGGGTATCTGTTGCAGCTTGGCGTGCCTATGCAGGGTGGCTTACCTCGCCCGATTCCTCCCAAAACCGAGCAATTCTTTTGTACTTGCTAATATTTGGATTCAAGTGTGGCAATTAAATTAGCACCAAAACAAAATATAATTAGCGAGAGCTTATGAGATAGTAGGAAGGCTGGCATCACCGATTAGCCATATTTCTTTTGTGATAACTTATAATAATTGATTTGGTTCATAAATAGGTTTGTATCTTTGATTTCCGGGGGAAGTCCCTTGCGGGCGAAACCCCGTCCACAGGCACAGAGGCCCCTTGTGTCAATGGGGATAAATTGAGGGATGTGCACGAGAGGGTAGAGGACTGACGGAGAGGACGCAACGGGGGACAATGGCCGTTGGCAGAGCCAACGTTTAGAGCTTACGTCCTACTCCCGATGGGTTTCAAACCCCCGCCTGTCGTTGGATTTAACCAAACGTCACGTCAGCCTTATCAATTCACCTATGCCCTTGGGGGCCTAAACAGGTTTGTATCTGATCTCCGGTAATTTCGTTTATTCATAATCACTTCACTGAAGGGCGAAGGAGAGGATCATCTTGAAGTACAGAGGAAAAACAATCATAAATATTGCTGCATCATGGATAGGGTTCTTGTAGGATTCAGTGGATAATCTTTTATCTGATCTAGACAAGAACTCAATAGATTATCTTCCGGAAGCAAAATCAGATGCATTTTATTACTCTTTTTGTTTCAAAATTTGCTAGTTTTTTTGTTAAGATCCAGATTGAAGAATTGCGAATTGCCTCGAATTGTTAACAAAAAAGATTCGAGTTTGGGTTTCTTTGATTGATGGAATTAGATTACTGTTCCGTTAGAGTTTATCAGACAGGTTTATTCTTCAGTTTACACTATTCTCTGAGCAGTTTTCTTGCCCCGACTCCTGCGGGTTTCTGAGCAGGCTTTAACCGTTTTAGACAGTGTTCCAACTAAAGGATCAACGCAAGAGATGGGAATTTCAGAACAAATGCTAAAGTTTATTCATATCAAGTTGTAAATCCAGATTTGGTAATGGTGGTTTTTTCTTTCTTTCTTTCTTTTAAATCTATCGGAGTTTGGGTGCTGAAAGGCCCTTCTTCTTCTGGAGTTGGGGTGTGTACTAATCCTGGAGGGGGAAGGTCCCCGCCATCCTCTGGTGGTGGAGGTGTATCTCTGCGGGCCTCTGGTGGTGGAGGTATGTCTCCGCCCTCCTCTGGTGGTGGAGGTGTGTCTCTGCGGGCCTCTGGTGGTGGAGGAGGTGTGCTGCCTCCACCACATGGTTTCCCGCACATACAGTGACGATTAATTATTCCCTTACACTCACCGGTGTCATAATTTTCTTCAACGCAGGCATGCCTGCAATCTTCGCTGCTTGTGCATAGCCCAGGGTATATTTTGCTTTTAGTCCAGCAGAAGCTGCCTTCAACAACCCTTACCATTCTCACTTCCTCAATCACTGCTGATCATGACATGAAACCAATTAAAACTTGAAAAACAAACCACATTTAACAAACGAATTAAACAAAATATGAGATCGAAACCTTGTTATTACCAGAAACCACGAAAATCAGCATCACCAAATGTGACAACCTTTTGGTAGCCATTTTTCCTTCTTCCTTAGAGGAGGTAGCTTAATTGTGAGAGAATTGATTTGGTTACTGCTGGGGATTGGTTGCTTTTATAGCCATTAGCCAAATAAAAGCAATTCACTCAGGGGAAAAAGAGGAAAAAAATCATAAATTTTGGAGCAGCATCCAGAGGATGTTGGTTAAGGGATTCTTAACGGCTTAACCAATATGACCACTGAAAATTTTTTTTTTTTCAGTCAGTAAACAATAAAACCAGTCAATTTAACTCTATATTTTAATTAACTGATTTTATAATTTAGTGATGAAACTGAAAAATAATAACCAAATTGTTGGTTAAGCTGATTATTAAATGCATAGACAATTTCAGGCATAGAAGAATTGGGGATCCCAAAAAAACATCAACTGCACAGAATCAGATTATGGCTTTCTTTGATTTCTTAGTTAATTTCGTTTCTACACTGCTGATTTTTGGCATAGAAGAATTGAGGATCCCAAAAGGCCAAATTAACTAACATTGAAGAGGAGAAAATCAGATTTTGGATGCCGGTCTACCTTGCCTTGTGATTATCAGCAGTCTACTATCAACCAACTTAATTTTCTTTGAGTCTTACATTCAAACTAATTTAGATTTCGATGCCTTATAACCAAAATATGTCTACGTGTAAGTTTTGATAATTATTTATACTTGTTTTAGTATAACTCTTATTACATAGTATTCTTTTAGTCAAAATTCGCCCACCTCTTTCTTCATATGCTAATTATCTTGGATTATATTATATTATAAATATCAATGTAAGTTATATTAATTTCATATTTTATTTAGTACTTATTTAATAAGCTTAGAATTAGAATAAATTATATAAATCAATGGCAAAATATTATTACCATAGAGGAAATCAATGGGCGTGTAATGATTGATAAAAAAAATATTTAATTATTATATGATTTTTTTTCTTACAATTTAGGATAATTAAATCTATTTTAAAACTTATAAGATATTTTTATAATGTATAAATATATATATAGGAATGTTAATATGTATTTGACCGTGCACACTAATGAGTGCAGTAGTTAATCAACTAACAGTCAAATTTAACGATTTCCATTTTTTTTTAAAACAATTTATTAAAATTTAATCAAATACCCGGGGTTTAGTTTTATCCTTTTAAAATTTAATTTATTTTTTTAGGATTTAATTTATCCTTTTAGAATTTAATTTACCGTTAGTTGACTAACTACTGTACTCATTAGTATGCACAATCAAGCACACACTATCATTCCTCTATATATATATATATATATATATATTAAGATGACTTAGCTATTACAAAGGCCAAAAAGGGTGAGTGAAGAGTCGCACCTCGGAGGACTGCGTCGATAATGGCGCATTCGAATTTTGTCAAATTTGTTTAGTATCGAGGAAAATAAGGGACGGATGAGTTATGGATGAGAGATCAATCTCAATATGGTGTAGAAGTTCACAAATACATTACATTTTACATTCACGGTGAAATAAAAGTTCATCCAATTCTATCTGAGTACAGAGTGCCTCCATATTTAATCTTACAACAACAATAATAATTTATTTGACTGAGGCAACTCGTGAACACTTTCGATCGACGATCCTCATCTCATCTAACAGTTCCGAGAGCAGAAACATCGGCGACGGAAGCCCCTGCAATTACCCCATGGGAACCCTTCAGTACGGCAAACATTGCCGCAGTTGCGGTCACTTCCACATGGCCCTTTGAAATTATGGCTCTGCGACTCACAAGTCCTTCCCACCACCACCTCCATATTTGGAGATCCCAACAGCAGCAGCAGCAAAACCAGACCAAACCACCGCTTCATCTCCATTATTACTATCTATTCTAGTATAAAAATTGCTGCATTAGAATTTAGAACCTTCATTTATATAGAACCTCCAGTTTTCTAAAACTGGTGCCGTGAACCTTGTTGCTTTGACAACTTCACATGCCAAGTGGCAACCATCATACATGCAGCTCGACACGTATGCGAGCAACATTGATAAAAGGAAAATCTTGAAATTCTTCTTTTTTGAAAAATTATTTTTGTTTCTCTTTTCAAATGGTTGGTTTTAATATTTTATTTAATAATTGTACCTTTTGGGGGGAAAAAAAATTGCGGAAAAGAAAAGCACGTCAATCACAGTCATCACATAATAGAGAGAACAAAACTAAGGAATTTCATCTACAAAACAAAACATTCATCTCAATCCCATACTGTACGTTTGGGTAAAATGTGCAAACCAGCCGAGGGGGAAATAATTCTGCAAAAAATGTTAGTGTCCCCATCCACTCTTATTTGAAGTGCTTGCATTGTACCTGCCTCTTATAATTCATTATTTTCAATCGCATATTGGAACTACTAAACTATAGCAAATACAGCACAAACGCAATAAAAGCCCATTCAAGTATAACTCCTAACAATTTTGTAGCCATGCTTATATCTGAACTCTTTTCTGGTCGAAAACTGCTTCCGGAAGAGCCTCTCAAAGTTTTACTGAGTGGCTGCTACCAGTGCCATGTGCTCTATCAGATCCAACACTCGAGTGCTGAAAATCAAGCAAAAGGCCCATACAAGTTACCAGCCCATCGTACAAGTAGTAAAATCAATGTTAGAAAATAGCACGATGGAAGAGTTCAAGTAGTATACCTGTAACCCCACTCGTTGTCGTACCAAGAAACAAGTTTCATGAAAGAACTACTCAGGCCAATCCCTGCCTTCGCGTCAAATATGCTTGACCTAAGATTAACACCAAAAATGAATCTAGAAACATCTTACATTGCAATGCACCAGTACAGGAATGACAGTTTCCAAAAAAAGGTCAAACTGTCATTCCAAAACGCACTTGCAATTTGACAGTTTACAAACGAGGTACATGTTAAAAACGAGGTACGGGAACCAATTTGTAGAAAAAGCCTACAGTAAAAACCAATTTGTTTGATCATAGAACAACTCTTGCTTTCCCAGTATTTTCCCCTGTTCAATGGTCCCACATAATGAGCACCAGGGCAGAGAAAGCTCAATTTTACAACAATGTATCACTCATGATGAGTCTAAGGCTAAAACTATACGACTAATATTGTTAAAGAAAGGCATGTAAGTAGACACAACTTGAAGAAAACTAAAATCACTCAAAAGTAAAACATGCACGGTTAGTACTCATCTTTAGTGTTTTTGGCAACATATTTACACGGATCCTGCCCTTACTTGAATCTAAATGTTTATGTTTAAGGAAGTGCTACTACTGGTCTTGATCTACGAGTTTCATTTTCAAACACTACATATATCAAATAGATCTGTCTCAGAAAGATAGCATCTACACTAGTACCTAGCAGGTATTGGAAGAAGACAGTAATATGTTACCTTGAATCACCAACAAAATCATTGGAGACTACATCTTCATCCGTGTATCCTAGAATGCCCTTCAGAGGCCCCTCCGATGCATACCTGAGGTCACGAGTTATCACTTACCATCACAAACGTATGTAAGCAAGTAATAGGAGTCTATGTGTATAAGTATGACAAAGAAGTTTCAGGTGAAAAGAAGATGGTTGAGGACAAACTTGATGGCTGCTTTGACATCCTCATACGAAGCACCCTTCTCGAGTCGACAAGTTAGGTCAACCACAGAGACATTAGGTGTTGGAACACGAAATGCCATTCCAGTAAGCTTCCCATTTAGTTCTGGAAGAACCTTTCCCACAGCCTAAAATTTCATGCAGAATTGGATTAAAAATGAAATGCTTAATAACAAGCAAATTCACAATACAACTAGATTCCCGAAAACACACCTTTGCTGCACCAGTGGAACTAGGAATAATATTTTGTCCAGCTCCACGGCCTCCACGCCAATCTTTCTTTGAAGGACCATCAACAGTCTTTTGTGTAGCTGAAATAACAATGACACAATATGTGTAAAAAAAATGCATAAAATAAAACTAAAGCAGAACTCTGTTCTATGCTTTATGGGTGAAGAAGACCTGTGGTCGCATGAACAGTTGTCATTAAACCCTCTAGAATGCCAAACTCCTCATGGACTACCTGCCAAAAAGTATAAAAGATATCCAACATGAAAAGAAGCTAAAATGAGCAGTAGAAACATTTAGCATACCTTGAAGAAATAGGGAAAAAAAAAGTGTGTGTGTGTGTGTTTTTCTAACTATTCTGGTGTAGGTTTAAAGGTCTCAGGAAGCAGTTAAAACCTTTGCAAGAGGAGCAAGGCAGTTGGTAGTACAACTAGCATTGGAAACAACATCCATGCTTGGTTTGTACGTAGTCTCATTTACTCCCACAACAAACATAGGTGCGTCAGCAGATGGAGCCGAGATTACAACCTTCTTGGCACCACCCTACACCACAAAGACAGGACATAAAATCCCAGTGTTAAATCTTGGGATGTTTGATGAGAGGGAGACAATAGAGATGCTACCAACTATAAACAAAATAAGCTAATAACCTTCTTGTGCGCTGATGCCTTCTCAACTGTAGTGAAAACTCCAGATGATTCCACAACATAGTCAGCCCCATAATCACCCCATGGAATTTCAGCAGGATCCCTATGTTAACAGTAATTCAAAAATTAGTATGCCAAGAAAGCCATATTTTAATCTGATGCATATATACCTTTTGCTGGTGACTTTTATTTGTTTCCCATTGATTTCCAGGGTTGAGTCATCTAAGACCTGGAGAGTTCCCTTGAAGACTCCATGAGTGGAATCATACTTGAACATGTAAGCCTGAAAATTTGAGAAGACTCTGAATACCACTTGCTACAATATTCTTTTATAAAAACATGAAACTTCACACAGAGAACAGTTGAAAAAATGCATATATTAAATTCTGACCATGTACTTGGCATCAATAAACGGATCATTAACTGCAACCACGTCAATATCATCCCTTGAAGTTGCTATCCGTAAGACTAATCTCCCAATACGTCCAAAACCTGCAGGGTAAAAGGACACGGGGCATGCTGTCAGTGAGAACGAAATGAAACAACATACATCAGTCTCAAAATAATGCAAAATTGACAACAATTGAGTGTTAGAGGTAAGTGAGAAGAGAATATGCAAATTTCATAACCAAACTGATCCGTAAGGAAGAAAGCAAAGTAGTTGATGAAGCACGTCCATGCAACATATTACATACCATTGATTCCAATCTTTGTTTTCCCACCACTTGAAGATTCTGAGGATTGGAAAATAGAGCCAGAAGTAACAATTTATCATCAGAGGATAAAAATAAAATAAAAAATAAAAAATAAAGATGATTATAAACAGAAGCTAATCTTACTGTGAATTGTAGGAGGGATTTCAGTGGCGGTGGCTCTGATTGGTTGCACTCTACGGGCGATAGGTTTTCTGAAGCACGCAACATATCAATGCATAATTTGATTAGCCGTCCATAAAATAAATATAAAGCGCAAAACAGACTCCACTCAACTGTAAGGAAGAGGAATCCCCTGGGATGGAAGCGCCATTGAAGCTCGATTGAAACTTAACAGAGTTGCATGATACCTGTAAATCATGCGAAAATACAAAAATATCGGAATTATATAAATACCATAAAAACAATTTAGAGAAGAGTACATAGAGCTAACATATGTATTATTCATATCACATCAACAAGAAGACTGGTATAGGCGTTGATCAACGATGCAAAACAATTTTAAAAAAAATTTGATTGTAATGCTTTTGTATACGATAAGAAATGTTTAAGTCAAAAAACATTATTCAGTAGCTGAACAATGAATCAGACAAAGAGATTAGCCGGGGGAAAAAATCACAAGTCTCTGCAACGGTTTTGGTTAATCACAAAGGCACAAGCAAACCACATGCACATATTTGAATCAGAACAACGAAAAATTTTAAAACAAGACACGTATAGCTAAAAGCAAAAGAGAGTACGGAAAATCAAAGGTGGAGGAAATGACCTTAGATCGATCGGAAGGGCGGAAAGCGTCGGCGAGAGCAGCCTCGATGACAGGGGAAGCCGTAGATCTAAGCAGAGATGAGAAACCCATTTGTTCCGAAATGGAAAACTACGGCGGGAAGGTTCAGGAATGGTAGAAGAAGAGCAGTGGAAAAACCCTAGAAAGAGAAAAATAAATAAGAAAAGGGAGAAGAGGAAGAAAGGCGTTACGAATTGGCACCTCGATGGAAGGAAAGGAGTAAGCCAATTTTCTGTGCGTTTTTTTAATTTTAAATGTGTGAAATGAGCGGAGATACTTAAGAATCTAAATCAACGTAACCGACCGTTCTGTTTGATGCTGTTGGCTGCTTTCTCTCACTAGACTTAAGAGAGAGAGATAGGAGAAAGAAAGGGGGTTGAATGGGACCGGGCTGAGCTGGCAACCGTGGGAAGGTGGGAGAGCCTTCTTTTGGTGTCTGTAAATACCTGCTTCCCCTCTCTTCCTTTCTCCGCTGCTCAAAGCAGCTTCATTTGTCGTTTTGTGCTGATTCTGGTGGCCTCTTTGGCATTTCGGTAGCCACGTCATTACCACTTTTCTATGCCCTTTTCCGGTCTTTTCAACTTCCTTTTCCGGTCTGTCCACTCCCGTGGTCTCGTCGTATCCGTCTATTGACTTTCTCTTTCTGAACGTTTTTTTAAAATATAGACATTGAGATCTCCATCCAAAATAAGAATATCTCATTTTAATGCATTTTTTTTTTTTAAATTGTGATTATCATGTCACTTTTTTATAAAACTTTAATTAATTTAAATAAATGTAACATTTAATTTCAAATAATTCAAAATAAATAATAAGATATTTAATTCTGAACAGAAAATTTATTATTTTATATTTAGTTTAATATTTTTCATTGATTATGAACAATATTAAAAATATATTTATTATGAATGAGAGATAATAAAGTCATAAACAAATTTTTATATCTAATATAATTATATTATTTTGCCTACAAATAAATCAGAATTACATTCTGAAACACGACGAAGTATTAACTTGACAATTACAAGTCTCATCAGCGTAAATGAAAACTCTTGATATTTTTTCTTAAAATCTTGTCAATTTTTATCCCCTTTTTTTTAAAAAAAAAAAACCAATATATAGGTTATTTCAATCATAAACAATATTTTTTTAAGACTTGAACAAAAATTAATTTTTATTTTTACTTTTATTCAGGCACTATTTTTTAATTGAATAATTGCATTTAAAAGTCAAAGTCAACTTTCCAAGTATTAATAATGTAAACCAAACCAACCATGATGTTATTTGTCCGGCTAGCGAAGTCCAAACCAAGTTCTCCCAATATAGAACCGAATAATTAACGTAATGGTAAACAAGTCAGGCTTTAATTATTCTTTAGCATACACACAGCCACCTTTCCTCTTCACCACAGTGTTTTTTTTTTTTTTTCCAATAATCTGTCCTTAATGCTAACACTAACCAATAGAAGTGTTGAATTTATTTATTTATTCATACATATTACTCTTACTAAAAATAGAAATTGACTTAAAAACAAAATATAAAACTTTTAATTGTTAGTTTATATTTTGATATTTAAATTTAATTATTATTATTTTTTAAATACTTGTTAGTTTATATTTTGATATTTAAATTTAATTATTATTATTTTTTAAATACTCATGTTTCATAATGTAAATTGTTAACTTTTTAATAATATATTAAATAAGTAAGTAAAATTATATTTTTAAAATTAAATATTTATATTTTCATTTTGAAGTTTTGAATTTATATATTAAAAAATAGTTAAAATTTAACCAAAACTACTAAAGAACAGAATTATTTAATTCTTAAAAAATTGTCAAAAAATTAAAATATTGAATTCCAAATGAGAATATATCAAACTAAAATAAATATTTGCAAGTGGAACGTAAGTTATTTAGATCATATATTCGAAGGAAGATTGATGTTCAACCCGGCCCCTTTGTTAGGCCGCCTGCCTGGCATCTCAATCTCTGTCCATGAGATCCCGGTGGATGCCCACCACCACCAGGCTCAGCAATTTGGGGACGGGGTTCGATTCGGTTGCAAGCAGGTGGAAAATGGCCCCTTTGCCTTTTCCCTCTTTCTCTCTCACCTACCCATCAGTCCAAAAGCACGTGAGCGTGACAGCGGCAGTAACCATGAACTAAACCTAAGTCCGATGTTTCCTTACTTATTGTTTTCTTCCGAGGCACAATTAGTTTTTGGGTGATAATTCAGTAATAAATTTAATGAGATTTAATATAGAGTTAGTTTTGTCTCTAGCGTTTGATTTCTGTTAAATGCAGGGTTGACTCGTTGTTAAAGGGTAAACTCTTTTCAAATTCTACTAAAACATAATAATCTATTTACAATCTTCATATGATCTAAAGACGAGAGAATGTGAAATCCTTATTTGATAAGATTCATCATTTTTTTTTTTTTTTTCAAGGTACACCACTTCCTCTGCCTTGCTACCACAAGCCCAGCAGCCCAGGCCCTCCATCTCTCACTTCAAAGAATATGGTATATTATATTTAAAATTCATAAATAATTCATTCAAATCAAATATTACTATTTAATTTTCAAAATAAAATTCTTATATTAAAATTTAGGTTTTTTTTTTCCCTTCTTATTTTATCTAAACAAAATAAGGTTCTTCCTCTGCCTTGCTACCACAAGCCCAGCAGCCCAGACCCTGCATCTCTCACTTCGAAGAACATAGTATATTATATTTAAAATTCATAAATAATTCATTCAAATCAAATTTTACTATTTAATTTTAAAAATAATATTCTTATATTTAATTTTTCCTTCTTATTTTATCTAAACAAAATAAGGTTTTTAATTTAAATCGAATAAGTATTATGGTTTTATAATTTTTCTATTATATGCAATGCAATATATTTATATATATTTGTGTTCATCTTAAATGAAACGACGTATTTCCATTAATACATATTAGTGAAATAACGTCGTCACATAAACTTGATGGACATAATAAAATTTCTATATGATTATATATTTGTTTTTGTTTATTTTTAGTAAAAAAATGTTTTTTTTTAATTATAATAATTATTATTTTATTATAATTGAATAGAATCTGAATTTCGAATCACCTAAAAAATCAAGTTCATCTGTCACATAAAAAAGTAAGATCAAAGAATATAATGAACATTTTGGAATATATATTTTTTACATTTTTGAGCACAACATAATGACTCTCGATTGCTCAAATGATTATAAAATTCAAACAAATTCTCCTTAAAAAGCATAGAAAGAATGATAATAAGCCCATAATTAAAGATTTTTTCTCTTCCTTGTCGGTTAGTCCTAGTATCCTAGAAGACTTATTAATATGGGGATTTTTATTTTTATTTTTTATATAAAAAAGGAACTTGTTATAAATAAATTTGACCATTTTTAATTCGACAAGAGTCAATTGGAATTATAATTTCACTCAAATGGATAACCAAACAATGGGAGACGATACTCGTTATCGGATTTGGACTCGATTCAGCCACATCAAATTGCATTAGCGGAGCCCCGAATTCAGCCGGGGAAGAGACCTGAAATGAGGTAACTAAAATGAACCAGTTGGTGGGGGATGGCACCGATGCAGCGCACGTGTCACATCCGATAACTTCTCCGCAACAAACTTGGAAAAAAAGAAAAAAAAAGAAAACAAAAACAATCAGTCAGGCCAGACCCGCGCGAATCCGTGCGAGGGAAAAGTGCTCCGCTCTGCAATTTCCAAACAAGGCCGGTAACCACTGAATCCCAGCATCGTATAACTCATATATATATATATATATAGTTCCGCTTCTCTGTTGCAGAAAATTTCTCCAGAGAAAGGTCGAAGAAACCCCGTTCTTCCTTCTCTCTGCATTATCCAAGTCGCCGGGGGAAATTTTCATTCACCACCACGCTGTGAATCCCTTGTCTTCTTATTTGGTGATTTTTTTCTTCCCTTTTGGGGTTAACTTTCTGAATTCCACCTCTCATCAATGATTTTATGCCTTGTTTTAGACCCCGATCTGTTTACGCTTATCATTTTCCTTCCATTCTAGATGCATTGCGTGTGGATTTCTGAAATAAAATGTGCAATGGAACATGATTTCGTTACGTAACTAGACTAAATCGAAGAATTTAACTGCATCGGGTTCATATAATATCATGCATTATTCCATTTTATGAAATAAATGTTGATATATGTCAGGAAATTTTATTTAATTGCTCATTTTTGGTATTCGTATTCGTATTCGTATTTGCTGTTTTAGATGCTGAAAAGATTCTAAGAAAAAGCAAAAAGATGTCTGTCAGCTTCAAATACTGGGATGATTGCGTGGATCCCGAAGACTTGGACGCAATGTGGAATGATCCTGTCGTAAGAGCTGAATGGCTTAATGCTGGAGAAACACAAGGCTCAAAAGTCCACCTCTCACGTGATCCTGATGGACAACCTTATCTAACACAGACCGAGATGAAGGTAAGGTTGCAATAAGTATATAGATAAGGAGTAAATTAAACTTCTAATGTCTAATTTCTAATAAAGTTGAGTAATATAATTAAAATAGACATCATCTGAAAGAATTTTATTATTTTCGTTTGAGTTTCATCTATTATAACTTGCTTCAATTTCTCTTTTTGCAGGCTGTAGCAGGGATTATTGTTCGGAAGCATTTTGTTTCTCAAATAGATTCTGTATGGCATCCCTATCTTGAAGAAATAGAACCACATTCAGAGAAATCTTATTGTGGTCTCATTAATGGTTATGCTAATTCAAAATGACAAAGTTAAATTTCAGTCATAGACCAGATAAATCAAAATTGATTTTCTTCAGATGTTTCCTTGTTCTTCTGCTTCCGTACTCTGCTTCTATAGAATAAGTAAATATGTTGCTATCAATTTACCTCGAAGCCACTATCATGCCCAAGTTGGAAAAACATGAGGCATTTGTAAATTGTGGATGTAATTCCCTGCATAAAGTCTGGAGCTTGCCTACCTGTGATCAGTCTCTTGATTTTAGTGTTACAAGGTTACATTTTACCATGATTTCACATTATCATCATTTTTGTTTCGTTTTGTTTTTTTTTTCCACCTGGAGTTTCCCCCAGTAAAAAGTTCCAGTCTGGTTGAACAAAACTTCTTCTAAGCACAAGAAATTGTAAAACAGTTGTACATTGAAACTTCACTTTCATTAGGAACTTCTCATTCTTGGTTAATGTTATGGTCTTACTGAAATTTTGACCTTCTGACCTTGTTTCTTTTCTCTTCTGCAGGACATGCTTTGTGCTATTGCTGAGCTTGAAAGTGATAGGCAACCTCTAGCTACTATGTATAATAAAAAATCAAAAGAGACAGTAATGGGGTTAATGCAAATCTTACCAAAAACTGCACAATGGCTGTTTCAGTAAGCTTGATGTCTCAACTTTTGTATGGTTTCTCCTATGACAGTTTGATTGTAATAATTCTGACCCTTGCTGCAGAGATTTGGGTTACCAGAGCTATGAAGCATCTGGGAATAAAAAACTTCTGTACAAGCCTCTCGTAAATGTATATTTTGGTGCTGCTTATCTGAAGTGGTTGTCGAATTATGATCAATGGTAAGCTGATAACTTTGGATCCTATTTGTCCATTTGTAATTTCCCCCCTTCAACCGATTCAGTGCATGGTAAGGTGGCATTTTGAAGAAAAGTTATATTGCTTCAATGACAATGTTATCATGCATACAGTGAAAGAAGTGAAGAGTTCATGATAAGGGCTTATAAAGGTGGAACAAAGAAGGCAACTCATAAGTCTACATTGCAATACTGGAAAAGATATCTCTCTGTCAAAGAAAGTCTTCCATCCAGGTGGTTACTTGTTCCATATATGTCTACTAAATCACCTTTCTGTAGAAACAAATAATCCAAGGGAGAGGCATAACTGTACAAGACGTAGTAGAGACCGAATTTGAGAACTATGGTGCATCTACTGTTCAAAATGCAGATAATGGTTCTGATGTTTCGGGACCTCAATAAAATGAACTCTGCAATATTGCTTCAAGTCCTTGTAGGAAAAGTCTTCGTATTAATCCATACTATGTACTAGCTAAAGAAAATTCTGAGGATTTTGTTTTGTATAAGTTATTCTATGGAAAACTTTAGGATTCCTAGTTTGGTAGAAGCAGATTATTAGAAGTTTCTCAATAAGGATTAGTTGAATCGATGATTGATTTCTCCTGATCTCTAATTGAATGAAGATTATTGATCTGGCACAAAAACATGATCATTCCACTGTGGAAATATATTATTTTACTCTACAAAAATCATAAGTGGTATCACCAGTTCCCTGAGGAGGATATTGATTTGATTGTTCAGCACTTTCACATTTGTGTTCTATCTTTTCAAGTGCTTTGCAAGTATGCTCTAGCAGCAAAACAACATTGGTTGGTTATGCTGGATGTTTCTTATCTCTGTCTCTTAGCTAAATGTTTGCAATAAATATGGAGCCATCAGATATCAGTGTTATGTTGGACAATGTCATATAGCATCATTCCAATACACCCCAGATTCCAATACATAATGAGCATTGATATCCTGGTTTTCTTATTTTGTGGTGTCAAAATCTACAAATATAAGAGATGTTTTCTGGGGTTAATTTTCTAAACTAGGTTTATCATATATATTTTTTCCTTTTACCAAGTCTATTAATGTTTCTGCAGAAGAGTCTTTGAAGTTGGTCCTATGCCCAATCCTTCTTCCGCTTCAGCTTCTGCCTCAGATAAAAAAGGTACCTTGTCATTATAATTCACAAAGGTAACTTAGGTAATCAATGCAGAGTCCTCTAATGCCAAGAGAAAAGCTGTACATAAAATATCAGAGTTCTCTTCTCATTCATTTTGATTTAGTTATATCTTCTTTATTTACCCAGAAGGTGCTGCTCTTCTTCTTTTTGCCCTTTTCTTTACTAAGGAAAGAGAGGGCTTCCATTGTGTCTGCTGCATTATCCGCAAAGACATTCTTGCATTTACATTTGTTAATTTGAAAGAGGTATAAATCAATTTATCCTATGATCATTTACTTAAAATAAGGAATCCCAATATCCTGGCTTAATTCTTGAGCTATGTGTTTTATTGAGTCATACTCAATTGATTGATGAACCTCTGCAGCTAATAGGGAAAAAGTGATGAAAGAAAATTTCTCGTAACTTTCATAGCATTATTAAGAAAATTAATTTTGATGAATGCTTAACTCTCTTATTTGTGTGTATATATAATCAAATAACTTCATGAACTTTCTACATGAGGCAGAAGGTCCAGCAAAGTTAACGTGGGATTCTAGGACTTCTGAGGCAGACATGGAAGAGATGTGGAATAATCCCAATGTAAGCAAGGAATGGACCAAGTCAGGAGAGAAAAGGGGCAAAGTGCGTTTTTCTCATGATGAAGAAAAGAGACCCTATCTCTCACGAGTAGAACTAAGGGTAAGATTGAGCATCTATTAAATGAATACAACTTTAGTACTGAAGGTATTAGTGCTTCTGGTAAAAACCATAGTTGATGATATGTTCTGTTTTCCATTTTTCTTTTTTAACTATTGGGTTCGTTTGCTTTATATTTTAACTTCTCCACTTTCAGCTCTTATTCTATATTAAAAATCTTTTTTTTCACAAGGGCTGTTAACGTACCTTCTAGTTCTAATGATAATCTACAAACATATCAAGGGCATTTACAGGACAGAGTAAATAGTGGAAAAAGTTAAATCCATTTTGTGGTTACTTGCTTGTTGAATTAATGCCTAAACCCAACAATTTAAGACTAAGAAAACAAAAAAAAGGGTGGCAGAACAAGGAAATCAGTTTATTTATGATTTTGTATTTGTTTGTTGTAAATGTCAATTCCAGTTCTATAGTTGATTATTTTGTTCTAAGAGGTTGAATATTATAGCTTATTCCCTTTGTGCTATTCATCAATCAAGTGATCAATTTTAGATTTTAATCAGCTATCACTTCTTACTGGTGAACTAGGTTTTCTTAATGAGGCTTCATGAAATTGTATCTGTAAATATCTTAAGCCTTTAGTGAATCAAGTATTCTTTCTTTTGGGTACTGAACGATATCCAGCCTCCATTCAACTAGCATTTTGCTCAAATTGTGATGTCGATTAGCATTCATTTGAGTTGATGGCAATATCTTTCTGCAGGCTGTTTCAGGAATCATTCTGTCCAAACATTTCAGTACAAGAGGAGTAAAGCCTGTAAGTGCTCACTTTTCTAGGGGAATACACTGGTATCATATAAAGGTTTTTTCTTGTTGAAATAAGTTCATACATTGGTGGTTTATGACAAAATGGAACTATGATTATGTCAAATATGAAGATGTCCCGTGGGGAAATAGAAACAAACTGTGATTACCTCACAAATACAAGAAGAAAATGGGGATACATGTGAAAGGTAGTATCTTTGTGGGGAATGAGATCTCTTCCTCTCCTGTAATTCATATCTTGTTGAAGACTATAAGATTCATAATTCTTCATTTATGATTTAATTTGCTTGCACATGCAATGCGGTCTAGTTTATCATTTCATTCTTTTCCTGAGGAGGGTTTTTTTTAGAATGAAGAACATCTGTGAGTTCTGGTCTAATGCCACTGGCTTGTTTTCATAGCCATCTCCTCATCCTCCTTATCTGCTTCAAGAGGGAACTCTGATACCTAAACTGAAACTAAGCTACCTATTTTTCTTTTCCAGACTGTTCTGTCTGCTATTGCTGAGATTGTAAGCATGCGATTTGTAAATGGAATTGGACAACGTACCGGATTGATGGGAATTGACTACCCCACAGCACGTTGGCTTTACAGGTATGTGATTCATTTCAGTTTCCAGTTTGAAATGTCAATAATTTGGGAACAATTTGTTCCTTTCCAGTATTTTCAGTTTCAATGATGAATGCTTTTTTAGAAGCATTGCAATATTTGGAATTGTTATAAAGATCGAATATAAGCACACGAGGCTTGAGGTGCTTTTAATGGTTAGACGTCAAAAACATATAGAAAATGATCTTTTCTTGTAGTAAGAACCAATGAGATCTTAACTAGGTTTTGCCTCTTTTGCTTATCTGATCGATCTGTACCTTCTGGTTTCTTAATTAATTACTGTTTTATTCACTAAATCTGTTAACCAGGGATTTGGGCTACAAGGCATACAAGGTAGAGTCAGTTGAAGACCTAACCTGTCCTTTTGTTTCCATGTACTTTGGGGCAGCCTATTTGGCTTGGTTATCACAATATGAAGGGAGGTAAGCCTAAGTCTGACTCTACTACGGCAAGAAATTGTGATTTCTGATATCAATTTTCTCTCAAGGTTGACTTATTGTTATCGTTGGGTAATCCACCGGCCATTATATTAAGCAGAGAGAGGACACCCCAGTTTGTCGTTCAGGCTTTTATTGCCGGGCCACAGAATGTAAACCTTCAGGAGACAGGCCCCGTTTGGCTTAAATTTGAGGAAGCTCTGAGTCATTATGAAAACTCCAAGAAGTGGGTGCAATTAGTACATATTGCTTCTTTAGTTTCATTAAACATTTTTATATTATCCTTACTGTTTTAACCAATGCCCTGATCCTTGCTTTACAGGGACGGGGGCAGCTGCACCATTCTCTGAGAGACTCGGTTCATATGGCTTCGAAATTGTAACAAAAGAAAACACAGCATAAAAGGTTTGCTCCTTCAATTTTTCAATACGGATAACAGATTAAATATTTTTTGCTTACAGAGGACTGGGAAAACAATACATATCCTATTACATCATATTCTTTTTAGTGGTAGACTAAGTCTGGTGGAATGGGGTTTTTCTCGCTCCTCTTGAGTTTATTTGTAGGTTAACCTCATTGTTGTACATTCCATATTATATCATATATAATCCGATTCTCATTCACCTGTATCACTATTTTTTTAAAAACAGGAGTATCATATTATTTACTTTCTTTATTTAAAATTAAATATTCCATTTTGACGTTGATAAATTTTAAGAAAATTAATTAACTTAATTTATTTTACATTTAACAATATCATTTTTTAAAGAATATTTTAACTAATTTAAGAAATAAAATATTCATTCCATATTAATTCAAAATAAAAATATGGATATTTAATTTTTGATGGATTAAATATTAATAATATGGGAGTCATTTTTGCTAGTTGACCAAAGTTTAAAATTTCGGGGGAGAAGTTTAAATAGAAAACAATAGCCTCCTTGTTGACCTCGAATCAAAATCAAATACTGATACTTATAAATCTGTCAAAGATTTCAGAATCAAAGTGTTTTAAATATTACGGCACAAAAGATAAAATATGCCCAAAAGATAAGATCGACTTCCAATTTTTAATGTTTATCAGAAGAAAATAAAAAGATAACTTATCATTTTCTCTCGGTGAATTTTATAACACAATAAAATAATATTGCCTCTGAGAAATTAAATTAGGAGGAAAAGACGTCCTTCGCCCTCTTCTCTTTGTGTGGAGTACTACACAAGTCCATTCCCCAAGACAATATCACGGATCCCCATACTAAAGTAGTCGTCCAAGTAGAAGTAGTACTTAAGAATTTTCTTGAAGTCGTAAATCTTTTGCTTGCCTTAATAGTTAATAGATGAGCAATTATAGCTGCGGTTCTAATTGCTAATGGAGTACCACCTGGTCCGGGCATTAAAAGACTTCATATGCCTATATTTGAATATTAATTATCTAATTTTTTCTGAAAATATATCGAAGTAAAAGTTGATATTTGAGATGATATAATTTGGGTTCTTTTAAAAATAAAATTTTAGATTGAAATTGAACACTAAAATTTAAACTGAACATTAATTATATTTTTTTTTAAATTAAAATTTGGTTAGCAACTACTGAACATAAAAATAAAGAATAAGGACTATTTTTTTTATTAAGATTAAATATTCATTTTTTGAATTTAATTAAAGGTAGTAAAAGGTGCTTCTAAGCTTGTTTATTCATGCCATTAATTTCTCTATAAGAATATTAAAAAATTAAATATATTTATGCATTTGAATGCTGTTGAATTCATACTTTTCAATTTTCATTACTTTCAGTCAATATATATATAGAATAAAAAAAATAGTACGTAGAAGATCAACACTAAATAAGTATAATTTGGTAAATTGATATATGAGCTCATGCTTTGACTAGCCGCAAGCTTATGCACCGCAGAAGAATTGAACTGATTGAAGCCGAGCCGTC
This sequence comes from Parsonsia alboflavescens, assembly GCA_028571225.1. NCBI lineage: Eukaryota > Viridiplantae > Streptophyta > Magnoliopsida > Gentianales > Apocynaceae > Parsonsia > Parsonsia alboflavescens. The sequence continues at coordinate 17,394,670 of JAOXNR010000022.1, forward strand.
AATTAATCGTCCTTCTTTTTTGTCTGACAACGGTGCTAAACAAAATCGTTCCCAAGAAGACGAATTTCCGGAAAACCTCGTTCTTTCCCTCTGAAGTCTACCAAACATTAATGCTACAGTACTTACTAGGTAGTATATTTCAACCTTCACAAAATAATCATCAGGCGGGCAATGGGAGGAAGAGAGAGGCACACTTCTTGATACCTTTGAATATGGAAAGGTAGTATAATATGAAAAGAGATGACAAAGTTATGATAACGGTGGCTTTAGTCAAGAACTAGAGTATCCCAGCTTGGATTCTTGATCAAGGTATATTTGTTACTTGATTTTATTACTTTCACCCACAGAGCGTCACGTCCACTCCCCCCTTCCCCCCGCCGCGTTTTCTGTTTCAACTTGGTTGCATATTTCTGTGCAAGATGGTGAGGAGGTTTTTTTTTATCTTCTCATTTTGCTGGATCTATTTTTCTTTGAATTATAGCTCTCCTTCTTATCCCATACGTCTTTATTTTTCTTTTTCTTGTTTTTATTGGCCTTAAAGAAGATACCTTTTTCCCTTGAGTGGTAGAGCTAGGCGGTTGTTCAAGGAGATAGCTTCATCTTTACAGGTGGGATTTTGTTGATTTTCGTGAGTCATAAAGATCAAAAGAAAAGCTTTTGCTATCAGTAAGTGATTTACCATCTGAAGATACTGGAATTGCTGTGTTATGTTGGAAGAAAATTAAATTTTGGATGTTTTCTTAGATGTTTAAGCTTCTTTATTGTGAATCATTGAGGCAAAATGTCATAAGTGCTTTTTGACGGTAATCCGCATCAATTTAAAAAGTTTTGCCCCTTTTGTCATTTGTTATTCTTCCTCCGGAAGACATTTGAATGTAGGGGCAACGAAATTCAAATGGACCTGTTGAATTTTCTTCTGGTGTAACATTATTCAGCTCACCAGTTAGTGTTCTGAAAGAGGAAGTGGACAAGATTATCTATAAACGTACATTTGAAATGTTCGTTTTAAATATCTTTTTGGCTAGGTGAACTTAAGGAAAATGGAAGTAAAACCCTTTTAGCTCCTGAGATTTTGACAAACCTTTGATGACATTCGGCTGAAAATATTACTTGTTCCTAAGGTTAGAAATTTTCAAAAAGAGTCTTCCTGCAAGGTAACGTAACCCTTCATTGCCGGTGAAGCACTAAAACATGAAAAGGCATTCCCTGGAGCTATTATGATATGCCTCACCATTGCCTTAGATGGTAAAACTTTGCTTGACACAACATGTCAACAACACCGGCATGCCAATATCTTCAATACTGCCAAATTTTGAGCTAACACTTTTCCTGAACATTTTTATTTTTCTGGTGCTGCCTATCTCCCGAGTATGGTTTTAATTTTCATGACTAAGTAGAGAAAAGAGTAGAGCTTTAGCATTCAGATCATCTCCAATCTCATTGGTCATTTGCTTAGCATAATTTTCCACTCCAAATCTTTGAGGTTCGGATGCCATGTTTCTCAAATTGAGGATATATGTATCTTCTAAGCCATCATAGACCTGTCTATGAGCAACTTGTTTTTCCTCTTGCATCAAGGACTGCTATTCTCTTTTATGGATTTCTTGTGAAGATTGTAGTATTGTGGCATCAGTTCTTGTTCCTTTGTAAGCAGAGTCTAGAGGACGGCATATTTGATAATCACATGATGGAACCACCAAGACATCATAACCTTGGTCAAAGGAATCCTGATGAGCATGGCAATGAAGATTTTGACTCTCAACTTCCGGGGTGTATGGACTCTTCAAATTATGCAAAGACTGATGTAGTACCTCAGGCGCACCATGTTTCAGAAGCTAAACCGGTGCTTAATTACTCTATACGGACAGGTGAAGAGTTTTCTCTTGAGTTCATGCGTCCTAGGAAGCATTTTGTTTCAAACCCCAGTGGTGATCCCAGTCATACACCTGGTTACTTGGAACTGAAAGGCCTTTTAGGCATCAGTCAGACAGGATCTGAGAGTGGTTCAGATGTTTCTATGCTCTCCATGATAGAAAAAGGCTCAAAGGTATCTGAGCAAAAGAACTCTTCTCCATATGACAAAAGTAAGTATAGATCTATACAATCATTTCCACAAACTTCATCTGACTACAGCAATTATGACACATTTTCTTATAACTCATCTGGAGTATCTGATAGCTCATCATCAAAGCTTAAGGTTCTCTGCAGTTTTGGAGGTAAAATCCTGCCTCGTCCTAGTGATGGAAAACTCAGATATGTTGGGGGTGAAACTCGCATTATCCGCATAAGGAAGGACATTGAATGGGAGGAGTTGTGTCAAAAAACAAGAGCTGTCTATGACTTGACTCAATCTATTAAGTACCAGCTTCCAGCAGAGGATCTTGATACCTTAGTTTCTGTGTCCAGTGATGAGGATCTGCAGAATATGATGGAGGAGTGTAATGTGGTAGAAGATGGAGAGGGCCTCAAAAAGCTTAGGCTGTTTCTTTTCTCCACAGATGATTTGGATGATACTCAGTTCAGTCTAGCTAATTCTGATGTGGATTCTGAATTTCAGTATGTATTTGCTGTGAATGGCATGGACATTGGGAGACCAAGAAACTTGGGTCCTCGTCGTTTGGCAAGTTCTTCTGCAAACAACTTACGTGAGTTAGATGGGCCAAATTTTGAGGTGGATGCAAGCAAACCTGCAAATGACTTTGTTGGGGTTAGTACATCACCTTTTGCTGGCTTTAATGTTTCTTCAACATCGGCTGAATCTTTTCAACCTGTCCTGTCAAACTCCAATGCTTGTGAATCAGGCTCAGAGATTTATCATAGACGAATTACACATTATGATGAAAGTAAGCTGCAGTCTCTGCAATATAATTACAATTTTTCTCCTCCTCTTCCATCACCTGTTGAAGGTGTTGTTCATCAACACTTTAATGGGGATGTCATTCAAGAAACAGCCTCTGAAGGATGTGTCTTGGGTACCAGAAACATTGTGGGGCCAAATATGCATGTTAAAGAGGGGAAGTTGAAAGTTGGCAATCCAATTTACCAAGGTGAGAGTGATAGTAATCATTTGTCAGAAAATGATTGGGTTTCTTCACTGAAGCCACTGGATTGTAACACGAAGGGCCCTCTCCCTGTTGAAGAAGCATCCATTGTGGTCCCTAAACTGGACAGAGAAGTACCTTTGAAGTCCTCAAAGAAGGATAGCACGGACCAGGAGTCTATTCAAGTGCGATCACCAGTTGAAACCAATGCAACACAGGTTCTTAAATATAGTGCTGATGATTACATTGAATCTGTTAACTCAGAATCTGGTGCAAATGGCCTGAAAAACTTTGAGCACTCAGTTACTTCACAGAGGGTTTTTCAATCTGAGCGGATCCCTCGAGAACAGGTGGAATCGCTTAACAGGTTATCCAAGTCCGATGATTCACATGCTTCTCAATTTCCCATGACACAATCACATTCTGGTATGAGAGAGCAGGATTTAATTGCAGAACCAGTTGGCAGAATTGAAAATGGAAACTTGGAGACAGGGTCAGATGAGCTGATAGCTTCTGAAAATCCGTTCACTATAGACTCTCAGAATGTGAACAATGGATCTGCCAAACTCAAAAAGACGAAGCAGGTAGTACCTGACTCTCATACTGAGGGAGATGGTAGTGACAAGCAGGGTCTACTTGCTGACCATGAAATAAAATGCTCCAGGTATAATGGTGAGAGCCTCATAACTGATGATGTGGATGACGCTGGATTAAGTGCTGTAGCTGTGAATTTATTGCATTATGAAAAATACCAGCTTCCTGAGACTGATTCCAGAGAAAAGGTTGGCAAAGAGGCCATGATTAATTTGCAAGGGCATTCACGACCTTCTGATTGGACAGGAAGTTTGATGAATGATGGCGATCATGAGGAAACCCCCAATAACATTTCCAGGTCTGAGCAGCCAGATATACTGATAGATATAAATGACAGATTTCCTCGTGATTTCCTTTCTGATATATTCTCAAAAGCAATCCTTGCAGATAGTCCTTTGAACATCAGTCCACTGCATAAAGATGATAATGGTCTGAGCTTGAACATAGAAAATGATGATCCCAAACGCTGGTCCTTCTTCCAAAAATTGGCTGGGAATGATTTTGCAAGAAAGGATCTGTCTCTAATTGATCAGGACCACATTGGATATTCTGCTGGACTTCCAAATATTGTAGAAGAATCTTCTGTGTCTTATGGATTTGATCCTTTAACGAAAGATGAAACATCAATAAGCCAGGTGAATTCCTATAGAAATTTTGGTGAAGGTGGCCAAAAAGAATCACCGGGTACAGAAAGAATTGATTATGTAGTTTCACATTCTGATTACAGCCCAACACATTTGCAAATGAGTGAAGGAATGCAGTATGATGATTTGATAGATAACAGAAGATTACCAGACTCAGAATCTGAGGTTTATTTACAATGTTTTCTTAAAACTTTTTTAGCGACATCTTTTCTTTGATTTTGCAGTCTAATCTGTTTTATAATTTATAGGATGTGCAAATAAATGGTTTGCCTCTACTAGATCCTTCTCTGGTGGATATTGACATAAACTCTTTGCAGGTAAGTTGTTTCCTTGTATTGCTGACTTTTCTCTAATGGTTAATGCACCATCCATTTTTTTGCTTGTAAAAATTTTTATATTTTATTTTCTTTTAATTTTAAATCTCTTTTTAGAATGGGAAAGGGAGGGGTTTCACCCACGGACAAGCTGCTTTAACATCATTATTTGAGTATTATACTTGATACATTCTCAGCTGAAATTGATAAAGTAGTCACTTCTGAATGTTTCAGGAAACTAATAATGACCATTTTCCTTGTTTTAGTTTGTTTTCTAAAGGAAAATAAACTATAGAAACTTGATAAAGTGGTTGACTAAATAAAATTGAATCTGAGGCCGCACAGGATTAAATGTTTGCTTCCAGATTCAAATGTCTGTGACAGCAGAACCGTATGTGTAAATTCTGCAGAAAGTCTTAGGGCTTTCTTTTTCATTTTTTCCCTTTAATTTCAAGATTTCACTTGTTCCTGTCACAATTGTGCCATATGGTCTAGCAAAGTAGTGGCTAGGTGAAGCAGGTTGATATATTTGAGCTACTTTAAAAAGTTGCACCAGCAATACTGGCTAAAATGTTTTTCTGTTTGTTTATTCATTCAAAATGACAGATACATTGTGAACAGGCTGAGAGGATTTTTATTTGCTATTTCTATGATATGTCTGTCTATATCTTTTCTATTGTCATCCATTGTGCTGTAAAGTACACAACTAGTTGTAGCTTCTTTAATCTCAATTTCTTGCATTGAAAATGCAAATGTACTGAAAGATTTCAGCTAGAGGTAGAAAACAATGAAGTATCTGCTAAACAAAAGATTTCTGGACCATTTCTTGCTGAATATGGAAACTACACTAAATTGGTTACACAGAACCTCTCCTTTTGTTAAACAGTTTACGTTTATCATGTGACTTCTATTTTGAGAAAGATACATAATAAGAATCATGCCTTGTGATGACCAGCTTATAAAGAACGCAGATCTTGAGGAACTGAAGGAACTGGGTTCTGGAACATTTGGAACTGTCTATCATGGAAAGTGGAGAGGAACAGATGTTGCCATCAAGCGTATAAAGAAGAGTTGCTTCGCTGGTCGATCTTCTGAGCAGGAGAGACTGGTAATTGTAAATAGGTTTTACCTTTTAATTTAGATGCTATCTTCTCTTGCTGCAAAAGGATGATTCATCAATTGATTAGGTTATCGATAACCATCCTGATTCTGATTCCCAAATGCTCCGTTGACAACATTGGAGGTATTTGTTTCTTTAGATAATAACATTTTTCTCAATTTTAGAGCACTGATTTTTGGAGAGAAGCCGACATTCTATCAAAGCTCCACCATCCAAATGTGGTTGCATTTTATGGTGTGGTGCAAGATGGACCTGGAGGAACACTGGCTACTCTAACTGAGTACATGGTTGATGGTTCTCTGAGGCATGTTTTACTTCGAAAAGATAGGTATGCTTTCTTCTGTTGGTTTTGAGCTTCAATTCTGTTGTACTATTATTTGCTAAATTATCATGTGAAAGGTTTGCCTATTCATGAGAGTGCACAGAGTAGGAAGAAAAAGGGCGGATAAAAAATTTTCCCATTTCACTTGCCTTTTCAAAATTAGCACATGACTGTCTTCTTCCAGCTTATTTTTAGTTTTTGTCACTTAAATTTGTTCTGCTGTATATATTACTTTTCATATCTTTTATCTCTTTATTTTTTCTTTTTAAAATTTGCTTATAATATGTAACAGTTATCTTGACCGTCGGAAGCGGCTAATTATAGCCATGGACGCGGCCTTTGGAATGGAATACTTGCATTCTAAGAATATTGTTCATTTTGATTTGAAATGTGACAACTTACTGGTGAATCTGAAAGATCCTTCACGACCAATTTGCAAGGTAAGTATTTTACACCTGTTTTATTTGTTACTGGTTTACTTATATTGTTGATCCCTTTGGTAAAAATTTATACATTAGGATAAACATGTTTTTTTGTTCTTGATGTCTTGGCAATGGCACTGATGTAGTGCTATGAATTCAGGTTGGTGACTTTGGTCTCTCAAAAATAAAACGGAACACTTTGGTTTCTGGTGGAGTTCGAGGAACACTTCCATGGATGGCTCCAGAGCTTTTGAATGGTAGTAGCACTAAGGTTTCTGAAAAGGTATCATGAGAACAGTTGAATTTAAATGTTAATAGGTTCTGAAAGGGAAGATGCTAACAGGTTCTTTGTCCCTCAGGTTGATGTTTTCTCCTTTGGGATTGTTTTGTGGGAGATTCTGACTGGTGATGAGCCTTATGCGAACATGCACTATGGGGCTATCATAGGTATGCTTTTTTAATTGTTTGAGCTGATACAGGTTAGTTTTCTCTATTGTCCAAGAGGAGTAACTTCAAGCTAGTGAGGTTTCTAGTTCATCGTGTAAGAATTCTGTGACATAGTATTTGCAACTTCGGTTTTGTATTTAAGATGCTGCAGTAACAGTAAGTGGACTTAATATTTTCCTGTCACCTTAGTTAGAATTAATATCTTAGTTTTGTGCTAATTGAATATCTGAGCATCTCAGTTTAACTCTTTTCCCCAACCTCAAACCTTCAGGAGTGGTTTTGATGGCGATATGATAATGACCTCCAGTCAAGATGCTGAAATGTTCATGGTCCATTCTTGGAATTGGGAGAATAGAGAGTGTGAACTAGTAGACTTGCATATAGGTTTTTGTTGGAAAAGAAAGTGTTTATCACAAATGATGCATCTGCAGCATAGCTCTTGAATTGGGATAAAAAGAACTTGAATCAAATCACCTGCCCATTGATATTCTTAGTGGGGAGTATCACTCTTTTATAATATGACATGGATATGCTAATAATTAGTGCTCTTTTAGCTGCGATATTGTTTCTTGCTCTTTCAGAATGCATGTTACAGGTTGCATGAGGTTTTAGTAGTTTATTCCAGTCTTCGTCTTTATTTTGCTGTTTGATTTCTCTTCCTCCTTTCTACCTGTGAGAGAGGAAAGAGGTGTATATGGCTGGCCTCTAGAATTTGCAGATGTTTTGCATACATGTTTCTGATTAGGATTCATTGCTGTGTCTGCAAAATAATATCCTTTGGTTTCTCTTTAAATTTGTAGGAGGTATTGTAAGCAACACATTAAGGCCACCTATCCCAAGCTTCTGTGATCCTGAATGGAGAATATTAATGGAGCAGTGTTGGGCGCCAAATCCAGTGGCCAGGCCATCTTTTACAGAAATTGCTGGACGTTTACGTGCAATGTCTACTGCTGCCGCTGCCGCTGCCGCTGCTGCCCAGGGTAAGGCGGCTGTTAGATAGGATATCTAACTGAAGCTTTGACACCTAATACCATATTTGACCCAGAAAGGGGACTGCTTTTAAAGTCTCGCGGTCCATGTTCAGACAAGGTGCCCTCCCCCTCCTAAAAGAAGAAAAAGGAATTCTTGTGAGTCAATAGAAGAAACTGATTTGCCTGTGATGTGCAATGGACCTGTTCAATCAATTTGTCTCAAAATGCATTTCATTATACAGGAGCTTGAAAAACGGTTGACATAAAAATATGACACACAGATCCAAAATGTTCATTCTTTATCCCAATATATTATGAAGCAATACCATAAAAAGTTTCTGCCTATCACTATTGAATTCTTGGAATGGAGTTACTGTCCTAATTTGGCTTACCTTTTGTGAATTATTTTGGTCGAAGTTGGACATTTCTACCATTAATGGATATTCTCAATATGGTTTTACTCTCAAGAAATTGATGTTTAAAAATGGGGACCAGAATTTAGCCAAATGTTGTTGATACCTTGGTCCTATGCTGCTCTCACAACCTGTAATGGGAAATAATCATTATGATCATTGAGTCCTTGATGATACAATTTATTATAACTTGATAAAAATTGAATCTTTGTGTTTGGTTCGATAAGTGATCGACAATGGTGAATGAAAATTTCTGGGTCCAGCTTAACTAGATGTGGTTCACTTGCCAAGCAGAGGCTAGCATTATTGGCCTTCCTTTCCAACCAAGCAAGAGGCAGCCCTTCTCGGTGGCAAGAGTATAGCCATCACAGCCATACACGGACAACATCAGCCTGACTTGGCTCATTGATTTCAATCCCACTGCTTGGAATCCAGCTCGGCCAAGTTGCCTTCGCCATTGATCTGCCCTTTCATGTCTTTCAATCCTGTCTGAGCCCTCGAAAGCTACAATGCTGCGGATTTCCTCTGCGAAGTGGAACTTCTCTATTTTCATCCTCTGTGGGCTATCTCTTGGAAGACTGGTTTCCAGTGAATCAAAAATAGCTGAATAATAGTGAAGTGATTCAAGAAATCTGCCAAGAAAGAATGGTCCATTATGGTTAGCATCTTGTTCCACTACTGTAAGAAGAGCAGGACCTAGTTTCTTGATTGCTTGAAGAATCGTCTTCAGAGAGCCTCTGCTCTCTTTAACAAACTTGTGCAAATGCATGATGCTATTGACGAACAGGACCTCCCCTTCTCTCAAGTCTAGATTTTCTTTAGTCAGCATCGATGGAGTTACCCGCCCGGTTATAATTTGGAATTCAAGAAGCATGCCAAGTGAACTAGCTTCTTCAACAAGACCCTTCATGTTTGCTTCTTGATCGGTAAAGGGATCTTGATCTTCAATAAAGACAGTAATCCTAACTAGTTTTGGAGGGCCTTCTGCTCGTGAAGCCAAGTTTCTTATCAGAGAAGGCCATTGAAGTTGATGACCTGAACCCAAATCAATGATATGCAAGAATTCTTTTCCTTTGGCTGCCTGGCATATGGCATCATTTGCAGCCATGAATCCAAAGGAGATGTATGGAGTTGTTTGGTGAAGTAAATGAAAAGCCTCCGCTTTATCTTCTCTGCTGATCAAGGATGTTTCCCCAGCTCCATTGCCAAACAATGTACCATTGGAATTCACATTCTGAAGAAGGGAAAGCCTCGACTTCAATCCCACAGCAAAGCAGTATGAGACTCGCAGTAAAGAATCACCCAAAGGACTCACGGAAGGCCAGATTTGGCTGAGAATTGAGTCTGCAAGATGAACATCCCTGCAACCCATTGCCTCTGCACAAGCCAGCAACAAGTGAACGAGGTTAAGCCCATGATCCACCCTGTCCCCTTGATTCTCCTCTTCCACAGAAGCTGGGACCATGTTGGAAATAACCTCAAGATCTTCAAAAGAGCTGCTGGTTGCTTCCAGTTCGTCCCCTTTATCAATCAGCATTAGACCATCTCTTCCAAAGAAATCGCCAGACATCCGAAATCCGTCAAGATCTTTGAAGTGATCTGCCAATGTAAGTTGATCATGATCATGATCATACTCTGCCTCCACCACTACATTTTTGTTGTCTTTCTCAAAACAGTCCATGTTGAAGAAGTCATCAACAAGTTGATGATCCTCCTCCTCAGAAGCAGCCACATGAGGAATGGTGTTTGTAGAATCACAAATTGGAGAGAAGAGTACCATCTGCAAAGGATCATCTAATAAAACAGTGGCATTATCATTCCCCGAAATGGCTCCTTGTTCTTCCTCGACTCTGGCAGGACAAAATTGTCTAATGGCAATATCTTGGTTGAAGATCTCAGATATGGGGAAGGAGTAATGGCAAGCATTCACAGCCTCCATTTTTTTCTCTGCAGAAGGTGCTAAGCCTTATTATTTCTCAATCAGTCACTGAATACTAGCTACCTAAACAGGTGAAGTGGTTACCTTTTTCAACTATGTCATTTGGGCAGACAGGCTGGATCCGACCGTGAATATTCGCTTCGGTTTAAGTGTGAGGTAAGGCAGATATCCCCTATTTAACACTAAAAGAAACCATCATTCCCATGAAGAGCCAAAGAAATGGGAAGAATTGAAGAAGATAAAAGATTAAAAATACCCAAAAAAGGAAGGAACAAAAAAGCTGTTTCTTGACTGGTGCAGAAAAGTGAAAAATGTTATTAAACTACAGCAAAGCAAGAAACTTTGGAAACTAAAATATGTTTAAGGATTTGACGTGAAACTTAGAACCATTATAGTAGGGCCAAGAAAATGAATTTATCATAAACTGATTGGTTCATAGTCAATCAAGACTTCAGAAATCTCCCCCTTCTTTTGTCTCTGTTAATTTAATCAGTATCTGCTGCTGCTTTTGTTTGTCTAAACAGTTTGATGAATATTGATAAAAGTAATTGAATTCTGTCCATGTGGTTTATTGCCAAATGCCTGTTTATTAGCTAGCACTCCCATTTCCTTTGGAATGTATTTAGGTGGCATTACTATAGATCTTGATGGGTCTTGAGAAAAGTCTCTCCAATGTTGGACCTACTGCTCTTCTTGATCAGAGTAGATAAAATCAAGAAAAGGACACAGCGTTATTACAACCTTGGCGTTGCTAATGTTATAGCAGGGGAAATTTAATATGGTATCAGAGCGGCAAGTCATCTGTTTCACTTTTGTCTCCCCCCACCCTTATTATGTTGAGGCGTGGTGTATTAAGGGTATAAATTCAGTCCCTCTTTACCGATTTAAGCTTTAAAAATTTAATTGCTAACAAAATGCAGCCGGCCACTTAAGAATGCAGTACTAAGTGTTTGGGAAATTGGCGACCAAATCTATAGCGAATGTGTTGTGAAGAAGTAAAAAATTCCCAATGGTCGGCTAACAAACAAAATGAGACAAAGAAAACTTTGTTCTACTTGGTGTTTGTGCCTACGTAACTTTGATCCCTCTTCTCTGCAACCTAAGTTTCTACTATTCTATTCTAATCTTGATTTGCCCAACTACTACTTCACTTTGAAATTCAATTTAGATTTACATTTTCCAGCTTACAATTGTCGGGTGATTAATGAAACCCAACTGTCTGAATGTCTCTCGGATGTGATTTGAGAAGAAAAACAGAAGAGAGAATCTCTATTATTATCAGAATTGAGAAGAAAACAGAGAGATATTGGTTCAACAACTTTTTTTCCCTTGGGAGTTTTGTTGGCTTTCATTAGACCAAACATTATACATGTGCCCGGATGGGTGCATCATATAAAAACTATCACTAGTTGGTTCGGTTGGTTCATCTGATTGATCTCTGATCTCTTTCAATACGGTACGATAATAACGTGGTCAAAAACTAATATCAAAATCTCTTCTAGAAGTTATCTTTTCCTTTTTTTGTCCTTTTTTTGGGGAAAAAAAAAAAATCAAATGGTTTGTATAATATCTAGAATGTATGCAGAGAGCGATCTTGAGATCTAGATATGACGAGGATTCACGGAGAACCGAGATGGGTTTAAAGCGGGTTAAGGAGGATAGACTTAAAAAAAAAAATCTGTAGAATTTTGTCAAATAATGAAGTAGCTTCAGCTATGATTGTCAGAGTCACAAATTTGTTGGACAGAATTATATCCGATTTAAAGAATAAAAAATAAAAAATAAAAAACGGACTCCAGTGCAGTCGGTGGACTTAAAGTCAAATGGCCCACAAGAGATAAATGGGTACAAAGCGGCTCATATTGGGCTTCTGGATGAATTAAACAAAAGCCCGATAAAAGAGTTGAGTGTTGGCCCAAACACTATAGCACCTTCACGTGACGGTACGAAGTCCCTTTCTTGTTTCTGCTTGACAACTCAGACTTCGTCCACGTGCGCAACCCGACAAACAACCCTCTCGTTTCTTTACGAAAACACCCTTAACTTGTGTTGGATTCCACAGAATTACCTTACCGTGGAAAAACAGTCCTATACTCTGCCAGTTACTTTAGAACAGGTGGAATGGCCCAACAGAGCTCCGGAAGTCTCAGCATCCGACACGTGTCTCAGGTACCGATCTCCCCAGAAATCTCCCTCTCTCTCTCTCTCTCTGAGAGGAGAGGACTCTCTCTTGGGAAAGACAGACCATTTTCAAAAGTTCTCTCAGTCTCAGTCCTCTCTTTTCTCTTGTTTCTCTCTCTAGAAAGGTACATGCAGTCTCTGGCTTAGGGTTTTGGCATGTGAAAGGAGGAATCTTGAATTCATCGATGAATATGGGTAATAATGCCTTTTATCTTTGCTAAAAAAATTCGATCTTTATTTTCTTTTTCCTTGTGCTTGTGGCCAGTTCTTCTGGATCAAATGCTTCCGGTGATTTCTTCTTGTTGATTTCTACTTGAAATGTTTTTGTTGCTATCTGCTCAAGTGAGAGCTTCAACTGTCTGTTTTGCATTTTCTCCTGAAGTTGTATTGTGAGATATTTCTTTTGCATGTCTAACCATAAGCAGTTTATTCTTTTACTTTATTATTTTGGGGGATTTTTGGGTTCAATTGCACCATATTTGAACGTTCTTTTTGGTTATTGGCTTTTCTTTTTCATGACTTCGAATCTTTTTATTTTTCATTTGGGATTTCTATTTTTTCTTTCTTTTTTCCCGTTCTTTGGATAAGGATGGTTGGGGGTGGAAAAGAGAGGAGAGAAGCTGGAGGATTTGTCTGTAATGGTTTAGAAGCTTTGTATAGGATCTTGGACACCAATGGTGACCATGTTGCAGAATCCAACTGAAATTGTTATTATGTTTGGAAGTGGTCTTGGGCTTCTTTGCAATTAGAAATAGCACTATTGCTTTGTTTTGACTCCAATGGAACAGTCTTTGAAGGCCCAAGCAATTAGAATTGGTGTGAAATTGAATAAAAGGGCATAATTGTTTAAAACATTTCCAGTATTTTATCCGCACGGGGTACAAACTTATTAAACATGGGTTCTTCAGTTAGTCTTGATTTATGCAGTTGGATTCTAGTGAAAGTAAGTACTCATTGTTGTCTTCTTTCCACTCAACCTCAGTTTCTTAGAGTGAGGTTGGCTAGCCAATTTTTCTGTTTCTCAGTAAATATCTTCTCTTTTCATGCCAACTTTCACATGCTATTAAAAGAGAGTAACTTAAATTTCATTCTCATATGCAGTGAAGAAACATTTGTCCCTTCTTTCTTTTTTGTCTTTCTCAGTTTTATTCCTTCTGCTTCTTCTCATATAGACAAGAAGGTTTTGAGAGCAGCAAGCAAAGAAATATTTTATCTGATTGCTCATATCTGCTGTCGTTGCTCTGTATTTCTACTCATCCCAGGAGTTGAATTTGTGGTGGGCACCAGTGATTTATTGCCTGTTTGGTTTTGTTTGTAGCTATTCTTCCTGTAAAGGGCTCCCCTCTCTCATTTGTGCTATTTTGTTATTATTTCTCTCAAAGAAAGATATCACCCTCTTAATGTTTTCTGCTCTCGATTATTTTTAACATCATTGCTGTCCTTCAGTTTCATATGTGTTTGATCTGAGTGCTTGTGAGAGCTAGTAGAACATCTTTCAGTTTGAAAGAATCTCTTCCATGTACCACTAGTGGGTTTAGTTCCTCTTTCTCTCTTTGTATCTATTTGGGTGCTTCTTTCCCTGCTATATGTTGAGGTTTCTTCAAGTCCTGAAATGATTAATGTAGAGTAAAGCTGAGTATAGACTACTCAAGTTTTGCACATTCTTTTCCTGTTTCAGAACTGGATTGAAGGCATTGTGACGACAGATTTTAGAGATGATGGAACAGTCAGACAGGACACAGCAGCCTATGGTTGGAACTGGAACAAGTAGCACCCAAGTGGCCTTTTCTAATCCCCCCTATCAAAATGCACCTATGATGGTTACAGGCTCCCCTGCTGTGGCTGTGTCCTCACCAACACAACCACATACAAGTTTTCCTGCCTCCCAGCATCAACTTGCTTTTCCTCAAGCTCAGCATTTTCACAGCCAACAGCAGCAGCAGTTACAAGCTTTCTGGGCTAATCAAATGCAAGAAATTGATCAGACTACTGATTTTAAGAACCACAATCTTCCCCTTGCTCGCATCAAGAAGATCATGAAAGCCGATGAAGACGTGAGAATGATCTCTGCTGAAGCTCCTGTTATATTTGCTAAAGCCTGTGAGATGTTCATCTTAGAGCTGACACTGAGATCATGGATCCATACAGAAGAGAACAAAAGGAGGACTCTTCAGAAGAATGACATTGCAGCTGCCATTTCCAGAACTGATGTATTTGACTTTTTGGTGGATATCATTCCCAGAGATGAACTGAAAGAAGAGGGTCTTGGTGTCACTAAGGCCACTATACCATTGGCAGGATCTCCTACTGATTCTATTCCATATTACTATGTACCTGCTCAGCACCCGGTTGGACCAACTGGAATGATTATGGGACAACCAATTGATCAAGCTGCATTATATGCTGGCCAGCAGCCCAGGCCCCCTGCCTCATTCATGCCATGGCCACAGCCTCAGCCTCAGTCACACCCACAACCTGCACAGTCTCAAGCACAGCAAAGTGACACATGAAGATTGATAAACTTGACATTGAGGCTTTATATGGAGGGCATTCCCATGGGAAATTGAGTGAATTATGTGTATTTGGCTATTAAGTGAGACTTAGATGAACTTTAGATTATTGTGTAAAAATTGGTTGGATTTGGATATGGTTAACCAAGGTGGTTGCGGTGTTTTCTAGTTGCTTTTTATCTTCTTGAAATCTTTTAGAGTTTTTAGCAGCCTTTCCTCTTCTATTTTTTCCCTCTTTTTTGATCAGGATTATTATTGTCTATTTCCCATTCCCCATTTCAGGCTTAAGAGAAAATATTTTGGTTTAGTGTATGCACATGCAGTTGGAAAGTTGGGCCTATTAACACGTGCCGTTGTTTTCTGCTGCATAGTGTTAGTTATTAGGCCCTGGGTTTCGGATTTTCAATTGTATTTTCTTTTATAGTCAATTAATAAAAAGAATCAATCATTTTGAAGAAAAATCCAATATTTTACCGAAATCTGGAACGATGATTTTCACGCCGGACAAAGGAAAGGGATATCCTATTCCTAATTCCTATACTATGAGTTATAGGATTTACATGGATCGAACGAAAGAATTGTGTCTCGAATGGATCTACTTGGTCTCCAATCTCAAATGGACCATACTTAGGTCTCGAATGGAATGGAAGAGTCTCGAATGGACCACAATTGATCTAGAATCTCGAAAGGACAATTCTAGGATCTCGAATCTTGAATGGAAGGATGAGTCTCGAATGGAGGGCATGTGACGCAGAGCTGGTCCACAAAGATATTCAGGGGGGCTCACGTAGGTCCAAGAGGCTGTAGGAGAAGTTTCAAGGTAAACGGGGATGATCGGAAAAGTTTCTAGGGTCGAAACGTAAGAAACGAAAAGTTGCGAGAGCATTAGAATGAGCTCAAATTTTAGAGGTCGACCCAGAATGGTCCAGAGACCAATACACACAGCTATGCTGTGTGCAAAGTCGTTTTTCGGCCATTCGGGATCATCTGGATGGACTTTTGGGCCTTTTTAAAACTTTAGAGGTCTTTTTGTAATTTTCTAACTTTTATCCTAGGGTTTATTTAAATCTGATTTTTCTTTGCTTTGGCTGACATTATTGTTATTTTTAAGTTTTGAGTTTCTGGCAATAAAATTCTTCTCTCGTAGTGTCTCAAGAATGTTGCCGTTTTATTCTTGATTCGTCCTTTCCTGTGAAAAAACTTTCGAGTGAAGTTGATTACAGTTAAAGGTTCTATCTTTCTTCCCATCATTATTCCGTTTTTGCGTCAGCATGAATCTCGAATGGATTGGTCTTGAATCTCGAATGGAAAACACTTGAGTCTCGAATGGATGACATGGATCTCTAATGGAA
>JAOXNR010000022.1:17411039-17432587 GCA_028571225.1 Parsonsia alboflavescens
GAACAGTATCGTCTTCCAAAAAATGCACCTCTTCATAGTCATTCCAGACCATATTTGCAAAGTGAGTAGAAGGGTCTAGTATAAATTGTTCAAATGGAATTACTTGCCTCATCCCATCGTGGAAGTTGTCATTGTTGTCACCACTGTCATTGTTGTCACCATTATCATTATCATCAACATCATTATCAACCTCAACGCTGTGAATATATTTTTCATCGAATTTATAATTATCATCTGTGTGAATATATCCAGATATCCCAACTTCATCATTTGCATCAACAAATCTTGCCCTTTCATGATCATTTGGACTGGATGGACAATTACGGCCAATATCACCACTGATGCCACCCTCATAAGTCCTCTGAATTTTGTTCACGAGGACAACTTTAGGATCTCCTTCCCCCTTTAAAAACATGATGCCATACATGTTTTCAATCTCTATTAGTTTCGTACTTTGATTTTTTTTTTTTCATCTTCTTCTTTTCTTTTTGCTCCCCAGATAAAATGTTGTAACAAATTGGATCAAAAGAGAGAGAGAAGGAAAAATAAAAAATGGAAACTGTAGATAGCAGAACGCCAGTTGTATTAGTAAATCGAGTTTAAACCATTTCCCTGTCCAAAAAAGATTTTTTGTACCCTTTCTTGATTTGAGAATTCTGATTTGGACCGAAGCTGATCTCCCACCATACAAGTAGAAGGGCAAATACCAGGAAGCAACGATCCTTTTCTTGTAACTGTGAATCTGAATACGCATCGGTGAACCAAGAAAATAAGAAATGGAGTCTCCGTTCAAGTCAGATATACTGAAGGGCAAGGTTGCCTTGCTGACCGGAGGTGGCTCCGGAATTGGCTTCGAAATTTCCACCCAGTTCGGCAAGCATGGAGCTTCCGTCGCCATCATGGGCCGTCGCAAATCCGTCCTAGATTCCGCTGTTGCCACTCTTCAGTCCCTTGGGATTCCGGTAGCCTCACTTGCCCCGTCTATCTAGCTTTCGTCTTTTACTGTTGCTTATGTTAATTTATTTGCTCTTTTTTTTCCTTTGTACGCTGGACTTGTTTTCTTCTCATCCATGGTCATATCGGGAACCCATCTTTGCTTCGATCCCAGCTTCTTTAATTAACAACAGTTTGAAGAAACAAGTCCATATCCAATGCATGAGATTCTCTCCCCATCCAATTCGGGCAAAACACTCAGGGTTTTCATTTTCACTTATATGAAACACATTTTCATGTTACCAAATGAATGTGGATGGATGTTTAATATTAGCTGGCGAAGTCTTTCCTATGTGTTTTAGTGAAGATATGCCTGCATTTGGACAAGCCCACCCCATCTCCATTTAATTGTTCTTTCATCTATCCTAAACACTAAAAGAAATAAGCATTTAAGATCTACTACTTCAAATAGGATCATTTCCGTGGGATTTTAAAATTTGTATGATATGTTTCATGTTGAGGATTATTTTCTCAACCACCTTTGCAGGCTGTAGGCTTTGAAGGGGATGTCCGCAAACAAGATGATGCAATAAGGGTCATTGAATCAACAGCCAAGCACTTTGGGAAGCTTGATATTCTTGTCAATGCAGCAGCTGGCAACTTTCTTGTGTCTCCTGAGGATTTGTCACCCAATGGGTTCCGAACAGGTTTCATTTCAACTCTATATCTTCATCTGACCAGTCCCCTCCAGCCTATATCTGTAGTTCGTTTGCATTTCTTTTCGTACTCGTGCAATTTGAATTTTATAATATGACATTGGAGAATGAGGTTATATTGGCCTTACCAGGAGGCCAAAGGTTACTGATAATTTCTTTGTCTTGTCTCTGTACTATGTTCATGCTGAAGCATGGTTCCTCATCTTCTGGTTCAAAAAGAAATATGTGCTAATACTATTGCTTTCTGCAGTTTTAGATATTGATTCAGTTGGTACGTTCACCATGTGCCATGAAGCTCTTCGGTACCTTAAAAAGGGTGGACCTGGCAGGAGCTCTGGTGGTGGGATGATTTTGAACATTAGTGCCACACTACATTACACTGCATCTTGGTATCAAATCCATGTTTCTGCTGCTAAGGTTTGTGAATGTCATTCTTTGCCTTGAAGATAATTTTAATGCAGATTTGATCCAGTGTAATTCTTCTTTCACCTCCAGGCAGCTGTTGATTCTCTAACAAGAAGTTTGGCTCTGGAGTGGGGAACTGACTATGATATAAGAGTTAATGGGATTGCACCTGGTCCTATAGGTGACACTACTGGGCTTAGTAAACTTGCACCTGACGAGATTAATAGCAAAGCAAATGATTACATGCCATTGTACAGAGTTGGAGAAAAGTGGGATGTTGCAATGTCTGCTCTGTACCTTGCATCAGATGCTGGTCAGTAACCCTGTTTCTACTTTTGTTGTATCCTGAAACCCCAGCATTTGAACATGATTATATTTCTGTTTGATTTCTACTATCTTGTATTGTAGTTTTTTTGTTATGCTTAATGTAATTAATTGAGAAACATACTGTTCTTCAACTGGTTAACTCTTAAAGTGTGTCTTTGAACAAAATGATTTATATCCAATTCAGTTGCATTTCAATATATATAGGTTTATTGAGGTATATCTATCTTGAAATACCCTCTTTAAATGTTAACTCCCTTCTGTTCTGTCAAGATTTCTGGTGAAAGTTTGAGAAAATTTTATTTCATCATGAAGTGATTTGACTGCTGAGGTTTTGAAAGAATGATTCAACTCATGGTGGATTTTAAGTTCTTATTCTTTCTTTGCTTTCCAGTCTTTTTTTTTGGTTTTCCTTTGATTGGTACCATGCTTTAGGTCTTTTGTTCTAAATATTTTGTAATTACTATATGTCAGATTACTGGTTAAGAGAATGCATCATGCATGTACAAGTGATTTCTTGATTGGTGAAAGGCTAACTTTACGAGGAGTTGCCAGAAATTGTCTTTGATCTCTGTTGCCCTTTACATATTTCTTTTCATGTTCTGATTTCTTGGTATTTTTTACGTCTAGGTAAGTATATAAATGGAACCACTGTGGTGGTTGATGGAGGACTCTGGCTGAGCCGGCCACGCTATCTGCCAAAGGATGCTGTTAAACAACTTTCTCGGACAGTTGAAGCTAGATCAAGAGCCACCCCAATTGGACTTCCAAAGAGCAAACTCTAACTTCATATCCTTCCCATGAGCAGGGATCCCTGCTTATAATATGTCATAGATTTAGACATCTTCTTCCATAAAGTTAATAATTATCCTAAAATAATTACAAATTCAAAGAGATTTTTTAAAGAAAATATTCTGTTTTCTTTTGTCTATGTGTGCATAGTATTGTTCTTTACACCCAAATAGCCTTGTGCTTTACCATACTCAAAAGGCTGATAGATAAGGAGATTTCCACAACTTACACAAGAAATAACGTTGCCTTGTTGGACTAACAATTAAAATGCCGATAGAAATCATTTCCCTCATTTCTTGAAGACAAAAAATTCCTTCTATAATGCCCCTCCAGTGAAAAAGAAAGAAACCACTTCCACAACAAAAATGGAATAGGGAATGGAGTGTTGGGGAAGTATTGCCAGAGAGTTCAACTTCCTGTAGCCACGAACGTCTCTGAAAGTTAGTAGCAGGCTGAACTTGGGCTGCCAATAAATTACTGCATCACCAACTTCACAGTAGTGCTAAGCTGTCAGAAGATTAGCTTTCGACATCAGTAAGTAAGCAACGGTCTGTCTTTGTATTTCAATCAAAGATATTGGTTGCCACTGTGCCAGTCCTTTAATGACGACCATTCAAGAACTTAGAAGTGTTCAGTTCAGCATCTATGAAGTGGTGCAGGATAGATATCTAGTGGACGGTAGCGCAATTGATTGTTATGGGGCAACGGTGCTTCCTGGGAGAAGAATATAAGAAAAAAGTATTAGCAAAGTGAGCAGTGGATGTTTACAGAATTAAGTGCAAAAAGGAACTGCTATAAGATAAGTATTAAGGAGGCAGCATCATCCATTTAGGTGAGAGACGGCCATCAAAAGGCAATAAGCATGTGAAACCAAAAAGGAAAACGACAAACAAAATGCAGGAGTTCAATAGTAAACACTGCCAATATGCTTATTTATTGACTGTTGGTGTAAGACCAACTGAACCATAAAGAGCGAAATTGGGCAAGGGAAGGGAAAGTGTACCTGATCAGGGTTTATTTGGTAAGGTTTCACAAAATCCTCAAACATAACAGGTGAATATCCTTTCATTCTTTCTTCCACTTCCTGAGGATCAGAAAACAAGAGATTTTGAAGAAGAGCTCTCAATCCTCACTGAATATTACTGCGAACATATAGAGTTGCTAGTAACACTTGCCAATGGGAAGGAGTAAATTGTAAGGGAGAAACCTCAGTTCTATATGATCTGTTTTTTTTTTTTCAAGTTTGGATTTACCAGTCCTGTTATCCTTGAGCATTCCAATAGTTCCTTTGCAATCATGTCCAACATGTGCCTGTTGTCCATTAATCCCTTCATTGCAATTTCTTCTGTCTCTTCAATGTACTGTTAGCACAGAGGTTTATCCTTGAAATATGTACATACACAAACACAGGACAAAAAGGGATTGCTTTGAGGGAGTGGAAGGGGGAATGAAAATAAAAATTCACCTGCACCCATGAGAAACTCCTTGTGTCTATTTTGCTGAATTCCCTTACAAAAAAACTACTCCCATCCCGAA
Organism: Parsonsia alboflavescens; assembly: GCA_028571225.1. NCBI lineage: Eukaryota > Viridiplantae > Streptophyta > Magnoliopsida > Gentianales > Apocynaceae > Parsonsia > Parsonsia alboflavescens. The sequence goes on from JAOXNR010000022.1 coordinate 17,415,746, forward strand.
ATAACCCACTTATCTTTCAACATATGGATTTGAAATCTATTTACCAGTTCTCTTACTAATTTTTTGTGTGATGCATCAAGGGGCAGGGTGAAAATTGATACCAGTAATTATTTAATTTTAGTAATTTATTATTTTTCTCCCCATAATTTGATATGATAGAAAATAAAATCAGTGGTCACAAGGACAAAATTAAACTTATAATCTCACTGCACTTACTCGCCAAATTCTATTGTGTAAACCACTCCTAGAGGAAGAGAACTATTTGATGGGGTAGGGGAAATGGAATAGACTAAAACACAAGTCAAAGAAGACTTCCTCCACGTTAAAAGTGATAGTTGTTTTCTTTTGCAACTGATAAACCACAGTATAAAAAATGGAGTTACCCTTGTCAACTCTCGAGTAAATAGTTCAGCAACTTCAAGTGACATATCTGCAGGAATCACATGAGGATCATCCCACTGTATTATCATAAAATGGTGAAGCAAGATTAGTTGGTCAGATAGGATCAAGTTTATTAGGTATGTGAAGATGGTTTTCTGAAATGGAAGCTCATGAGTTCTGCAAAAAACAGACAACTACCTTATACTTTATAAGCTCCCCATCAGGATTATCTGGCCTATCAATCAGACCAATTCTTTTTGTCAAAGCCGTAAGACCCAACCTTGGATTTGCAGGGCTTATTACCATTTCTCGAGCTATCTGAGAATATGCAAAAAAGTAGCCAGATAATGAAGCACCAAATACTTGCTAGAACCTTTTGCATTCTTAATCCCACTAATACACCAGTAATGCCTGCGTGATACATTGAACTCACTAAGAGAATCTTATTTGGATTACAGTCGCATTGGAACTTATTCATGTACCTTTGTGATCTTTTCTAAATCATCTTGCCCTCCATCAGTTACATCATTACCAAAGACAATGCGCTCAGCACATCGCCCACCATGAGCTACTATCATCTGCATCTTCATGTAGCCAAAAGTTGTATATCCTTGATCAATCATATCTTCACGAGGGTAGAAGACTGATAAAGCAGTTTCCTTCTCAAGCTCAAAAGGAAAAAAGAAAAGGTATTAAGATCAAACTGACAGAAGGTTAGACCAGTTACCACCAGGAAATGTACCTTGCCACCAGGTAGAAGCTGTGAGAATGCATGCCAATCAAAACGTGGAAACAAGTGTGCCAAAACTACATGACCAGCTTCATGTACTGCTAGAAGTCTCTTTTTTTCAAATGATACCTATCAGATAACACATTTCACAATATTACTATTAATGGAAAGAAAATTTTTCAATTTGTTCATGATAAATCGGCAGCTTTCTCTTGACAACTTTTCTGAAATGAAAAGCATACATTTTCTTCACACTTCAGCTGCTCTTCCTCCGTGAGAAGTACACCCATCCCCTCGAGCAACTGCTTGTCCAGTACATCAACTATGTCCTGCTGAAAGATTTTAGAATTCCCTTTCCTGACCTATATAAATAGTAAAGGAACCCCATGTCAGTATCAGTTAGAGGCATCACAGTACATGCATAGAAAAATCCTTGCCAAGATAAATAAACCAAGATTATGAACAGTTCCAACCTTCAAGAACATATCTTCAATGTCTTGCAAGGTTGAAAGACAAGAATGAGATCAAGAAGCAAAGATATCTTGGACCATTGAACTGAAGAAAAGGAAATGCAGCCTTGATGATATGTGTCAATGTCCATTAATGCTTCCTCAAATGCCAGGGTATAATGAATATGGGTGCAAAAGTCGCGAAGAATGATCCTAGAACCACTCAAATTATGCTTACTATCTTCTTGAGAATCCAGGACCTTAGTCAGTAATACATATTGACTGTACGCAATATCCATGACCTGAATAGCTAGTGCCTCTGATTGGTAACTGCAGATCCTAGATTGAAATATGACTCAAAGATATCTAAGTGGCCATACAAACTTCATTTTTAACTTTCAATTTAGGAAGACGAGTTATATTCAGATAAAGCAAACATGACAAATCCGGATAAGATCAATAATTTCACAATTTTACAATATCTGCAGCAGAAAAAATGTAGCAATGAAATGATAATTCTCATTTAGATGATCATGAAAGGAAATCAAAGGTACATGGCACCAAAATTAGGATACAGATTACTGGAACAGAAATAAAGTGAGCTAACTTACAGACATTATCCCAGCTTCATTGACAAGATTTCTGATATCAGCCCCAGAATATCCAACAGTGCGAAAGACAAGCTGTTGAGGTTAACCAAAGATATCTTGGAGTAAGCAGAATTACCAAGTCCAGAACTCAAAGTAGGCTAATCATCCATATGAGACCCACATTGATTTCAAAATAGAATCCAAGAAGATACAAGAATATGCTTTTTTCCAATGTTGCATGCACTTCCATGATCTTTGAAAAGTTTAGAATTTGATTGGTTACTAGTTGTCACTGGTGATATGGAATATAATACACACAATAAAGCATCATTTAACAAGAAAGGAGCCAGCTCTTTACCTTCTCAAAGTCAACATCCTCTGCAAGTTGCTTGCCCGAACTATGCACACCAAAAATTTGCACACGTTGTTTTGCATCAGGTAATCCAATGTACAAACGCCGGTCAATACGCCCAGGCCGAACAAACTCCAAGTCCAATTCATCAGGTCTATTAGTAGCACAGATGAATATAACAGCTTGTCTTAATGAAAACCTGTCTACCCCAATTTTCGCTTTCCTGGAAGCAAAGAAACATATCTATTAGGATAGATACATGTTGTGGAAAAGCAACACCTAGGGATTTATATTTCTGCCTAATTACAGTACAGCAGAATATCATACCCTAAAGCATTATCTAAACATCTGTAAAAACAGTGATTTGAATCTTACGTCTACAAGACTTTTTACTACATTTTGGAATTTTGATGAAGATCTAGCATCATAAATGGAAAGCTTCACAACAGCAAAACATGTAACTCAAGTGCTTGTTACATGCCTTTCACCATTTTACATGTCATAGTCGCATTAGGCCCATTTAAATCTCGAAGTAAAATCAGATCAGAAGAAAATAGTGATAGTGGCAGATTATAATCCTCAGAAATCACACATATAAGATGACATTTTTCTGAAATAGCATCCCAAATTTTAATAAAATAGATCATTAACCCTGCCAGATAAATGTGTTAGCTATGTTGGAGCAGTATATTCATGGTATTAAAAGGAAATACTAACTCTCCATCAAGCTGAGCAATCAGAGCTTCAAATGTTGCCCTTCTTCGGGGATCTTTACGGGCATGCCTCCCAGCAATGGCATCAATTTCATCCACAAACACAAAAGCAGGAGCCTGCAAAGGTTATCAGCAGTAACTGTGGGCTTATGAACTGAGCATGAAACCATCCAAACAGATGGGGAAAAAGAGCAAAGTGAAAGAAGAAAGCACTTAATAAGAATGATAAATACATCTATACCAAAACTGCTTTCATAAGAATTTACTTTGATGTAAAAAGGAATTGAATATGCAGATAATCAATGTAGAATTCTCAGATATACAACAACCAAATAGGTGTCACAAAAGGTTCACATCTCTGATAAAAAAATAAAATGAATTTCAAGGTCGGTACTTGAAAAACTTTTTAGATCTTGGTATGATATAAAATTTCACCAATGAATTTCATAAAGTTTTGAGATTTTAAAATTTGGTTGAACATGCTTAGACGGCGAGATTTGTATATAGGAGCATTAATTCAGTTGTTCAGGTTTAAAATGAAGGAGAAAAATGAAATCAAATTCCTTACATAGTGCCCTAAAAATTGGTTCTTGTGTTTGACATAGTATTATTTAGGCTACAATCAAAAGGTAAAAGTTTTGATTGATCTCTAAAAGGTTTACTTGCAAAAACTAAGCATCAAGTCAGACTGTGCCCTGCTGCCTGGTATAAAAGGAGTCTTACATTTCTCCTTGCAACAGAAAACATCTCATTTATTCGTGCAGCACCACTTTTCTCACTGTCTGTAAACTCTGCACCTGAAGCAAAAACAAAAGGCAGCCCACTTTGCTTTGCAAGAGTTCGAGCAAAGAGTGTTTTCCCTGTTCCAGGAGGTCCAGAGAGAAGAACACCCTGCAAAATACAAAAAGGATAGTGGATGACATTGTTATTAACTATTGGTATATTTCCAACATTTCTAGAAACCAGAACAGACGATTTTACCCGCACAAACGTCACTTTTTTCTCATAGTACTGCATGGGGTCTCCCATGTATATCATCAGTTCATCCAGCAGATCCCATGTATCTCCTCCCAATACTACTTCTTTATACATTGACTTTGTTTCACCAGCCTCACCTACGGGCTGAGTGAGTCATGAAATAAGTGATAAAAAATAACTCAACAAGGACCAAAGTATCAATTAAGAAGATAGAAAATTTACCAAAATAAAGTTTTCAGCATAAGCCATGTCAAATAGTTGGTTGTACTTCTTATAGAGCAAACGGTTTGTTGTAATATGAAGAAACATCAGAGATTCTCTTATAAACCACAAAATCAATATCCCTGGCAGTAAAGCAAATACAACTTTTAGGAAGTAATGGATTTGCCGCTTTTGGATTAGATCAACTTCAGCTCCAGAACTTGATATCGCCTCAAACAAGAATGGATCAAGTGGAATATCAACCTGAGAAAGCAATGAATAAGATTATATAGTTCAATTGAAATCACTCCTCTCTCTTGCATAGGAAAGAGATTCAATACTCACAACATACTCTAAGGGGAAACCTTCATTCATTGTGACATACAATCTTTTTAGGTCCTCTGTGAAGACAACAGCGGCAACCTGGAAAACAAAACCAAATCCGGATAACAAGCTAAGTATTAAATCAGTCCAAATGCCATGAAGCACATTTTTAAACCTAGCATCTGTACTATGTTTCTCTTGTGCATAAGCAAATAACTTCTCCAGTATAACATAAATAACATGGTCACTAATTCTTTAAGAAGTTTCAACACAGCATAAACCACCACATATTAACTGCAAAATTCACGGTCCCATTGTCTCACAGAGAAATAAAGAGTCCAGAAGGTATCCCAAAAGCTTCATGTCTTCTAGCCATGTAAAAACAGCACAAATAATTGCTCCATCAGGAGATTGAGTTTTACAGTAACAAAGTATCTTTTTGCATAGGCACTATCTGTACTCAGGACCACAGCTTATTGTTAAATGATTAAATTGTACTCCTACCTACTAGGTTAACCCTTCTTAGTAGGTGAAAATCTAATAGTTATGTTCCAAATAGTAAGAAGAAACATAAACAAGGAGGGGTTGAACCATATACCTCTGAAGAATCAAGTTTCTGAAGAAAATAGGTGTAAGGAAGTTTTGGACGGTAGCGCCACCATCTTTTAGAAATCCACAATGCCCTGTTTCCATGGCTCTTTTTGGCCTTCTCAACTACACCTTTTCGTAGACTGTTCTCAACCTCTTTCATGTCAAATTCAACAACATATTGTGCTTTTAGGGAATCTATTTGCTCAGCTAACTTGTCCTTCCAAAGAATTTCTTTCCATGCTTGAAGCCTTTCACGCCATGTTCCTTGAGTTTCCAGATTTTCAACTTTAAAAGACAAGGAAATGTGAAAGGTAAGAAACATCATAAATCAACCCTGAAAAGAGAAAAGACCATTAAAAAGCTTTTAGATTCTATTACGAGGAGATGACTGCAGACTCAACAAAAAAAAAAAAAAAAAATCTGTTTGTCACATATTCAATTGCTAGAGATATCTTTCAATTGCTGTTGGAACTCTCCTGTATGGGTTGGGGAATTTGGGGCGGGGGCATTAACTAACCTGAAATTCCCAGATCTTCCTTCAAAGCCATCTTATCTTTTGCATCCAATCTCTCATCATGGTCTATAATTTCTTTAACGTTTTCTGTGGGAATATCAACATCATCGTCCCAAGCATCCTCCCCAACATAAGAAGTATCATGCATAAGTGTTTCCCCAGGTCCTTCAATGAATTTCTTCAGCTTTAGGCCCTTTGGAGTAGTCTTCCTCCATAAACCCCTTTTAAACCTGAATAAGAGAGCATCAATTAAAGGCACAACCACGACTAGGACAAAGATCTTCCACAGAAAGAAAAAAATGCATGAGATCAAGTTAATTGAAGGAAGACTCATGATACTATGTAGCATTGGCGAAGACTTTCAGAGCATGAACGACACTAGGTGAATGATAGTTATCTTTTTTTCTCTCTTTTATTATTATTAGTACTAGTTTCCTGTGTATCAGTTAGCAAATAATTATGTGTCAGTTAGCAGATAAAAATGAGTTATTGAGCAGATTATGTCTTCCCTTCTCATGAAAGGTTGCAGTTGGGCTGGCCTACCTTTCTGGCTATGTTTCAGAAGAAATGGCATGTTCATCCATGCCAACGTTTGATTAAGAGGCAAGAAACAACCAGACTAATGGTTCTGCAATACAAGTTAGCTAAAACATATCCATATTTTTCAACTTTAGGGATTCCATGTTTAACTGCTCAACCATCAAATAGAGGAAGATGCCACAGTCAAACATAGGTTATCGAGACATGTAGATATAAGGGCCATGGAGCTTCTTATCACTAACTCAACAATGAAAGATTAATTTAGATTAGTATATAACAAATACTGTGTGACATAGTACAAAATAGCCTATTTCCCAATTCAACTGAAGTTGTTTTGCGAATACGATATAAAGATTGTGCTCACCTCTTGACATTTGTAGGAGTGGGCTCAGGAATCAATGCCTCCATATATGCCTCAGTCAGCTCACGTTTTTCTCGATCAATAAAGGGTGCTCGAACAGAAATGTAAATCCTTTGAAAGGAAAATATGGTAGCAACAAGATACAAGATTAAAACCCCAATTCTTTTAGCGTCCCAGTTCTTAATATCCTGAGAACAAAAATCCAACAATATTGTTCAGAAAAATAAAGTCCTCTGCCTTTTTGTACAACCATGAAACATAAATACCGTCTACCAATATCCAGTAACATATCTTCCTACATTGATTCTAAGTTATAGAGATATCGTAAGCCTGATAAGAACTCTTTGATTCAAAGTAAAGAAATCAGAAACCGGATGATCGTGAAATATCATCAGCTTGCTAATTATACATTTCCAGTTAAGAAAAGAAGTGACCCATGAAGAAGACTAAAATTTGTACCTTCCATCGTTCCCATTTATTCCAATCCATAAAAACAGGAACCAACTCGGACCTAAAACGTTCCAGCTCGTTCTGGCCCCTATTAATGGACTGCTGAACCCGACCAGTGAACTCAGACAGCAAAGAATTAGCACTTTGGAAATCCAACCCAATTTCTTTCTTGACAGAGTAGCCCAAATTTTTAAAGAACCGTTCTGAACCACGGCGAATAGACTGGGAAAGATGCAGCCAGGAGAAGCCGCCAGACCCACTTGGATTCATAGAAGAAGCTAAAAAGATGGGCCTTTTTCGGCGGGAAAGCTTCGTTCTGTAACTGGAGGGCAGTGATAGAAGGGGCTTGGGATGAAGATGATGTGTAAATTTGTTTTGGCTGAACGGCGTTGTTGTTGAGGCCCTGTAAAATGGGCGATGAACTCCGGAAGAAATGCAGCCTACTTCCATAGTATCCCAATAAGATGAAGAAGACGGCGACCAATTGTTATCATTCAATCCAGAAACTCTAGAGGAACTGGTAATGGCGGATGAGTGATGATTTCCAGCATTCTTGTTGCAGTGCTAGCTTTGCTCTCCGCTGGAGGTTCTCGGAGGTTTTTCGTAATTTTATCTTCAAGAAACAAACCTGGAGAGACAGCGCATTCCAGAGATGCAATGATCTTAAAGAAAAAAAATACTAGTTGTATTTTTGAAATTTAATTAAAATTTTTAACTACCAATTAACTTTTTTTAAGAAAAAGATTGAGAAAATTATTTAATTTTTTTATATAGTACAGGAAAATTTATTTGTTCTTTTTAAAGATAATTAATTTTTTAAAAAATGAGTAAAATCTTCAAAGCAATTGAATCTAGGAAAAAAAAGAGGGTGGGGTGAGGGAGCAATTTATGAATGGAGATGTATATTGCATAAAACTGTTACTGTACATGATGGAATGAGGCGTAATGCCCCACAATACAAGTACTGACCAGTATTTAAATAGAAATTCTTCCAGTCAGATCACCTGATAAAAATTGTTACAGAATGAAGATACAAGACTTTCTGCAAAAAATCAACTACATCATAAAACCTTGCCTTCTTTTCCCCAGTAAGAAATGAGTAAATGACTCAGAAATTCTGTAACTCTTTTTACTTCAACATTCAGGATGCACAAAATGTGATGTTGTATTCTCCAGGGCACCTACCTTGTCATATCCATACGTTTAACGCTCCAAGTTCCCACCACCAGTTAGCAGATCTGCCTGACAAAGTTGGTTCTTGGAATGGTATATAGTACAGGCTGCATCTGCATGGGAGAATGGGGTTTTTTCACTGCTCGGGTAGCTCTTCTATCACTGTATGCTGCCTTTTTGCGACCTAAGTATATGAGCTGTGACCAGTTATTAGAGCAAAGGAACATAAGAAACACCACCTAGATACCAGGACTTTGTTCTGTGGTTCATCATTTTGTAGCCATGGCTTCTTCAATTTTCTTAATGACTATGCTCAAGTTGCTTCCGGTTTCCAAAGCTCTGACAGCTGCTCGATGAGCATATTTGTGCCATTTGAGCAGATTATAAGATTGCAGCACTGACCACCTTGCTTGATTTGACATCTATACAAAATTTTATGTAATGAGACAACACACGAGAGATCAAGACAAAAAGGTAGATTCATCAAAGAAAGACCTGTGCAACAGAGAGTGGGGGATCCAGAAGAACACATATGCTCCTGAATAAATTTTCATCGTTCTCTCCTCCCTCAGCTTCTCCATAGATGAGTGCCTCGGCGGCAATGCCAGCAAAGAGAACCATGGAGTACCTGACCATTTGGAAATGACTTCAAAGATATAATATCTGCAGAATCCAAATATATGCTTCATCTGTACAAGCATTTCTAAACCGATAATACTATGTAACTTCGATTCAGGTAATTCAACATTCAGAGAAAAAACGTTTAACCTGTGAAGCACATTTGGGAGGCTAAACAAAACGGCCTAGTTACATAGAACATTAAATGGTAACATGATAGAGGAGAATAAAAGGTCAACAAGTGCACGACTGTGTTTCATTTTTTACATAACATCAAAAAGAGAAAGAAATTGGATTCATTCATCTGCCCAGAGAGCAAAAATTTTGAGCATTCTTTATTAAGATACTGTTGGACAGATGAGCAAAAAAGGAAATTTGATCCACTTAAGGAAGAGAAAAAGATTCTCAAGGATTTGGCGTATCCCACCTGTCAAAGGCAGAACTACTCAACCTGCCTTCAGAAAGCTCATTTTGCAACCCCTCATCCCAAAACTGAGTTCCTGCCTGGAAGAAAAGTGCAAAATGACTTGTATGATCGATTGAGGGATTATTAGTTGGCCAAATTACTAAAGCAAGTCCACAATGAGAAAGGCCAGGATAAGTGGGAAATCCAGCATTTGGCAAGTTCATGAACCAACAAAGATGTTCATGTTGGATATCAAATGGTTAATAATAAACATTAGGAAACTGTTTTAGACCACATTAGAACGAGAAGTACACATGCATCTCTGTTTATATGCTGAGAGTTTCAGCCTATAATGGATGGCTTCAAAAAAGCATCAAACCTGGGTAAGTTCATAGATGATGTGTGAAAGTTTATCTATGCACATATAAGAAATTGGTTCAAGGTATCATTTAAGATATCACAAAATACATGTTTTAGAAGTTACCTGCCCTTGAATGCCCATCTGCATTGCAACGATTGGATCTAAAATTACACCGCGAATTGGACAACCCATTAGGTATGCTGCAACTCCCATGCAAACCAAAAAAAAGAATGAGCATTCTCAGTCATATTATTACCTTAAACACCTAACTGAGCCCCAATTGTGGGAGGGTGCTAAGTAGAAAATATACCAGATACAAATACAAATACTTCTTAGCATTGTGAGCATAGGAAAGGCTACCTTGCAGAAAAAATATCAATTAAATGACAGACTTTACCATAAGTTGTTCCAGAAAATTACAAAATACAACAAATTGCAGCATAAGTTAAACATCTGGAAGGAAACAAAGATCCAGAGATTCTTGATATTTACCAACAAGGAGATGGCCTGCTTCATGCACTATAATTCGTCGCTTATGAGGAGGCCAAACACTTGATATCTGAGCCAAGCAGGAACCACCAAGAAATATAGCATCCAGACCAGCCAATGCCAATACGGCTGCAAGGTTAGGCCTGATATCTATTCCTTTATTTAACAAATATGACACCCCAGCAAGTAAACCAAATAGGACCACACTAGAACTTCCCTGGAGGCCCCACTTCTTTGGTGAAAGTTTTGACACTGGAAACGAACATGTATTTCAGCTTAAGAAAAGGGCAGAAAAACATCAAGTTTCTGAGCGTGACACAAACAAGTGCTGTATAGAGTATAATAAATTGAAGAGGATGACGTGTTACAAGTATTCTATATTCTTTTCAAGCACTGCACCTTCTAAACCAGTTGCTGACTTTAACACCGTTGGTGTAATCTCTCTTGGTCCTTCCAGTACTGTAATAAGAAAACAGATAAACCTATTTAGGCAAATACTCTAAAAAATGCTAATAGTCATGCATACACCATTGAGAGAAATTTGGGATAATCACGTTAACATAATTAGAATTTCCAAAAGGTAGATATGGTAAAATGTATGCAAGAAAAGATAGATAGAAACTCCAGGGCAATAATATAATATACTTCCCAAAATATGTATATTACTAGAATCAAGACTTCAGCGCTCGGAATTGGTAGGCAGTTCATCATCTTGTCCATAAAGGAAACAATTTGCTTTTAAGGGAACAGACAGACTACCACGCAGAAGAGTAAAGCGTAGTGGCATAAAATTTACAAAAAGAGAGAGAACAAGAAAAAGTCTGTTTTGTCACACTCACAAGGAACCGTGAGATTAACAAATACGTGGGGAGATTTTGGCAAAGACAACAAGAATCGATATTAAAGGAAAGATCTTTTTTTGCAGCCAACATCATTTGTTCACTATCAGAGAAGAGAATATGTATTGAATTATTCATTGCGGCAGCAGTCAGAATAGATTTACCAATATTGCGGCATTTCCCAAAACTGGGCAAGCGGCCCCTGTCCTTGAGAAAGACATAGGCACTCCCAACAAGTCTCATATCATCAGCATTCAAGCAAGCATCCAAAACATTCCAATCCCTCTGTAACTCAAAGGAGCCAAACCCACCACCTCCCAAACCCACTGACCCGGATGACGCCTGAATGGAAGAATCTTGGAGTTTTACAGAAATATCTTGTAGCAAGCGAAGTGCTCGAGCAAGGTTTTTCTCCTTCACAGCTTCTTCATAATCTTGCCACTCTCTTAAAGCTCTGATGGCAGTATAGTCTAGACTTTTCCTGAAGAACACTGGCCTCCGTCCTTGTGGGCTTCGTGAAGAGAAGATTGTTCGGGCAGGGAAATTGTTGAAGGGTAAAATTAGCATGGGAATTGTGAGGTGCAGAGAGGAAGAACATAGGAAAATGGCCATTACTGCATTGTTTGTGATCACAAGGTCGCAATTTTTGCTTTCCAGAGCTCAAGAGGTTTGAACTGAAATATCTTAAACATGGTGGATCGGGCTGTTTGTTTCGGTTTGGGTGACGATGAGTCGATCACATCCTTGGGTAGGAACCAAGACCCATTTCTTAGAAATTTCCTTTTCTGTTTCTTTTTTTTTCCGATGTAGTAAAAAGAATCGCATTTCTATTTTTACTATAAAATAAAATCCATTAATTAAAATACTTCTCTATTAAAAAGAAAAGAAAATGTGAAAAAAAAGCGTAGCGGCAACTTGAGCCTGAAAATCACCAAGGAAAATCACATCATGGTCACAGGCTAACACCTGCCTACAACGGAACCGATGCTCTAATGTTAGAGCCTCTGAAAATCATCGAACATCTTCGACCTCTCCTCAACGATAAGAGAAATCCAATGGACACCCAAATCCCACCTCATTCTTCCACGTCCACGAATACCCCAACTTTCTCTGTCCCGTCCCTTGCCTTCAATCAACACTGACACTATTCTTCCTCCTTCCGGGTATTCTCAACCAGCACACTCCGAAGTCTGAAACTTTTGGACTTAACAATGGCGTCAGCAGCCGCACCACACACTTTCTCTGCCATTCGCTCTACTTCATCATCCACCACCAGAGCCACCACTATCAATGCCCCATCTACTAGCTTCCTCTTCAAGACCCCACTCAGACGCCTCGGCTTTTCTGGAGCAGCCGCTGACCCAATTTTCACTCATCATGTTGCCACCAAGCTCCGATCCCTCAAGGCCTCTGCCAAGCCCGTTAGGGGTGTCGCCTCCATGGCCAAGAAGAGCGTTGGCGACCTCTCTGCGGCTGACTTGAAGGGCAAGAAGGTCTTTGTCAGAGCTGATTTGAATGTCCCTCTTGATGATAACCAGAACATCACCGATGATACTAGGATTAGAGCTGCTGTGCCCACCATAAAGCACTTGATTTCTAATGGGGCTAAGGTCATTCTTTCCAGTCACTTGGTAAGTTGATAAAGATAAGAGTTATTCAAATTCTCAGTTCCTGCTATTATGATCTATTGAATTGTCTTTTATTTATTTCTTTTTATGGGGCTGATGGTGGTGGGTTTCTTCTGCAATGGCACCTGATGTCTTGTACATTGTTCCTTAATCACTGTATATGCAATGCCGTTGGAGCTTTTCCCAACTCACCTTCAGATTTAATTTCAATTCAATTTCAATTTCAACTCGTTCTTGATTTGCTGTCATTCTCAATTTATATAAATTGCTGTTGTTCAATGAATTTCTATTTTTGCATATTAATTTAAGCTTGAGCTGCAAAATTTATCTGTAATACTGTATAACTGAATTAAGATGGATGCTAACTTGCTGTTTGAGGGTACCCTTCTCTTCAAATTGCCATCTTTATGCCACTTTGACTATTCTTCGAATTGCCACCTTCAAGCCACCACCTTGACTATTCTCTTGATTACGTAGTTGGTAATTGGCTTAATCCTGTCATTCTGTTTCAAATGTCAACATATATACTTTGTTTTGCTGCAGGGTGTGATGTGTGCATATTCATTGTGGAGTGTTTTGTTTGTCTGTTTTCAACATTGTTATACTGGGTTTTTTTTTTTTTGGGCAGATGCATTCGATACACAGTACTCAATCAAAATTTGTGTTATTTTTCTCAGGGGCGACCAAAAGGTGTGACTCCAAAATACAGCCTGGCACCTCTTGTACCCAGGTTATCTGAATTACTTGGTATTCAGGTGCATCTCTTCAGAAGTAGTCTGCATTTATCCTCAGAAAAAACAAAAGAGAAACTTGATTTTGTTACCAAAGGGTTAAGATGCAATATCTTTATCTTTTTTCCTTTTTGTTCACTGAACAGGTTGTCAAGGCTGATGACTGTATTGGTCCAGAGGTTGAAAAGTTGGTAGCTTCACTTGCTGAGGGTGGTGTTCTTCTTCTTGAGAACGTGAGGTTTTACAAGGAGGAAGAGAAAAATGATCCTGAGTTTGCTAAGAATCTTGCCTCTTTGGCAGATATTTATGTAAATGATGCATTTGGTACTGCACACAGAGCACATGCCTCTACTGAAGGAGTTACAAAATTCTTGAAGCCTTCAGTTGCTGGTTTCCTTTTACAGAAGGTCAAACTCTGTTAGTGGAATATTCTTGCCATTTCATTGTTTTCTTTTTCTGGATTTTTAAGAACTGAACTTGTGTTTTGTTGTAATTCAAGGAATTGGACTATCTAGTTGGGGCAGTTTCAAATCCAACAAGGCCATTTGCTGCCATAGTAGGCGGTTCAAAAGTTTCCTCAAAGATCGGAGTAATAGAGTCACTCTTGGAAAAGTGTGACATCTTACTTTTGGGTGGTGGAATGATCTTCACATTCTACAAAGCTCAAGGTCTAACAGTGGGATCTTCACTGGTAGAGGATGACAAATTAGAACTCGCAACAACTTTACTTGCGAAGGCTAAGGCTAAAGGAGTTAGTCTTTTGTTACCTGCTGATGTTGTTGTGGCAGACAAATTTGCTCCGGATGCTCAGAGCAAGGTCTCTGTTCAAAATTGCTAGCCTTTAATGGATGTGGTTATAGGATCATCATTGCACCGAAACTTTCCTTGTAACTACTAAGTGGCTAAAAGTATTATGCTGATCATTGCAGGTTGTGCCAGCATCTGCCATTCCAGATGGTTGGATGGGATTGGATATTGGACCAGATTCTGTTAAAACATTCAGTGATGCCTTGGAGACGACAAAAACTGTCATCTGGAATGGGCCTATGGGAGTGTTTGAATTTGATAAATTTGCTGTCGGAACAGAGGTAAGATGTGAAGCTTTTTTCTTTGCTTTGGTTACATCCTTGTATCTGCCTTTCCCCAGTTAAAGGACTTTGTCCTGGACTTCTCTTTTATCATTCTTGAATTGGTAGCATATGATTGCATTGGACTCCCTACCAACAGTCATTGAAGCTGTGCTGGGGACCGATTCCATCTATCAGCACTTAGCCTTTTCCTTAACCCAATTATCTATCCTGCCCATTGTAACCTTTTTACCAAACCAGTTTAAATAGTTTTCTTGATGGGCCTTTCCTGATGGAAGCTACTTGGAAACTGCCAGTTGAATGAAATCTATATTTTCAAAACATATATGTTTAGTTTCTGATTATCCTAATAACCAACTACCTTTCTGAAAGAACGGCTGAAGTCCTTCTTTGATGTCTCTTGGCTATAATCCCTCACTCCCCCTATAAGCTCCCTTTCTCCCCTTTCCTGGCGAGGCGGGACTCGCCTCATAAACAGCCAGATCATCCCTGAGATTGTGAGCCTTGTAAAGATCTCCTTAAACTCTTTACTGCAGAATAATGTCCAGCAACACTTGAATATGTTTCTTGTTGGATTTTCTCTTGCTTTGCAATAGTAATGTTGATAGATTACACAATTGTCTTGCAGGCTGTTGCTAAGAAGCTAGCTGAACTAAGTGGGAAGGGAGTGACAACAATTATTGGAGGAGGAGATTCCGTTGCAGCCGTGGAGAAGGTTGGAGTAGCTGGTGTCATGAGTCACATATCCACCGGAGGTGGTGCAAGTTTGGAGCTTTTGGAAGGCAAAGAACTTCCAGGAGTCGTTGCTCTTGATGAAGCCATCCCAGTTGCTGTGTGAGACAAAACAAATGTTAAACCGATTTTCCGACATAGTCAGTTTTCCATGTTATTTGTGTCTGTAAACGGGAGATACGGAATGATATGAGCTCGACCTGTAGATTTTCACCTTGGGCTTAATTACGAGGTCATGATTTAGTGCTTCTTGTTCAAATCAACTGAATAAACTTCAACATTTGAAAAGTGAATGTTTCTTGTTTCCTTCCACTGTCATAAATTATACGACTGTTGTCACTTCTGATCCTTTGCCTAGAAAAAATGATAGTGATTCAAATCAATGCTTGGAAAGCTCTAACCAGGCTGCTTGAGAATTCCTGTTCCATGCATGCCAGCCTAGTGGAAATGTAGGATGCTAACTAAACGTCGACTGATCATAGATCTCATCCACCTCACCCCCACACCCTGCCCTGCAGGCCAGGTCAAGACCTATGTCATGAATCAGTCTCGAGAATTTTAAAATAATTATATTTCTGGGTTGCATGCTTGGAAATGGATGTCTTGATCCTGGTTTTATGGATGTGCAAGGTCAACTCTTTCCTAGTGTTTTCTTAATTATATTTTCAGCTGAGAATGAAAAGAATGGACTTGGAGATGTAATCCCAAGCTCAAATTTATTAAATGATGTTGTGCTTAACTAAAAAGAAATAATAATCTAAGAAAAATAAAGGGTGCTCTTATAATAACAACTCGGATGTTAAATGGATTTTGGTAATTGGTGAAAGCAGTAAAAAAAATTTATGTAAATTCAAGTTTATTTCTTTAACTAAATACTCAAATATATATATATATATACTAAATTTAAGTTACTAAAAATGGCATAAAATAAGAAAATTTAAAAGTTATTATCAAATATCAATTTTGAACAAAATAAATAAATAAAAGAAAGTTCCAAAAACTCATATTGGGATTGTAAACACTTCTTTCCATCTTTAGTATCCAAATATCCAATTCCCTTATACTATTCCTCGGCTAAGACCATATTTTTATTTTAATATCCAAATTTTACACTTATCTCTTCACTTTTTCAAAAATAAATAAAATTTCCAATTTAAATCTTTAGTGAAAAAATGGAATATTCTAAAGGAGTGAAAGAATATCCTCTAGGTTCTTTGCTTGAACCAAAAGCTAGAAATTGTAGGCTTGGTATTTCCTGACCCTTCTTTTACCTCATCAATGATATAAATATATATATATATAAATACTTTTGTAAATATATTTTATTAATAAATTTAAAAAATATATATTAAATTCTAAGAATATTTTCTTTAAATAGGATAATAAATATTATTTTTTAATAATGTAGAAGAAAGATTAGAATATTTGGAGTCATAATTGTATTACTATGAAATACGAACAAACTCAATACACTTAGGGATGGCAATAGGGCAGGTCATGGCAGGTTTTTGAAAACCCAGACCTGCCCTGCCCTGCCCTTCTTGGAGCTAGGCCCGCCCTGCCCCGCGACCTGCCACGGGTTTCTTAACTCAGGCCTGTGACC
>JAOXNR010000022.1:17432628-17466261 GCA_028571225.1 Parsonsia alboflavescens
TATAATTATAAAATGTGTATATTAAACAGGGCGGGCCAGGTCACCGGCTAACCCCAGGCCCGACCTGACCCGTGCGCGGGTCTCCTCTATAAAATCCATACCTGCCCCATCCTTAAACGGGTCAGGTAAAACCTGCTCCAAACAGATCAAGTCAGGCCAGGTATCCATCGGGCCAGATCATTTTGCCATCCCTAAATACACTTAGAAAAATTCTACAATATTTTCGGGAACTGCATGGAAATAATTAAAAATGAAAATTAGAAAAAGTAGAAATTTGTTGAGGAAAATGATTTCCGTGGGCTGAGCCCACCGTCCTAACCAAACAGACACCGAAAATTCGTGAGCGCACAACACCCGTCTTTCTCCTCCCACGGACTTTTCCACTATATATCTATTGGTCACTCCTCTCGACCCTTCCACTGCCCTTCATCGTTTTCATCACTGTAAGCCTCCCCGTTTTCTTCGAATCTCTGTAAAATTGCTTCATTTCTGTCATTATTTAGGGTTAATTTTTTGATTTAATTTTTTTCTGGATTTTTGGTAGGAAAGAGAAATTGAAATTGTTACTAGCAGCGATTGTTGATAATGGCAACTAAGAAGAGCGTTGGATCACTTAAGGAAGCTGATCTGAAGGGGAAGAGAGTCTTCGTCAGAGTAGATCTGAACGTGCCACTCGATGACAACTCCAAAATCACCGATGACACCAGAATCCGTGCCGCCGTTCCTACGATCAAGTACCTCATGAGCAACGGTGCCAAAGTTATCCTCGCTTCTCACCTTGTATGTATCTCTCTCAGTCTCTCATTCATCTCCTTTCATTCTTCTAATTAGATCATTGCATTGCGTCAATACTCTATGTGCATCGTTGGAAATAGGAGCTTATTATTTCAAGTGTCTGATATTTTAACATTCCTGCTGCTTAAATCTGTGAGTCACGTATATTAGTGATGGTCAGATCAGAAAATAGGGTCACGGAATGGAAAGAAATTGAACTACGGACTTTTCTCCGTTTCATCTTATCTGTTAGCCAAACGTAGGCATGGATCTTCTTCACCTGTTTCCGTGTTATCGTAAACCGATATGAGTGTTTTTCTAAAGCTTTTTTTCCTCTTTCAAGAATGTTTGGAATAAGCATTAAATGGACAGCTGGAATACATTAGAGGACATCTCTTGTTGGAAGTTTTGAGCTTCTCTTGAAGTGTTCATGCTATTTTTCCTGGTGCCGCTCTTTGTTAGTGATGTTTCCTTTTAGTATGTGCTTTCTTGTATTTCTTAAGCTTCTGTAAACTACTAATTAATTCACATGATCTGTTATCAGGGACGTCCAAAAGGAGTCACCCCAAAATACAGCTTGAAGCCTCTTGTACCCAGACTATCTGAGCTCCTTGGTGTTGAGGTCTGTTTAGTAAATTTGGGGATTTGTTCATCTGGATTAAATTTCACAAGCTGAGAAGTTTCTCTAATACTCTTTCTGCACAATCAACAGGTCAAGATGGCAGATGATTGTGTTGGCGAAGAGGTCCAGAAGTTGGCAGCTTCCTTGCCCGAGGGAGGTGTCTTGCTTCTGGAAAATGTCAGATTCTACAAGGAGGAGGAGAAAAATGATGCTGAATTTGCAAAGAAGTTGGCTACGCTTGCTGATTTGTATGTTAATGATGCATTTGGAACTGCACACAGAGCCCATGCTTCCACTGAAGGAGTTGCCAAGTTCTTAAAGCCTGCTGTTGCTGGATATCTCATGCAGAAGGTTTGTCATTGCTTGTCTGATTGTGTCGCGTTGCCCATTGCGCTATAATTGTTAGAGTTTATATTACCTGAGAATGTTATGGAGCTATTGGATATCTTAGATTTTTGATTTATTTGTTCTTGGTATGATGTTCTGAAACTGCAGAACCTGTCCAGATGTGATTCATTGGCATGGGATAATTGAGATAATTGTCAATCTCTGTGAAGTTAGTCAAGCATTTATATTATGAAATGAGTATCTTTATTCTTCTTCAATTCGTTTATTCAGGAGCTTGATTATCTGGTGGGAGCTGTGGCCAAACCCGAGAAGCCATTTGCTGCAATTGTTGGTGGCTCAAAGGTGTCAACCAAAATTGGTGTGATTGAGTCCCTTTTGGAGAAGGTCGACATCCTTTTGCTTGGTGGAGGAATGATCTTCACATTCTATAAGGCCCAAGGTCACTCGGTTGGATCCTCAATTGTGGAGGAAGACAAGCTTAGTCTTGCTGTATCACTCATGGAGAAGGCCAAGGCAAAAGGTGTATCTTTGATGCTTCCAACTGATGTAGTTGCAGCTGACAAGTTTGCAGCAGATGCCAACAGCAAGGTGAGCAATTTTTAACTGCCTATAATTCTTAGAGCTTATGAAATTTTAAAATAATTTCCATTTCGTACAGTTTTTGCTGTCCATATGTGGCCATTTGCAGTGAGATTTTGTCATCATTTAGATTGAAATTTATTCAATGTGCAGATTGTTCCAGCTTCTGGAATTCCTGATGGTTGGAGCGGATTAGATATTGGACCAGACTCCATCAAGTCATTTAGCGCCGCATTAGATACCACAAAAACCATTATTTGGAATGGACCAATGGGTGTGTTTGAGTTTGAAAAATTTGCTGCTGGAACAGAGGTACAATATAGACCTAAATGTCATTTTTGTGTTATAATGGACATGAATGATGTTTAATGTTCTGAGAATTTTGCAGGCTATAGCAAAGAAATTGGCAGAGCTTAGTGGCAAGGGAGTGACGACAATCATTGGAGGAGGAGATTCAGTTGCTGCAGTGGAGAAGGCGGGGCTTGCCGACAAGATGAGCCACATCTCCACTGGAGGTGGTGCAAGCTTGGAACTTCTCGAAGGCAAACAACTTCCTGGAGTTTTGGCCCTTGACGATGCTTGAAGAGATATATTTTTTTTTTGGGTCCTATTTTCCTCATTGTAAACGCCTACATAATTATGTCAGGTTTGGTTTTGCTGGAAGCAGATTAGTTGAGATCAGAACTGAGCTGGCCTTAAGATTTATAACTACAGGTTCGAGTTTGAATAAATTTTCACGTGGCATGACTGGATGTGAAATGCCTAATGGTGTAATTTTGAGGATATTAAATGTGGGGAAGCCAAACCAGGCAGAGTGGCCTTTGGTTTCTAAATTTTGTTAATTGAAAGTGTTATGCATTTTCTCTAATAGCATCTTTCCTTATTTTCACTGCATATTTAGTATGAGAAGAGTCCAGACACCGGTATCTGTTCTCAAAAAAGGGAAAACAACAGAAACGGGTTTTCTATTTAAAGGGCAAAACCATGCTTTTAATTTTTCTTCTTCTGAATAGATTAAAGTGCAAAACTTGATGATGGCAAGATACTAACATAAATTGAAGATTAGTCCTGTATTAGTTCACGACCATTGAACAAACAAACCTCTCTAATGTATATTCCTTGGAAGTGTTTTTGGTTTTTCTTCCCCCTTATTTTTGTGGATCTTTCACTCTCTGGATTCTTCTTGAATAATCATAATTGCCTAAAAGTTTTCTGGATAAATTGGTATGGTCATTAACTCATCCAAATTTCAACTGAAGTCCCCGAAAATGTTACCAACAAAATCTATGTAATACCCAACGACGAGGGAGTAATTAAATTACATGATATTTTGTTACCTTAAAAATTCCTTAAATGCTTGAAAAGACTAAAAATATATTTCTTCTCTCACTGAATATAAATTATTTTAATTAATTTTCTCATCAATAATTATAAGTAATGATGGTTAGTTATTTAGTTTTTGAAGATATTTTTTTTATATTATCTCTCTAATAAAATTATATTTAAAATTTTAAAAAAGTTATTAAAAGATATTTTTTTTAAAAAAAATTAATGTTTGCAAAACAACCGTAATGACTTATATCTAATAAGGATGGAAAGAGCAATATTTATTTATCACAAGCTTTTTTTTCCTTATGTTTTTGGGATATTTTGGTAGAAGGAGAGAGAGAGTTGGCTACTCTGATTCAAAAAGCGATTTATGTATAGCAATATCAAGAATCAGGGAGAGGCAAGGAGCCATGAATCTTGCACGTGGTTTTTGTGCCAGAGGTTTCCCACATCCTCCATTCTGCTGGACAGCCATCACATCGCAGTATTGCCATTTCAACAATTCCTTTGCTATTCCTTTGCTAGACTCCTCCTATTCTCCGTCGTTACAGTTGAACTCGAGTAGAACAACGAACCTTAGAAATGTGTCATCAAATGCAGCGGCAACCGTTAATTCACCATCAACTGATTCCTCTCCTCTTTCAGGTTTTCTTTGCATCACTTTGGTCTTCAGTTGTTTCGGTATTTATTGCAAGGATTTAGATGTTTATTCTTCTCAGGGCTAGAGGAAGTTATGATGGGATATGTGTTTGGAAAGAAGAAAGCCACAGAAGTTGTTCATTCGTAGGTATTTCGTCATGATTTCATCTGGGCCTTCCATTCTGCTAAAAAAATTATTTCATTTTACAAGAAAATTGCTGAGAATACGCTTCTATCTGTTGATGCACATAAGCAAGTGAAGCAGTTTAGAACTTGAAAAGTCTCATTGAAATATATATACTTTCTGCAATCTAATCAACGCAGACCTAAAACTTTTTGAAGTTATGGCAATTTGGAGTTAGATTTTTATTATTATTATTTTTCTTTGTGACTCCCCTAATTGTGAAAATGCTTCTCCTTACTAAAATTTTGTAGAAACTGAATATAGGATTTGCATTTAGTAATTCAAGGCATCATCTTCTTCTTGTGGGAATTCAAGATTATGTTTTTTTTTATCTTTTCCTTTTCACTTTCACTTTCCACCCAGATTGTGGAAGCACGTTATCCAGAAAGGAGATGTGGTTATTGATGCAACTTGTGGGAATGGTCACGATACCTTAGCACTAGTAAGGATGGTTGCTGATAAGACAAGTGGAGGCCGCGTTTTTGCAATGGATATCCAAAAGGTTGCTTTGGAAAGTACGTCATTTTTACTGGACCAGTTTCTTAGTCCAGATGAGGTGATTGAGACCATGATCTCTTCATGCATTTCATCTTGATAACACTAACAGAACATTACCTATGCGGCTATGCCTTCTGTCAATTTTGCCATAATCAATAAAATCAGTGTATTAAATAGAGTGCCAAATGCAAGAAGCCCGATTGAGAGAGACTTGACTTTGATGCTTAGTTTAGTACAGTTTCCTCATGATCAAAGTCAGTAAACTACCAAATGAATCAAATGACTAACCAATTTGATAGGCAGAACACTTTTTCGTTGCACATTGTGTTTCTGTTGTCCTTGTCTCTCTCTATTTTGGCAGTTGCGAAGTTGATTGCTTCAATAGATCATGTTTATGTCCTTAATTTTGTACTTACAAGAATGTTTGAACTCCAAATTTTAGATGTCAACGGTAATTTTTCTTTCTTTCTCATCCCAATCTGGCATCGTTGTAGGTCTTTTCTTTGAGATATGACATGAAATTCTCATTCTGAAACTTATTTGATGTTTGCTTGGCTATTTAGAGAGAACGTGTGGAGCTATTTCTAATGTGCCATAGCAGAATGGAGGAAGTTGTTCCCGGTGGTGTTGCTGTGAGGTATTACTTTGACTTGAATGTGAGAATGACATGTACAATTATTTAGTCAAGTAAGTTGATTAAATTTACCTCCTTGGTGGATTAACCATGTCTTATGTCTGATCTAGATTAGCTGCATTCAACCTGGGGTACCTTCCTGGAGGTCCAAAAAGTATCATTACAAGGTCGGACACAACATTACTTGCATTAGAGGCTGCCAAGAGAATTCTTGCTCCAGGGGGCTTCATCACTGCAGTGGTTTATGTGGGCCACCCAGGTGGACGGTAAACAGTCACTTGCTCTCTCTTAAATGAGTGATCCTCAGTCCCTCATTCCCCTTTTTTATGCACATTGTAGGGTACTGTCTTTTACATTTGATTCTTGGAGCTGAGATGGTGTTCATTGATCTTTAATGTTAAATTTTGTCTGCTAGAAAAGAATATGTTTCTTTTTATTTGCTGAAATTGGTCACAACTTGCAAGGCAAAGAATCTCTTTCTCCACTGTTCTCATAAATGTCGAGCTGTTTATTTGCGGAAAAACAAAACAACTTCCAAAAGTTAAGAGGATCCTCTCTTAACAGTTATTTGGAATGTTTTGTTAATAAGGCAACCCAACAGGCAAATATGCTACTCTAGTTTCCAATAATTTAACTTATCCCCGAATGCCAGATCTTTTCGTTTTAATGATAGTTGCATTGTAGGGAAGAGTTTGACACGGTCCAAGCTTTTGCGTCCAAGTTACCAGTGGAGGATTGGGTTTGCAGCAAACTTGAAATGTTAAATCGCCCATTAGCTCCAGTAGTGGTCATTTTACATAGAAGATGAAGAATACAGAATTTCTCTTCATACAGTATCTTTCCTTCTCAGTTCTCACCCCTTGTGTAACTTGATACACAAATATTTGAATTCCTTGATGTATTACTGCAATTTTGATCTGACTTTTGTTCATATGTTTTGTTCTTTTAGCTCGGCCATTCCAAAAAATTTCGTCTTCTATAAATATGTGAATCAAATATTACTGTCTTTACGATACAGTGGAATCTTTCTCCTCTTTCCCTTTCAGTTTTCCTTCCATGTGGTGCTCAAACTACATTGGCCCAACAAATACTGCAACGTGCAGCTTTCTTTGCTCGAGCAGAATATATACTACAATTACAGAGGTAACTACATCCTTTTATTTGTATAAATGTCTCTTCTCTAAATCATCCATTGCCAGCATTAACTGCAGAAACTGTCTTTTGCTGCCCTTTCTAACATAAACGTAAGCAAAAAGACTGCAAGAATCAATATGAATTTCAAAACTAAATCTAAGAAAAAATTGCAAGAAAAGTATTGCTGCATTTTTCTGTGATCACGAGCTGTTGAGTGCAAAACATTCTTAAACACCGGAAGATAAGCTGTCCTTGGTCTTGTATCGATATAGAATTCGTTTCTTCTTAAAAATTCCATTCTCAACTGTGATCACTAGTTTCCCAGGTTCATTAGTTTTGAAGGAGTTTTGGACGGATCCTTCCTGGGATCCAATCCATTTTGATCTCTTGACTATAAGGGCGTAAGAGCTCTCATCAGTTGGAACAAACTCTTCTTTGTAATTAACATCCCAACCGGTCACTGTTAGGTCCCATACCAGAGTGCTTCCAGCCTTGTTAGGAAAGATGATTGGAACAGAAAGTGAAACAGGAGAACAAATACACAATTGCTGGGAAGCTCTGAAATGTTTTGTTTCTTACCTCAGGTGCTGGAATCTCAATAGTTTCAGCTGTTCCTGCCTTAAGGGTAACCTCGGAAACAGGATCTTTAGTAGAGAAATCAGGGTCATTGTCTCGCTTAAGACCTCCATATTTTACTGGGATTTGCTCTCCAGAAATGTACCTGTTGTGGAGCGAAACACAGGATAATCTTAAATATAGCCTATTCCAAACAATCAGGAAATGATGGAAAGGTTCTTACTTGAGAAGTGTTTCTGTAACTTTGCTTGGACGAGCAAAGTCGAGTTTGCTGCTGGTCCTTTGTGTCAAGAAAGGAGATAAGATAGCATTAAAGGCATAATACCAGAATGGAACATTGATGAAGATCTGCAATTATACGAGAGTCAACACATCACAACTCGAGCCAAAAAAGAAAGAAGGGTTCTGAAGAATGCATGGAAAAGAGATGTCTTACATTTCTAGCAACAAATTCGGGATAGTTGTTCTCAAGAAGTGCAACTGCTTGTTTAGTTGCAAGACGGATATCCTTCCTTGCAGGCCCTGGGGTATCCTTGAGATCATTGATTTGGAGCAATGAAGAAACACCACCAGGACTGAAATCAAGATTCTGAATTTCCTTCTCCATCAAACGGACTCTCCACCTCAAGAATTTCTCAAGGCTTTCTGGGGTCCCAAATGTTTTGTTGTAGAATTCATCATCACCCAATGCTCCATACAAATTGAAACAAATCGGGTGGCCTTCCCTGTCCACGCCACTCATGTAAGCCATATCATCATATTCACTCCCTAAATCTTCTTCTAGAACAGAATCAATATTGTTTTCAATCCTCCATCTCAAGGTGTTTCTAAACATTTCAAAAGCATCACTAACCTTAAACTCTCTGGCCCTTAGGAACTTGATGAGTATAGTATCAGTGGCTGCATCGCCCCGGCTTGGCAATAATGGTACTCCCCAGAGTTTCACGTTCTCATCAACCTCAATCACTTTTTCCTGATTTGATTCATCATCCACTTTTGCTTTCCCTTTGTCTACACACATGTCTTTTTCTTCGTGTTCTTCAGGTGATTCGTTTTCCTTCTTTTCCTCGCTTGTCATAGAATCTTGTTCATTTGATTTTGCCTTCTCACCATCATCGAGTTCTTGGTGATCTTTCTTCTTCTCAAACAACTTGTGCATCAAAATGGCTTCTTCTATCTTTGACTTAAATTCTGTCAAGGCCTTCTTCTCATGACTTTTCAGATCAGCAAGCAGAGTACTCTGCTCAGTCCGATCAAGAAAAAACTCTTTCTTTTCACCTGTATAGGAAGGGGAAGCCTCCCCTCTACCATCTTCTGCTTCAACCTGAATTTTATCATCTGCACTGCGCTTTTCTGTCTTGGGATCCGCTTCCTTCTTTGTATCTGATTTTCCATCAATTTCTTCTTTCACATTTGCAGCATTTTCTTCTTTATCTGCTGCATTTCCTTCTGCATCCTTGACGTGGGTAGTCATGATGTTGTCCTCTGCTTTTGCCGCGGCCGCCTCGACTTGAATTTCTAGGCAAGAAACAATTAACAGAGAACTTTCTTTAGGAAAATATACTTTTGTTTAGAGGAATGACAGGAATGGAAAGATGAGAATCGCTTACAGAGAAGGGGGTACAAATTCCCGCAAAATTCCTTGTTTTCCTCCTATGTTTTCTCCCTTCCTTGTGACTTCCTGTTTGATAGTGCCATAGGACATGCAACGCTCAAATATATTTATAAATAATGTACTTTCTTTATATTGCCACAAGTAAAGCATGCAGACATACCTTTTCTCGATAATTCTAATTTTTGAGATCCTGCGGTTGGGTGTTTTTCATAATATATTCCGTCGTCAATATTTTGGTTTAATTTACATACATTTTAATAAAAAAAAGTTTAATTTAATTCATTAACACATTAAATTATCAATTTTCTTAATAAGTTTTTTACTAAATTAAGAAATAGAACTATTAATGTCGAATAATCCAAAATACAATATGTGAAGAGAGTATTAAAACATTCAAAAAAATTTAAATTATAATATGAATAAAATTATTTTTAAGAAAAATATATATTGCAACGACAAATAAAAGAAAGAATATTCGATTGAATTATATACTATTTTTCAAATACAATACGTAACTTTTCTTGACGATGATTAATTAATTTCAATTGATACATTAACTATTTTCAATCAAGGCATCCATTAAGTCGACAGTACTAATTAATCATAAATCATATAAGTTAATTATTTTCAATGGATACATCTACGTTGAAATTGTATAAAGATACTTACATCCTTGTGAACATGTATAAAGACATTGTTTTCATGACATTGTGAGATTTTAAATTTTGTAAACCCTCATTGATTTTGGGATTTCTGTTCTCACTCCTTCCTGCTAGCTAGTTAGAAAAATGAATCAATCTTAGCGACTTTGTTTGTTACATATTCTTCGCTAAAATGGAACTTTTCTTTTCCTCACACAAGCACAAAAAGTTTAGCTCGTAAGGACAAAGGAAGAGTACTTTATTCATTCAAGTCTTCCTCGTGCTATGCTGTCCTCATTTTTGCTTTAATCCATACCCAAAAAAGGAATAACGAACTCCAGAAAAGGACTGGATATGAGAACCATTTCACTGGTAGAGAAAAGAGAAGTTTAAGAACAGACCAGAAAAACAAGGACGACAACAAAATCTCACTTGAGAAGATGAGCATATCAAATAGAGAAGCCAAGAAAAAGGGAAGAATCAAGTATTTAGAATTTATGATTTTGGCCTGATGCAAATCCATTTATAATTGTATCAATCTGTTCCCTCTGAGCTAATCCCATGCTTTTGAAATACATGAAATTGTAGGGGAAAAATAAAAACTTGGATACTTAATTTTCTCAATTGTTACTGCAAGGACTACTAAGAAATCAAGATAGGTGTTTCCTTGGATTTGCATGTAACTGAAGATTTAATCATACTACTGCTCAGAAGTTGAGACAGGTGTGTCCGGATCCGTTCCCCACTCTGTCCATGATCCATCATAGACTGGAACATCAGTCTTCCCTAGTCGATGAAGGCCCTGAAAAGATGATCAACAAGATAAACACACTCATCCCACTTCATAAGGATTAGATCTCAAGAAGAAACAAGCCTGTGGGTGTTTTGAATATATATACTAATCATTACTTTTGACTGTATAATGGCTCAATGCGTGTGTGAGAGAGAGAGAGAGACTAGAGAGAGTTACCAAAGCAAGAATACAAGCAGTTACACCAGTTCCACAAGAAACCATAATAGGGCTGTCTACGGAGATGCCTGAAACAAGAGTGTCGGGTTAGGCAATAGTGACTCTCAGGTCAGCAGGCAGCAATTGGTTCGTGGAGAGGTATGAATCAATAGATCAGCAAAACCAATAGATACAACAAAAATGTCATACAAAATGCAACAACAAAACGAATATATCTATTTCTTTTCTAAATTTTACAGTAAAAAAATGGAAGTTTATTTTAAGGTAGAGATTTTAAAAGGATAAATCAAACTCCTCGATGCTCAGTTAAACATTACCAAAGAAAAGGGGCCAAGTTTTAAGTATTCGGATCAACATCACAAAGCCAACTCTTTTTTGTACTTTCCTTTCAGTTCTAGTTTAATCCAACTAGAATTGCAAATAGCACCAAAACTACTATTCTTTTTGCTCCAACAACTCCTGTCCCAGACCATGGTACAAGGTTTCTGAGTCTTAGCCCTTCAATAGGTTGCCAGCCTCCAAAGTTGTGGGGTTGTAAGTATCTTGTTCCTCAGTTAGATTTGTCCTAGAAGTAGAGTGCACGTATGGCTACAACAGATAGATCATTTGCTTATTTCAATAGCATTTTCTACTTTAGATATAATCCTCAAGGAATTTCTGTACCTGTAAAACTAACAGAACTGAGCCCATTATACTGCCAAAGAATATGACCATTGGACAAGATATCTTCTTCCAATATTTCAGTTTGCATCCTTTTAACAGAGTAGAGCTGAGCCCAAGATACGTCAATCAGCAACAATCATTTATTTTAAAAGAAAAATCTAACATGCACCCGCACATATGCTGCATTGAAATAGTTATTTTAGATAAACTGGCACAAAAGAAAACACCCAATATTACCCTCTTGTTCAAATTTTTTCTTCAGCTCATCAGCAGGTAAGAGTGTCTGAGAATCATCCAACATCTGCAAGGAATCAGCAAAATGCCATCAACTTGGATACTTACATCTTTGGAAAGAAACTTGTTTAGCAAATATAGACATTAGGAAAGACAACTAAAGAAAGCCAGGGTTCATAACTTCATGTCAATGAAATATCTTTCAGAGGCAACATTGTTAGAGCTGGCACTGATTTTGATAACTCAATTACCTGCGGAAATGGGACACATTTGCTCCCTGGCACATGACCACCTCTTATTCCTTTTCGAGGCTCTGGTGCAACCCCATCAAATCTAGAGTAGAATTGAAAACGATAACTCAGCACAAGTTCAATACGTGCTTCAAGAATATCAAGATGTGCACTCTTTATGTTAAGCATTATTCATAAAAAGTAATTAAATTTTCAGAGCACTTGACAAGGAACAAAAAAACAATGCTTCAAACTCAAAAGCAAAAATACAGCAACACTGAAAAATATTTTTTAAGAAGAAAGTAACATCAATCTTACTGAGAGCTAGAGAATAATGACTCAAAGCAAATAACTTAGGTAGTTGGAGATTATTAGGGAGGAAATTACAGAAAGTACTGTAATGTATTTTGATATGAATCCTAAAACTGCACCCACCACCATATCACTCCTCAATCTTTGCATATTTACTCTTCACAATTTATCTGTGAAGCTTGTAGGAAAAAAAACACCATGCTTTAAATATAGAGAATTAAGTATAAGGAATCTTAGAAGAGGAATTGCCAACTAAACAAACTGCTTGCATAAAGAGTTTCTGACATCTTGGAGTAAGAAAATTCCAATCACTCAGTACAGCATTATGACAAAATAGTCAATACGTCGAACGTCAAGATAGAGAGGAAGGGAAACAATTGATACTGAAAGATACCTGGCTTTTGAACGAGCATCTATATGTTGATGAGTTTTGTCCTCCATGTTCTTTCTAACCTGAAAATTGAGAGATTGGACAGAGTATCAAATTTTAAAACTTAAAAGCAGCCCAATTTGAATTTCTAAAATTATTGATTTAAGTTTCTAAAAATTTAAAATCTATTAGGCTTAACTTTTATGTCAAAAGTTTTGTAAAAATTTGTAAAGGCACCACTATACTCTTTTATTAGACATAAGCTTACAATAGTTTCCTTTTAACTAACTATTCCGAAATTACCACTCAATTCAACCCCTAATCCTGAGCAGCTGCTAGCAGGAGCTGATGCCACCATGGTAAGAGCAGACCTTCGACAGCAGCAACTCTCCTCCATTTGAGGAGGAAGTTAACCAGTGTGTTAAGATGACAAATGTCAAAGATAAATTTCATCTGAAATTGTAAAGCAGATGAAAGAAGAAGACAAAAAGAAAATGTTGAAGAGATGAATTGTTGTCAAAGGAAAGAAGAAGACCTTTTCCTACAAAGTAGATGATTCATGAGATGATGTCCCAGTGGAAGAGGGAAGAAGCGATAGAAAGAAGAAGAGAGGGGAAAAAAAACCGGGTAGCAGAGATAGTGAGTAGAAGAAAAAGAGAAGGTGTAGGAATGAAGAGGCAGAAGGATTGATACAAGAAGACCACGAAATGAAGAGAATATTTTTCGGCAGGGAAGACTTGGTCAAGGAATTGCTGTAGGAAGCCCCTCATATGTTGTAGAGGAGGAATTCTGTGTCGGAGATGGAAGAAGAGAAGGGAAAGAGGAAAAAGATAAGGTTGCCATTGATACCGGTGGATTGAGAAAGCTCCAGTATTTATCTGATGTTGTGCTCAATTTTCCAAAATCTTTTAATGTTGGATGCGTATTAAGTCCAAATGGATTTTTGAATAATTTCAACTTTTAGACCCTGAAGTTGCTTAAGCAAATGCAGCCATTGCAACTTGAAACAGAAAAAAGATAATGCTTAAAAATTTTAAATTGTTACATAATACCTTCTCCAACCAGTAACCAACCATTAAGATTTAAGAGGCCACCTCCGTTTTTTCTCTTTTTCTAGATAGAGTACTCAAAGGCTCACATAAAATAGAAAATATATTCAGCACTGAAACCCAATAATCAGAGATCTTATTTTAACCTTACATACCAATATCCGCTTTCCTTTTACTTATCAATCAGAAACTAACCATCCAACATCTTCATGTTTTCCTGAATTAGAGATGTACCTGAAGTAAATTATTATCTATTTGATAAACGAAATATTTTAGAATACAAGCACACCCCCAAAATCCTGGG
Source organism: Parsonsia alboflavescens (assembly GCA_028571225.1). Lineage (NCBI taxonomy): Eukaryota > Viridiplantae > Streptophyta > Magnoliopsida > Gentianales > Apocynaceae > Parsonsia > Parsonsia alboflavescens. The sequence continues at coordinate 17,446,334 of JAOXNR010000022.1, forward strand.
TGAGAATACAGAAATGTTTGAGGACTGACAAGACCAAAAGTGACTGATGAAACAGAAAGTCACATAAAAAATGCCAATGAAAATCTTCAGGCAAATGAATCTGAAGGAAACTAACCTGATTGAGTGACCATACGAGATGTGGTTGAAAGTTTGTTTCAAATGTAATTGGCCCAACCTAAAACAACAGAATAGTTCTGGGTGATGCTCTGACTATGATTTTGAAAACAAAGAAATACATTTCATGAGCACATTGCATTTGAAGATCAAAGGATGACAAGCAACATAGACTTATTCACTAACAGAGAAAACTGAAAAAATGTAATAGATTAAAGCATAAGTCATATGAATAATATGGTACTTACTTGATGGCCCTGATATACTTTCTCTATTGCCTCACTTGCAGCACTGGCCTTCAAGATAGCATCACCAGAAGCACTTGATTCAACATCATACCCTGAAGCACGCCATCTTGGCAAGCCACCATCTAAAACCCAAACTTTATCATGCCCAAAAACTCTAAACATCCTGTATAACACCAGTAAGGAAATAAGTTAATCAAGCTACCTCCAAGCCTGCATGTTTTGTTAATTTAAGAGAGGGATGAGGATGATCCGTTCTTACCACCAAACACGTGCTGCACTGAAAATTCCCTTTCCATCATACACAACAACCCCATCTTTATTTTCAATACCAAGTGCTGAAACAGCAGCAGCAAATGCTTCGTCTGATGGCAACATATGTGGCAACTGATACATATCATAACAAGTGAATAGTTTTTTATGTCACAGATTGAAATGCCGGTTATGACTGAAAACAAAGCAGGGAATACCTAGTCTTCAAATCTTTGAAATGAGAAAGAAGGGGGAGGGAAGAAGGGGGGAGGAGGAGGGAAATATCTCCCAACTATTTTCCCTTTATGAGCTACAAATACCAGAATATTGAGATAAAACAGCTCAGAAAACCTACAAGAATGGTGAAACTCTAAAACTAATTCAATTAGGAAGAACAGTAGAAACAGCAGGCTGAAACATCTTACATTTGTAGCTCGATCTGATACACCATCTACATCGAAGAAAAGTGCACCAGGAATGTGGGCAACCTGGACAAAAACTAGTAATTATTACTCAGGGATAAAGATGTTTAACAGATAAATTAATTAATGATATGCAGAAACAAACACGTTAAGTAGTGGTTAAGCACTTTCAGTACCTGATATTCCTGAAGAGGATTCCTCTGCTCATCTGGCATGTACCAAGATGCATCCAAGACCTGAAACAACCAATTTGAAGATATAATAACTATAATTGCGAGGACATAAAATTTTCCAGAGAACATGCAACTAGATTTACAATTAGAGGAAAAATTTGACTTAATAACAAATTCAGTAAATTTAAGACTCATTTGGTCCATGTACGTAAGGACAAGAAGAAAGGATACATAATTTATAGTATGCTAGTCAAACTTTCTGAGCATCAGAGAATTTATTCAAAAGAGAACATTAATGATTTGTGTTTCATGTGGAGACAAGTCAGGAAAGCATAATAATCGTGTTTTGTTTAACTGCTATATGTTTAGATTTTAGAATGATAAAATTTGGTTCTAGCTCTTTTGGAGAAAATGTGGTCAAGTATATAATTCAATAGTCTGATAAGCTGGTGGAGTACAAAGATTGGTTCTCTAAGCTGTAACACGAACTATCCATAATGGGAGAAAAGAATTGCATTCTAGGATTTTGACATGTGCAATATTATCAGTTAAGAAAATGTCTTTCTTTACATGCTTTCAAGATTAAATTGTTATGCAAAATGAAGGATCAAACTCATTGAGGCCAGAGTTTCAAAAAATTATAAAAAGGATAAGTAGTTTCACAGTTCTGGATGACTTTACAGGCTACCAAAAAGTCCTGGCCACTCCTTTCTGACATGAGTTCGATCAAATCGATCACTTTCCAAGCATGCAATGCATTTTTTATGGAAACTTTTTACTACATCAAGATGCTAGATTATATTTATGGGTGGCTTTTAGTTGGAGATCAAGTCAGAGAGGGGCGGTGCGTACCCTCTAGTAGTTCATTACCTCATTGGGGATTATAGTGGCAGGAAAAAAAACAAATTAAAGACCACATGTTCCTACTCCCCTACTAGAAGAACCAAATAAGCCATTTTTCAAAAGAAATTACTTCCAAATTGCAAGAAATAATTTCTACCTTAATTGATCCAAATTACAAAAGTTTCTTGTTACCATTTACAAATGCATTTGTTTAATTTGTGATCATAAGCAAAGAGAAAGTCATTTGATTTTTAAACTAATTAAACAAAATTGTATGAAAATAAACAAAAATTATATAAGATGATTAGAACAGAAAGAGGAAAACTGACACCTTCATATCCGGCACTTGGAGGTTTTCATGGAGCCAGTCAACTGAAACCACAGGCTGTGATGTTGGCACAGAAAATGTATAAAATGAAGCTTGTGATGTGGCAACTGATGAAGCCATCCTACATAAAACTCTAGCTGAAGTCCTTATTGACCATGTTGATGAAACAATGCCTGAAGAAAATAGTCTCTCCTGTGCATAATAAATTAAGCAATATGCTTGTCAAGAAGCTCCATGCATCAAATGCAAAGGATAAGCATCAATAAGTCTCAACTACAAAAAATAAAAAGCTTCTGAAATCAAAGAACATTAACACTAATTCTCTTAATGATTTTCCAGAAAGTATGGAGTAATCATGATAATGGATATTTTGAGGTGAAACGCAATAGAGGAAACATCTGAGAATGAGAATCTGGGCTCTCATGAATGCAGGGATTGTGAAGCTAAATATATAAGAAGTCCTGGACCATCAAACCGGGAAGTTTTCCCAATTGTTGAACTAGAGGCTTCTGGAAAGTTGAAAAGAATCACCAATCAATTAAAAGTTCGTGACTTGTGTAGCCTAAGTGTGCAACAATGAACTGACCAACGAGTATATCCAACTTTCTCGACATACAGAACAGTCTGTATCAAAGAGAGATAATCTAATAACTCCGCGCAACGGAATTGCTAAGCAGCAAGATTTTTACATACAATCAATAGAAAATCAACTTCCCTAGCAAAATTCAGTCAATACAAATGAGCAAGTAATCCACAATGCATAAAATTCTCGAGAAAGAGAATACACAAAAAGAATCAATTATCATGAACACTCCGCCCACCAAACCAAAAGAAAAAAGACTCACAAAAAGCAATCTTTAACATTATCAAAGATCAAGTGAATCGATTGTATTACTTACAGTAAAGAAGGATGAGATTAACTGGGGCTTGTGAGATAACGAAGATGAGGCTTGACGAAGGAAGAAACGCTGAGAAAGGAGAACTTTTGAGAAAACGGCTGAAGCCATTTGAATCAGACAGAACAAGGAACCATCAAATTTCTGTCTTTTTTAAGTAACTTTCGAAGTTGGATAAATTAAGGAGAAGGGACCGAACACATTTATTTGGATCAAAAGGGCCGCAGCAGTCACAGTCCCGGTGGCACCTACGGCTTAAGAGTTGAGAATTGAGGTAAAAGGGACGAAAAGAAAATTACTCCAAGAAGCAAATTTACTTCCGCAAAATCTAGAATTCCCTTGGTTGTGACGGTGACCTGAAAACTTCTCTGAAATAAAAGATTGGGCCTTGATTTTGATTTTGTTGGTTTGCCTGTACGTTGGGCCTTGATTCTGTTCGCCGGTATGTTGGGCCTTGATTTTGACATTGTTGGTTTGCTGTATGAATGAGCAGAAAATTATCTGTGCATCTGTTGCTGTAGTGCAAACTTAAGCTTTTATTGCTCCAAATTTTGTTGTTATCCTAATCAAAAACATGTGTATCATATGTCATCTAATTAAAAAAAATATATCTTCACCAAACATCTCCTTATCGCCGAAAATCAAATCAGATCAAATTAAAGCCAAATTTTTTATTCAACAATGTAATCAGATCATTAGTTGTCCCAAGGAATAGCACCAAGGAAAGAAATTTGAACCATTTTTTCCTGTCCTATTATATTTTGTTTCACATTCAGAATCAAAATTCTCAAGAATAAATCTTCTGACAGCCGATGCCCAGTTTCTTCACACCTCTGAACTGGAACTAAGAGTTCATCCTTCGATGAAACTGTAAAAACGGTAACTTTTTCAGAGATTCTATTAAGCTTAAGTTTCCATGCAAGAATCTCTCTAAACCTTGCTCTTCCACGTTCTCTCAAAGCCCAAAACAAATCTTCACCCATTAATTTCATGTCAAGGATTTGCCCATTTACATTCACAATTCAAGCATCAATTACATTATTCGCAACCAAACCATACTTTCTGTCCCAATTCTTCCACTGCCGTTATTCCCTCTAGAGCCAACGATAGAGTGTAACCCTTTGCAAATTCTCTCTTTTGATTTATGGCGGTAAAGGAGATCTTCGACAATTGATGACAAGAAGATGACGTGAATTTTTTTTTTTTTTTCAATTAGATGACATGTAATACACATCAAAGCTGATTAGGATGACAATAAAATTAGGATCAATGAAAGTTTAAGGTTGCACCACATGTGTACATCTGATGTACTGCAGCAAATGCATAGAAAATTTTCTCATGTGAGAATAAAAAAAGTTTTAAAAGTTGTGGGATCAGACTCCAACTAAATCACCTAATGAGCCGTCTGGAAAACCTGCAATCCGATGCTGAAGTCAGATAGAGAAAGAAAAATTGCAAATTGTTGTAAACCTCAGAAGAGAGAGAAAAAGAAAAGATACTAGTATTGTGAATCCCTTTATAACCATCCAATCGTCTGTTTCCAATCTCATGTAAGATTAATCATAGAGTCTTTGTTATATTATAATTGGTAAATCTTTATTCTATTAAATATTGTACTAACAAATTCAAATTAAATAGGATTTGAATATCTATACATAATAAATTCTAGTTAATAACTACATCCTCCATGTCATTCTAACTTTTTTTTTTTTTATCGCAAATTACAAGTTATTGATGGTAATTAATTAGATATTTAAAGGTATTTTTTCTATATTATCCCTCTAATGATATATGGTGAAATGATTTTCAAATTTTTGAATGGATGATTATAGGATATTTTAGGAAGAAAAAAGTTACTTAAACTTTTGTAAAATGAAGGTTAGTGACTTATATTTAGTGATGAAGGAAACAGTATTTATGATTCGAGTATGTGATTATGAATAAAATTTATTGTATGATGCATAAAAAAATCTTAATTATAATTAAACAAAGTGAAAATAAAATCAAATTTTAATTGTTAAAAAGAAATATTCTCTCCGTCACTAAATATAAGTTACTAGTCATCATTTTACAAAAAATTAAAATAACGTTTTTTTTTTTCTCTAAAATGTCCTTTCATCACCCCTTTAAAAATTTGAATATCATTTCACAATATATCATTAAAAGGATAATATAGAAAAAAATACCATCAAATATCTAATTAACTGATAACAATAATTTATAATCAATAATAAAAAAATTAGTTAAAATAACTTATATTTAGCATAAGAGGAGTAACTTTTTTTATTTAAACATTGAATTTGTAATTATAATTTTTTTTAGGCAGTGAGCTACTCAACGTCAACTATTCCGGCAGCAACTTTAAAGAATAATAGAAGTTATTTTAATTACACCTAAATTTTGATTGTATTGATACTATGCAAATTAATAAGTTGGGAAAAAAAAAAGTTATGAGTTGAGTTAAAAATAAAATAAAGAACAGAAAATTCTCCGAAAAAGTGGGGCAAAGAAATAAGAATCAATGCGAAGGTGCTTTACGGCTAATTTCGGAGGAGGGATTTAGGATTTGGGGGTAAAAAAAAAAAGGAAAGAAATTTTGTTTGGGAGTTTTTTTTTTAAAGGGACGACAGATTTCTCCTAAGAGAGATTTATAATCAGTCCATAATAGGGAAGAAACGGACATATGGAGTTGATGTTAATTGATTTTTTTATTAAATTCTCTATTAGACCCTCTCAATGATGTTTTATTTGCAATTTTATTCTATCCAAATAAAACCTCACCTTCTTTGTAAAGAATATTATTGTAAATATAATTTAAAAGTAATACGTCCTTTCATTTAAAAAAAAAAAAAAAAAAGTACATTTCTCTTCTTTTCACTCCTAAACTCCCAAACAAACAATTTAGATACAATTTATCTTCTTTTCTGTTTTCTTCTTTTTTCTCCTAATTTACACTCTCTTCTCCCCCCCACCGCCCACAACTCCCACACTAGCCTTCAGAGTTCAGATTATGCATTTTCTAGCAGTGAGCAGCCAGCCTCACTGCTATTTGTTTCGTATTCACTATCAAAAAAGCTCATCAGAGACAACATATATGGAGGTTGTGGCTCTAGCCATATACTCTGTGCAGTATCCTCGAATTGAAAAATAGCAGAACAAAATACAAGTGAAATCAAATGAATTTGCCAAAATGAATCAATAATCATCCCGGCCATAGAATGTGTTGCTATGCTGAAACAACTTATCAGAAAGCAGATTGAAACTGTTTCTGTAAGAATATGCTGCATCATCAAGAGCCCTGATGACTGACCAAAACTTTGAAGCTATAACATGATCTACTGTTGTAAAGATGTCTGTTGCAGAAACTTGCTTTAACAGCTTTTGAAAGTAAAGAACAGGAAAGGTAATCATATTTGTATACCATCAACTCCAGAGATTAGCCATCAATCACTATCTCAGCTTCTTGCTAGAAAATATAATAGCAAAAGATCCTAAATAGCCACTATTCTTGATATGCTATGCACCATTATATACTATTTACAATCTACCCCGCTTAGTTCACAAGGGTTCTCAAATTTTTCTGCATTGAGTGTTTGAATTACTATTGCATTTCCCCTTGTTCTGAAGCATTGTTTTCAGCTGGTTCTCCGATGAAAGATGATGTAAGCAGGTGTCTTTTGCAGCATCCTCATTTGGGTATATCAACTTCGTCTCCACAATGGTGCACATTTCTCTATTTCTCCCTCCTTTGTTCACAAGAAACCGAGGTTTCAGCAGGCAAAGTCATGTTTTCTTCAAAGGATCCTTTTTCATTCTCAATTGTGTCTTTTGCAACTGGTGCCTCTGAATTTCAATTATTTTTTCAAGCATATTCATCTGGACTGACATGCTGGTGGACAGACTATTACCATGACCTGTGGGAGATGAAGCACCTTTGCTCTTTTCCTTCCCTTTGAACACATCTTCTATGGTACCACAAGAATTGCCTGTGCTGGTATTCTCCCCAGTGGATTCTGAAGTACAACTCAAGGGTGAAAATACATTTCTTCTCTAGCACCCGGAGTTATCAGCATTTCGCTTGATTCCTCCACTCCTCACGTTACAAGGAACTGAGGCCACAGCTGGCATGTCATGTTTTCTTCAAAGGATCCATTTTCATTGCCAGTTGTGCCCTTGTCAACTGGTGCCTCTGCAATCGCAAGTTTGTTTTCCATCATGTTCTCCGGGACTGTCATGCCAATATGCCGTGCATTACCATGATCCAGGAAAGATGCAACATTCTTTCTCTTTTTCCTTCTCTTTTTGATCCTTCTGGACAGTTCTTCCAGGAGGTTGTGAGAGTCTGAGTCATCTGTCCTGATATGCTTTCCAGTTGCTTCTGTAACAAAACTCAACCAGGAAAATATACTGCTTCTCTGGTGCACAGGATTATCAATATTTTGAAATGTCCTGGTGTCACCTTTCTTTCTTATCATCACCCAATTGTGATGCTTCAGCCACAAATTTTGCATAACTCTTTCCACTGATTCAGTTAGTTCCACAGTACTACAGCAGTCCTTTTCCTGTTCGGTTGTACCTTCCAAAGACAGTTTCAAATGGGAAAAAACACTTCTCTTAAAGACTGGAATGTCAGAATATAAGCTCCTCTTTCCTGAAAAGACTGGAATGTCAGGAGATAGGCTCTTTGCAGATAGTTCTTGATCAAGATTGCCTTCACGTTCATTGTGTTCTTCTGATAAAGACAAAGGAATGTAATCACCCAAGTCCATTAAATCACTATCAGGAATGTCTATTTGCTTGATCTCTTCTTGAGGTTGCATTAGTTCACTTCTTGGAGATGTGTTTCCTGACTTGTAATTAGACATTTGTGCGTTGACTGATTGACACTTTTGAGATGTAAAATGGAGCTGATTAGTCATAAGCTTGTGAGGTTCAATGGAAAGGCTTTCTTTATCCATGGAACTGGAGAGCATTCTTTTTACCTTTCCTTGATTCAGACTTTTTTGAGGACCAACCCTCCTGACATCAAAAAACAAAAGGAGCCTGTGGACCTGCAACCAGAGCAAAGCAACTCAGACACATAATCTAATTCCCATTAAGTTGCTTTCATGTATATGAATAAAAATGAAAAACAAGCGACAGTTGGGGTCTAATTTTTATCTTGCTATTAGTAGCCACTTTAAGCAAATTGAATCACACAAGAAAATGAAAAACTCTCTGAAATCATTTGGAAAAAGATTGGATTACCAAAAAAGGATCCACTAGAAACAGCTGCTGAAATTTTCACTATAGAAAAGGATCAAGTATAGACCTGTACTTCAGACAGAACAAAATTGAACTTGTATGCTTCATAATAGTTCTCTTCAATAGCACGTCGGAAGCAGTCTTCAGAGAGAGGGTTACACTTCCACATAACACGAATTTGAACCTGTAATCCATTAGATATCAACTGATAAGAACCAGACTGTACTCACACTAAGAAAACAATTTCCAAACTGCCAAGAATGAGGCATGCCAAAACTTAAGTCAAAGACTCCAAACCTTATACAAGAAAGAATGCATAAGCAAATAGACAAATAAATAAATAAAGATTTTAGAAAAAAGGAAAAAGGAAAAGTACCTGTGCAGGGAATTCATTTCCTGAGGAATGATATGCATTGCGTACAATACTCACACTACCATCTGAGATAGCTTCAAAAACACCATGCATTTCCCTTTTCTCATGCTCAAAAGAAATAAGATCATTCCAGCTCTGACATTTTTCACAAAGTCGACAAACTGAAGAGGGAGGTCAAATAATTGTCTTTCTAGACATTCTCTTTTGGCTCTTCTATTTGACATGAAAATTGCACCAAACTCTGGAAATTTTCCAGAATAACTTCCATCCCGAAGTTCCATAACAATCTCTGTGACTTAGATGATCAGTGAGAGAACTATAACATGAGAACACAGCTCTTAATCAAGCACAAAAGTTTAGGTTACCCAATGCCCACAATTACAAATAGCATCTGTTTAATGAATTTCTTCTTCCCTTTGACTGAGTCACCTTAATTAGGCACTGCCCTAAATTAGGTAACAGCCAAGAAGGAAGAGATCAACAGCCAGCTATGCCGAAAATCCAAACCCTAACTTTTGGCTTAAGTTACTAATTAATCAAGGACCAGTCTCGCTAATCATAATTAGTAACTATAATGCATATGCTGTCCGAGAACAGAAACTGAATCTAAAAGACCGAATGTATCTATGATCTTTACTTCGACTTTTTGGGCATTAATCCTAAACCGATGCACAATATATACTAGAATTAACTTTCAGAAAAAGTTGCCCAGGACACCGCAGCCTTTTGTCACAGTTCTCGATAAACATATCGTACACACACATATGTCCGGACAGAAATCAAATCAAAACTTGGAGGGGAAGACATCTACAGAACAGGGCGGGAAAATGCCAGATTAAAACAAGAAGCAAAAAAAACAAAGGTTGCAGGTTAGGAACAAAACCCACCTGAAAATGATCTTCTACGAGAAATGGAAAGGTGAAGTAAGAACTAAAACCGAAACCTTATACCGCCAAAATTACGAACCCTTCTTCAATCATACACGAAGGAAAATATTGATGCATGAAACGATAAGTGGGAAGACATGCGTGCATAAACCAGATACAAATAAATGAGTTCACAAGCGAAAGATCATACAACCAAAAAAAAAAAAAAAGGTAATGCTCTTCAGGGAATTAATTACCCTAATCTCAAAACCCGTAGGAAACGCTTTCTAGCTTTACCATTTGTCAATTTACAGAATGAAGAACTTCTTCCTCCTATAATGCACCCTTACATATATAGAATATGAAAGCTTAACAAGTTAACTGCTACGACAAAATATCAGAACGGTAAGATTGGGAAGAATGAAAGGGACTAGGTGGCAAATAGGAAATAAAGATGTGCACCTATATTTTAATTTTATTTTTTTTTAGATTTAGTTTTAAAATATATTTCTTCAAAAAATTAGTTTATAAAATATATTTTTAAAAGAGTAATTAAAATATATGCATAAATTTTTTACTGTAAACGAGTATAGTTATTTTATGGAAAAATTTTATATGGATAGTCATCTATAATACACATGTAAACTTGCGATTAATATTGAGTTACATCATCTAACGGTTTTTGTTAAGGTGTGTGCGTTCCAACCGTTACCGTAACGGAATTCTTGTTACAGTGCTCATGCAGCCAACCAAACAGAGCAAGAATTCCGTTACGGGGTAACGGTTGAAGCGCGCCTTAGCAAATCCGCATCATCTAAATTGTCCAAAAAAATTATGTATCTTCAAAGGGAACAAAGAAATAAAAACACCTTTTTTTTTCCTCCATTTGTTTGATTTGATATGAATCAAGATACATGACTGATATGTAGCAATATTGATTCATGTCCATATTATAATTTTTTCTTATTTTGTATAACAAGAGTAAAACTTTTGTGATTCTTAATTGACAAATATGTAGAGGATTTTATTTTTTTAATCCAGTTCGTTTTAGTTTAATTACTTTTAGTTTTTACTTAGGTTTTATTTATTTTTGCTATGCTATAGACAATAATAAATAGGTAAATTTAAGGGTTTTGAGATAAAATGAGAAATAGAAAGTATTAAATAATTAAAAAATACCCATCCAAATTATGTCGAATTTGAACAATATAATTCAAAATTCAAAATTTAATGCATGAGTTTATTTTAAATCGAGTTAGAATATACTTTATTCTCACATTTTTCAACTTTTATTAGTTGATTTATGTTTTAATGGCAATGATTGCATATCTTTCATATACATTCTCACAAATGTATTATTACATTAGTTTAATTAACGATATGGTCATTGAAGTTGATATCTTTTTTTTTCTTCAATTTGAATATTGATCAATAAAACTAATCAATTTAACTATTATACTTTACATTTTAAAATATTTTAACCACTCTATAGTTGTTCAATCAAATATTAGTCATAAATGTGATCAATCTTCGTTAATAATATCACGTGAATTATCATGTCACTATAAATTTCTTTATTGATTCAATTACATGTAAAATTGTACTCCGTGTTATTCAAATAATATGTCAATAAAAAATTAGTTAAATGAAAAATTTGATCAAGTGAAAAAAATTCTCTTAACTAATATGAAATTTTTTTTGTGATGTGGAAATTATGTGATATTATAGCATAAGAATGATTACATTCGTGACTATTGTTTAACTGAACCACCATAAATTGGCTAAATTTTCAAAATTTGCAAAGTGTAATAACTAAATTGTTTAAAAATCCAAAGTATAATGGTTTAATTAATCAGTTTTGTAATTCAATGATCAAACTATAAAAAAGTAACAATTTCAATGTTAACATTGTTAGTTAAACCGCATTACATCACTTCTATTTTATTGTGTTGTATATATTGTATAATATCTTTTAAAATGTCCAGTCTTAATAGCTTGGTTCAAAACGATAGCATTAAGATGGGTGGAGATGAGTGAAAAAAAAAACTTCAAATTAAGTGCTTATACAATTTCTTAAAAAATAATAATTTAAAGATCACTTAAACTGTTTAATTTCCCTAACCTTTTTATAATATCATGTGATAATTTTCCACTACAATTATGAGAATGAATATAGAACTTTATAAAATTAATGTTTTATCACATTTTAATATAATAAAAAATATAATTAATATTTTAATCCATTTTATTTGAAGTTGAATATAATTATTTCCATTTAATCCACAATTAAATGTTCACTCCATTAAAACAAATATATTTTTGATTTATAATTTCACAAGTAACTTTCTTTAATTTAAAGTTTTGAATTAATCTTTAACTTAATGATTTACTTCTCCCTTATTTATCTGGTTTGATTCCCTGTCTCCTGACCTCTTATTATACATTTATATGTATCACTTTATTACACCAATAAAAATTTAACAAATGTCTCTAAAAAATATATAAGAGTATTCATAAGGTTTCGTATATAAAATATATTAAAAAATAATAATTAAAGACTACAAATAAGAGTTTTATTAATATTATGTTAATGTAATTGAGAGTGATATACAAGTGTAAAATAGGAGACTTGGAGCGAAATTGTGTGTCACTCTTTGTTATATTAGTAAAAATTTAACATGTATCCTTAAAAAATAAAGTATTCTAAGGGTTTTGTTTATTTTTTAAGATTTAATGTATAAAATACTTTAAGAAATCCATTATATATTACATTTAATATTTTTATTAATGTAATGAGGAGCCACACATTATATAATGGAGATCCGAAACGCTCAGTTTCTAACAGAGACAGTACTAAAAAAATAGGGATAAATAAAGACTTTAGAAAACTCTTTGCATTCAATTTTAAAAGAAAAAAAAAACATACTCCATCCACTCCAAAAAAATATTATAATTTTATTTTTTAGAATATTAAAAAAATATACTTATTTAGCCACTCCAGTTATTTTAGAGTTAGTTTTTTAATATTCATTCAAAAATTTGTTAATATAAGAAAATTTATTGATTCTGTTATTTTTAAAACTCTAAATATAGTATTTTAATTTTTTATTAATTAATAATCTAATCATTTTGTAATATACACCAAAAAATCAAATATGACAGAAAAATAGAAACAACACAATAGAAACACAAAGAAAGAAAAATTCTTTAGAATGAAATGACAATTTTGTCCTCATCATCATAAGCGTGTTTTACATCGGTAGCTCCGATAGCCCTAAGCCCGCCGACTTGTGCGTGCGCCAAAAGTATTTCGCCTGGATGCCGTTGGATTTCAGCGTTGAACTTTGATTAATGTCAGCAGAATCGCCCGTATTTGGATTGAAGGCTGTTGGAGTTCATCATTGAACATATCAGTAGAATTTGGGTTAGCATCTTTTGTTGGATTTCTCTGGACTTGGCGGCCGAACATTCTTATTCTTGTTTTATAATTCTTGAATTTGCAAGTGATAACTAAGAATGGAAGGCGAGATTGAAGAAACGATGTCTTTCAAAGATTTAGGAGTATGCGACCAATTGGTGGAGGCTTGTGATAACTTGGGATGGAAAGCTCCTACTAAGATTCAAATTGAAGCAATCCCTCATGCGATTGAAGGTAGGTTTCCTGGATTTTTCTTTTCTTAAAATAAGTATTGAATAGTTTGGAATAATTTAAAGTTCCATTTGACAAAGTTGTATGAGGTGTTGTTTATCCATTTATTGCAACTGGTTGGTATGGAATGGATATTGAGTTATATGGAACTTATGGTGTAGGAAAGGACCTCATTGGGCTTGCACAAACAGGTTCCGGTAAAACTGGAGCTTTTGCAATTCCAATACTGCAGGCACTTCTAGAAGCTCCGCAAGCATTCTTTGCATGTGTTCTCTCCCCAACGCGGTTTGTAATCTGTCTAATATATCTGTTTTATCTGAGTTTGGGGCAGGTTAACTTAGATATCTGTCTGTCATCTCTATGTTCTAGAGAACTTGCATTACAAATTTCTCAGCAATTTGAAGCTTTAGGATCAGCCATTGGTGTCAAGTCTGCAGTGGTGAGCTTTCTACTGATCGCTTGATGCATTAGTACTGTGTCTTTTCCTTGGAAAGAAAGATACATGAGTTAGCTACACATGAGTGACCGTTTTTCTGAACAAAATATAAAATGGGTCTAAGAATATCTGGCTCAGAGATGTTGAGAGATTGTTCAGTTTTCTAAGAATATCACTTGAAACTAATTCCTCTTCATTAAAATTTTTTTAGCTTTTTGGAGGGGTTGATCATACCCAGCAGAGCATCATGCTTGCAAAGAGGCCACATATTGTGGTAAGTTATGATATTTTCCCTCTCACTTTTCCGTTTCATATAGTTTTGTTATATTTTCTCTTGTGTTTCTTCTGTTTCTTGATTCACGAGTTTTACGATTACTTCTGTAATCTCTGTATTTTGCATTTTCTGTTCTGAAGGTGGCAACCCCTGGTCGTCTACTTGATCATCTTTCAAATACTAAAGGTTTCTCTCTTCGCATGTTAAAATATTTGGTAAGGATCTCCTTTATGCTAATATTAGTTAAAGACGTCATTGGGGTTGGGAAATTCTTATATACATGGATGGTGCGATGATTTTAGTGTTACCGAGAGGAAAAAGAGAGAGACAGGAGAATAATATTGCAACAAGGTGTGGCGAGTTAAAGTATCAGAAAATTCTTAAATGGGATCATAACCAGCAGCCTTGTGTTTGGCCTGGTTCAAATATGTCAGAAGTAGACTTCAAAGAAAAGAAATTCCACAAAACAGTTGCTTTACATGATTCCTTTTTATTGATTTTTAGTCTTTGAAAAGGGGAGAGGATCTTTACTGGTTTGCAGTGGATCTAAATCCTATCAGACTTCCTTAAAGAATAGAAATCAATCGGATTCTTTTTGAGATAGCAGGACAGATGCCCACACTAAACTATCAACCGCTTAGCTATATGTATGCTTGATTTGGTTGTTTGCCATCTCCTAATACAAATGATGATGTGTATGACAGGTACTGGATGAGGCAGATAGATTACTGAATGAAGATTTCGAGAAAACACTTGATGAAATTTTGAATGCTATTCCTCGTGAGCGGAAGACTTACTTATTCTCTGCCACAATGACCAAAAAGGTACATACATAAGCCAATTTCATGTTCCATTGGTCCTTTTATTTCCAATGCAGAAGTCCTATCCTCTCCATGGTTTGGTAATTATCTCATAGCCATGTTTTTTTGACACATTTGATTCAAATGCTTTTCATGATCAGACCCTGTTTTCTGCATCTCCAAGTCATGTCTGATGTCAGTGACTTCATCTTTGACTTTCATTATAGACAAATCTAGTTCCCATGCTCTGTCTCAGCTGGTGCTTCTGATTTTGCATTGTGGTTCTAAGCATTCATATTGGTTGTTTAAAGCTCTTTTGGCATGCCAGAGCCTTTCTTTTTAATTTTTTAAAAAATTTCATCAAATGAGTGGACCTTAATTTTTTTTTCTTCCACTTGGAAAAGATCCATAATCCCTTAAACTTGTTACAGGTCTTTTTTTCCCATTTTATGTGAATAAACTTCTCTTTTTGAATTGCAGGTCAAGAAGCTCCAGAGGGCATGCTTGAGGAATCCTGTGAAAGTAAAGTGATCATTGCCTGATCTTCCTGCACTGTTGATTTTTCTATCTGCTTCTAACCTTTTTTTTTTAATTCTTTTTATAGATCGAAGCTGCATCCAAGTACTCCACAGTTGACACATTGAAGCAACAGTATTGTTTCGTTCCTGCAAAATATAAGGTTTGCTTCTTTTCTACAGTGTTTGCCTTTCTTGTGTTTACATAGAAAATCATAATGATAGTCAAGTGTTGTTTTACCTGGTTGTTGATGTGAGTAAATTTCAGATTGGAATCTAGCTAACAAATCATCTGTCAGGAATTACATGATCAGCCTGCTCATATTTTGTTTAATGCGTTTTCTGACTTTGAAAATCAGCATGATCTCAAGGAGGCTTCTTTTCTAATATCTGATTTGATTTGATGCCACTTGAGTGAAAGTGAGGATTAGTATTGGTCTCTTCACTATTGCATCTATTATCTGGTTGCAGCTATAGATATGGATATTATGAGCGTTTCCAATTACTGTTTTGCTGCAAGATACACAGAAAATCAAATAAAGATTTTGATTATTGTTTAACTCTAGGGAACCATGCAAAGATGTTATATCATCTCTATTTTCTGATGGAAATATTTGTCATTGTCTCGGTGCTAATGTTGGCTGGAAAATTAAGTTGTTTAAGTTTCCAACTTTGACAAGAATTCTTGTATTGTGATGTTCTGTTTCTTTCAGAATTTGAGTAAATGAGATGTTGCTTCTTGGCTGAAATTTATGGTTTGCTCTCCTTTAATGTTTTAACCAGTTTGTATGTGACTGTATTTTCTTTGAAATCAAATTCCAGGAATGTTATCTTGTATATATTTTGACCGAGAGGTCCGGAACCACATCAATGGTGTTCACACGTACATGTGATGCTACTAATCTTTTGTCTTTGATGCTTCGAAACCTTGGCTTAAGGGCCATTCCAATTAGTGGTCATATGAACCAGGTATGGATTTCCTTTTTTTTTTTACTGAACTGTGACGTATTCTGAATCTCTTTGTTACATATATTTTTGGATATCTTATATCTTTTCTATCTGCTCTAAATGTGGCATCCTCTTTTCTTCTATGGACAGGACAAAAGACTTGGAGCCTTAACCAAATTTAAGGCCGGAGAGTGTAATGTGCTGGTCTGCACTGATGTTGTCAGTAGAGGGTTGGATATTCCCTCCGTTGATATGGTTATTAATTATGATATTCCCACAAACTCAAAGGTTAAGCTTCTTTATTGTCTACAATAAAGTTGTAGATGGAGCTTCTGGAACTTTTAGTCCTGCTTTTAATTTGCTTTGAAGAAGTGTTGCCCTTTTTCTCTTATGCTGTTAGGCACAATCAAGTTTCTCAACTTACTGTGAAAAGGGGTAAAGAAAAATTTATCTGGCTTCAATAATATTTCTTCTCCTTGCATTGCCGCCCTGATTCGTTGGCACAAATTGGGATCTTTCCATAAAGATTGGGAACTAATTGTTTATGGCATATTTCACTTATCTGTCATTTTTCATGTTATTGGAGGATTGTTCTTGAATCATGCTGTGTTTTTTGACCATGAATCATCCTGTTAAATTTTCGTATCCTTTTTACAAATTGCAAAATATCTATGATGATATATATCTTCACTGTATTGACTCTATTACACTCATTGCTCTCTTGTAACCTGCAACAGTGTGATATTACATGTACATTGAAAACCCTTGAGCTCATCATTCTAAGAGTTGTTTGCAGGATTATATACATAGAGTTGGAAGAACTGCTAGGGCAGGGCGATCTGGGGTTGCAATTTCCTTGGTGAACCAGTATGAATTGGAGTGGTATATACAGATAGAGAAGTTAATTGGTCGGTATATTTTCCACTATGTCATTACTTACGGATGCTATAAGAACTGGACTTTTGGATTAAATCATTTGATGTCAGGGAAGAAGTTACCTGAATTCACAGCTCAGGAGGAAGAAGTTTTACTTTTGTTGGAGCGAGTTACAGAGTCTAAAAGAATAGCTCAAATGGTAAAAAACGCTTGACTTCACACTTTCTTTTGAATTGGCTGGAAATGAGTATTTAGCCTGCTTATCTTTTTGATGCAAAAAGATCAAACATGCTGTTGATGGATAGTGTGTTCCTGATTTTCTAAGTTCAATCAGCTTTAGTAAGATTTTAGATATTGCTGTCATTTGCAGTTTTTTACTAGGTTTTTCATGACGTATTATTTCCACTCATGCAGAAACTTAAAGAAATGGGAGGAAAGAAGAAGCGAAGGGGAGATGATAACGAGGAAGATCTGGACAAATTCATAGGTTCAAAGAATGGAAAAAGGAAACATTCTAAGAAAGCATAATGGGGGAACAATTATTCCAGATAATCAAACTTTGGCATCAAAGCAGTCTACAAGAATTTGATAGAAATCATCTTTTACTGGAATATGGGGTTCGTATTTGAAAAAGCAAGAAAATGTGGCATGACATAATGTCTGTCAATTTTGTTAGATTGTTACATTTCTGGAACAGCTTTGAAAGAACAAACAGAAATATGTTGTAAAAGGATTGATTCACAGTAGAAACAAAGTTAAAATTTGCATATGCATATATTACAGTCACTGATATGCATTTGCATATATTACAGTCACTGATATGCATATGCATATGCCTCGAATCTCAACCTTACTTGGTTCCCCTTAACATTGCTCACTGATATGCATTTGCATATATTACAGTCAAAATGCAAAGCCCTATGAGGTGTTCAGAATTTTCTTGTTCTGCAATTTTGAGGACTACAACATTGAAACTAAACTTTCACTAATATTTCCAGTCGGAAAAGAGTATGAAGCTAACAATACTTCGGAGATAGTTACATTAAACTCAACTAAACTCTAATGTTCCACTTGTGGGATGTCCGAGGTCCAGTTGCGATACCTTCATAATATTGGGATTCAAGCTTGCAATCATTCCAGTCTGCAACAAACTCTGAAAATAGATCTCTAGCAGATTTGGATGAAAGATCTGAGAAAAATAAACTTTTCTCTTCCTTTAGCCAGGTGGCAAACTCATTATTCTTGGAGAAGTAATCAGCACTTGAAATTCCTTGGATCTCTGATTTCTGAGATGAGGGACAGAAGTGAAAGACGAGAAAATTAGTGCAGCTAAAGAAAGTTCCCAGCATATTGCAGAAAACATCAACATCCTAATGCTTTAGGACTCGACATAACTCTGGGACTAAGCACTTCTACAGCAGTCCACACACCAGAGACTGTGCAAATATGATTTTCTTAAGGAGAATGAGAAATTGTTAATAATTATTGTAAGGGTGATGATCACTCAACTCTCTTCCACAATCATGCAGGCATAACACAACAGTCAACCATGGAGACATTTAATGAATCTAAAATGCATGCTGCATGAGGGATTTGAATAATGCAAGGTACAAAGAAACTACTAGTGTCTGCTAAGACATGCAAAATGTACCTCATTTAAAAGAAACTATCACAATCAGCAAATACATAAAATCAAATCAAACAACAAGAACTTACTGAATGCTTGTTGCGCTTTTGCCTTTTGCTCCCATGCTTTTCTTCTGACTTCTTCTCTACATTCAGATCAGTTGGTCAATCAGATAAACATTCAAAAGCTTCATAGTCATAAAGAGAAATAATTCCTTTATGGTACCACATGTTTCTACTCAAAAAAGTTAGAAAAGGCACTTCAGTATTTTAATTTCATAACCTAGAAATTGAACCATATCTTCATTTACTGGGTGAGTACTAATTCAAGAAAGAAATTGAAAACCATTTAAACTTGAAAATCACTTCCGATCCATCAACAGAGAACCCTACCAACAGAGATTTAATTTCCTTCAAAATGACAGAGTCCAACTGCAAACTATAAAGCCTGGGACTAGCACATAGATAGAAATGACTTCATATGTTGTCTATTTACTGAACACTATAATTCTGAAAGCCATCAGTGTAACCCATACCCTACAGCTTAAAAGGAGAAAAAAAAGTCCCTAAAAGGATGCAACACTGTTTATCCATAACCATAATAAGTCACTATAACTAGTTAAAAGATTCAGAATATATGTCAAGGTAATCTGCAGGGATCTCTTTAAATAAAGATTATCAGTGAGGGTGATAGAGTAGGATTAATGTAGATTAAGAATCTCACGACTAAAGCCCGAAGCCACACAGCAATAAAATGGAAGTTTGGAATTGACACATTTTTTTCTCTACGCCACTAGGAATTATCAATGAAAATAAAAATACCCTAATTCCCTGTATAACTTCAATTGAAGAGGAAAAAAAAAGGGAAGAAGGCCCTTGAACTGGCCGAAAGTTTAGGTTACAGAAAAGACCAAAGGAATCAAAATTCCCAAGACTTAAGCCATTGAAATTACAGATCAAGTTCGATCTTCCAAGTCATATGCAGCCATTTGGGAAAGAATAATTATGCCTCAAAAGTTACCAGTAAATTGGGGGGGGGGGGGGGGGG
>JAOXNR010000022.1:17466361-17519832 GCA_028571225.1 Parsonsia alboflavescens
CAGTTCTGGAATGATTCAAGAATGCATGTATGGAAGCGAATAGATACCTTTGCTACGAGAATGGCTCTTTTCAGACTTATCCCTGCGACTTTTGGACTTGTCTCTCTTCTCCCTCTTGATTTCATCCTCTGATGCTACAGACCGATTTTTTTTCCTTTTTGTTTCTTCTGCGCGAATTGCATGAGTATAACGAAGAATGCGAAACAGAGAGATTCAGACGAGAGAGAGAGAGAGAGAGAGTACCTTGGAGCTCAGGAGAAGAGGAAGTTGAAGCTCTCTTCTTCTTCTTCTTGTCTTGATCACGCCTCTTCTCATCGTCCTCCCTTCTCTTCCTCTCCTTCTTTTTACCCATTTCAGCCCTCCTTCGCGAACCCAATCGGCTCTATTTCTTCCTTCCGGCTGTCTGTCTCTAGCTTTATACGTTGCAAACTTCAAAGTTTCTTTTACAAGATTGTGGCTTTATTTTTTTTTTCTTTTGGTGGAAAGAGTTTTAGAATTTTTCTAAATGATATATATATATACGTCTGAGTGCTAAGAGAAAGTCTTCGAGGTATCGTGAGATAAAAATCGACGTTTTCCTTAATCTTATCCAATATTATTCACTTAAAACTTAATCAAAAAATAAAAATAAAATTTAATTCCTAACTCCAAAAGGTCTTGGATTCTCCTGACAAACCTAGAACAGATTCACAGGCACATGAGTCACATTAAGAAGCCAAGCGGGATTTCTTGCCTGTATACAATTTAGCTCCAATTCCTGTTGTTTGATAATATCATCTTTATTTAACAAAGGAAATGACACGTTGGTTTGGTCAAAAAGATTCACCAGAAACAATCTGATGAAAAGACAACAGGAAATTCCTGAAATGCCCGTTCGTTGGAAGACATGCAAAAACCTGATGTTCCCAGAAAAAGGAGAAGAAATGATACGAGAAGATTTTCCTTAGTTGTTTCCCCACTTCGCTCCAGTGTCAAAATAGCTTAGCAAGAGCATGAAACAGTATGTACAACTTGCAAGAATTACATTATGCAAGAACTCAAAAGCACGAAGAAAATGATGTCAAACAGCTCCCTTGCTCTTTCCTAAATTCTTACCTTACCTATATACAGCATCAGAATGTTATTTGTACGTGCATCTCTGTCTAGACACTGTCTGTGATGTATACATTAAATGAAGTAATCAGTCATCAATTTCTCCTTGCTGTTCGAACTATAATGATCAATCATCATTATTCAGCAACTTGTCTCCCTCTAGAACTTTTCTAGCTGTACATTTGTTAAGTTAAAGACTCTGAATTTAGTGTATTAAACACCTGTTCCACAGCATAGACATCAATCTCGAACCCATAAGTCTGTCCACCATAGACAACATAAAGGTATTCATTAGAAGAGGAGGGCGGAGGCAAAATCTCAGAAATTTCTAGGAATTCTTCTGTTGGTGGTGAAGGCAAATCTTTCTTCTTCAGTGAAAAATAAACATCAGCTAACAGAAGCCAGGTAAGATCAGGGTCTATGGAAGAAAGACCCACTAGGGCCTTCACAGCAGCATCACGAAGACCTACTACGCCGCTGCATGCCATACCTACAACCAGCCCACTGACCTTCTTGAGGACTAATTCTAAAGCTGATGCACTCCTCTTATTTTGAGCTATATCTGCAATCATGTTCAGCACTGCTGCCTGGACTTTTAGATCAGACAGTTCAGCGACTTTGTCTTCTGAAGATGTCAAGCTACTCCTGTATGGAAGCTGTAATGCAATTCTTTCTTCTTTTGAGATGGGTTTTCTCCGAAAAGGTGATGTGCTAAGCAATTTCCAAAAGTGGATTCCATCACCATGGAAACGACGAGAGAAGAAATCTCCACCACATATTTGAACCACTTTGCTAATTGTTTGTGAACATCTTCGAACAGCCTATAGAAATAATCAGATAAAAAAATGAAGTCCAAAAAATTAATTTACCTTCTAAAATATTCAAGACAAAAAAAAAAAAAATTAACGTCCAGGCACAACAAATCAAAAATGGAAAATGGAAACATTATAAATGCCATGACTCAAGAAAGAGAGACCAGACTTCCAATACAAGATGATATTGGCTTCCCCTCATTGTTGTTGTCACCCCACAGACTTTCTTCTTATCCCTGTTAAGAGAATTACAGAATTATTCAACCTCTTTTATCCCTCATATATACCCTTCGTATCCAAGCAAGGGCAGACAAAGTGTCACCTGAATTCTCACTTCGATCTTTCACTCATTTCCAGCCATAATTTGGTAAACTCTTCCTGTATTAGGATTTTGTGCATGGCAGGATCTGTGTATGACACGGCTTCATACTTTGAGGTCCAGGAACCAAAAAATCTTGAAGGTGGCAGAAAATATCCCAGATATTCGTATTACCCTCTATAAATTTTGCATATAATGTCAAATGAAATTCTACAACAAAAAGCCCAAAACTTCAGAAAACACCCTTCATGAAACCTCTTCCTATAAGAATTTAAATGAACAATGTCTCAGCGTTATGACCCAAAGAAACTGATGGCATGGATTCATGTGGTTGGAAACTGAGCAAGTCTATACAGAATCTCTCAAAGAATATTTAGATAGCTATTATCATAGTGATGAATCATCTCATTCAGAAAACCTGCTCCATGATTATTTATGAGATAATAGAACAATTCTATTATGGGGGCAACAGTATAATTTACTAAACTTGTAAGATAAATTTTAAAATTTATGATCTAATTTTGTGCAATAATATTTTATGTATTAAAGATTAAAGGGAGTTACTCTCAGATTCGTCAGTGACTGTTACCTCCCTTTAAATTATTTTGAGAGAGAGCATAGAAGTATAAAGATCACTCACCACTGGATTTCTATTTTGTACACAAGCAACCAACAAAGGCCAGATTTTATTCATTGCTGGGAGCAATCTGTTCTCCCCACTTTCATCCACAGCTGCATCAAGAGCTTCTTGAAGATTTGGAAAAGAACACAGGCTGAATAAGTATTCAAGTGCCTCTTCGGTTTTTTTCTCATGTTTGTATGCATCTTCTACTTGGGCAAGGGCCACAATCCCATCCTGGAATCAATAAAACATCTTTAACAGTGTCTCACCATCAAAAGTAGAAGTCATAATGAGTTTCTCAAACTTTCAGATTGAAGACTTCACTAACATATAAAATCCAAGTACTGTGATTTACAAAATAATTTCCAGTTTAGAGGGCAATGGACAAAAGAAGTATGATGCAGACATGACTTGATGCAACTGAATATATCTGAATGGTATCTTTGCAAAGCCTAATATAGTTTCCATAGGTCCGCACTTATCTAATCACAATCATAGTTAACAAGATTCAGTCTTTTATTACCCAATCAAAATGCTATGGCAATCTCCTCCAAAATGCATGTCTACCTCCGGATCACCACCAATTCTTAAAGTTAGATTAATCACAGTGGCAGCACATACCTCAATTACATCAAGGGCTATCAAGCATGCCGCTTGCTCGCTTGAAGCAAGAATTGGAGTAGCTGCAGTAAGGCAAGAACCAGCAATGGATCCAACCGTTCGCCTGTACCTTCTGGAAGTGTTCAATTGATATACAATTGATTCCCAGTGATCTAGCTGTGTATCTACATGAGTTGAATGGGCATCCATTCCTGCTTCTAGTAAATAAGCAGCATTGGGAGTGAGACACCAGCACATGCAAAAGTAATCACATTCACAGAAATCCCGGATCTTTACTCCTATCTTCTAAAACCATTTCAAATGAGGTAGACCAACTACTTAAGTGCCAATGAGCCTTTCAATAACAGCAACAGAAAACAAAGTCAACACGTTGCCATTTTCTTTCATAGATTCCAGATGGTCAAAGTAGAAAGGAACTTCATTTTATCCATTGCAAGATATTTCATATATGATTATACCACAAATTCAAAGAATACCCCAGGGTACTTTTATCCCACATATAAAGCGTAGACAACCAGCCTCACTAATTCAAGACCACGGTACTACTGAACAGTAAATTTGCCTATACAGTTGAAAAGAAAAGTGAAAGAACCAAAAAACTTACCCATAAATTTCAACTTGTCAATGTTATTAGAACTACAGAGGAGAGGGTGAAAATCATATATATTTTCCCTATGCCAATTTATATTACAGCATTTCACAGCGGATATAGCTATTACTGTAACATCAAGGTGAGAGAATGTCCAGTTCAAGGTGTGCTGATGCAAAATCTGACACATGAAATTAACAAGTTCTGGAGAAAATAGCTTTCAGATGTATAAAAAAAAATCAGAAAGAGTTTCTTTCAAGAATCTGGTCAAAACATTTTTGAATTTCCCACCAAAGATGGGGGTGGAAGGAGTGTAAATGATTCATGCATGCAAGGTAATTGCATACTTAACAATTGCTTTGAACAGCTGTTTAGAAACTTATTGCACAACTTCATAGCAATTCTTTTGCTTTCTTTCCTCTTGGGTTTAGGGCAGGAGATCATGAATAAGTGACCTGATACTTTCTTTGGTTCATCAATATCCATATCAGACAATTTCATGCAGCTTCAGCAATACTTACCCAATTCTGCAAAGTCCAGTGCTGTGTCACTTTCAGAGGATGAAAACGGGCCTGTTCCACGTTTTTTCTCCAAGTCAGAAACATCTGTTTTGACATCCTTGTCGAAAGCTTCCGCTCTACTTGGAAGATTACCAGCCTCCTGTTTTGATGCCCTGGCTATTTCTGCTATTGCCTAAAAAGTTCAATGGGAAAAAAATGGAATTACAGAAAAAAAGGTTCTACATAGAAAGCAAGAGAGAGAGAGAATGCATATAAACACCCCTTTTTAAATGGGCTATATCAGATGCATGTAAAGCAAATTGTATATCATATGAATCAGCAGTGTTTGGAATCAATTCTAAAAGATGACCTTTAAGAACGGAATCGTTAATTCTGGGTGCTGATGTCTGCCAAGAATTTCAAGTTCCTGGGAAACAGCAAGCATCTGTACAAAGAACAATTCAAAATAAATCAATGCATATCTAGCCAAGAGGAATGAATAAATCAAACTAAAAATAAGGAATCTCATTTGCCGCCTTAAGCATAAGTCTTGATTGGTAAATACATACTGGTTCTTCCAACAATGGCAATATTTGTTGACCTATCCCAATATAAGAAAGCATCACAGCTAGAACATTTGGAATTTGGGGGTTAAGATCCAAATGACGTAGTTGTTGGCATATTGAATCGATAACATAGTCTGAATTTGCCAGGACTAAGTGGCCAACCTGCAAATGCAATTACTAGATGTGACAAACAATAATTCATCAAACGTCAAGAAATGGAACAGCACTGCTCACCGTTTGGTACTCAAGTGTGGCAGCAATAACATGCAAGACAGAATCGGATGCAGTTTTCACTTCAAAGTTTGAGCAAATAAGATTCTCAAGCAACATAAAAAGAGAGGAGTGAAGAAATCCACAGGAAGAAAAGTCTTTGCCAAGACACATAGTGAAGATGCCAATTCCTTCAGTAATTTCCTGGTAAAGCATAGCATTATCTTTGAAGAAATGCAAACTTAGAGCTCCACCTCCACCACTAGATTGGAGAAAAGGGTCAGTATTTTCAAGTGGAAGTTTCCATATTTCAAGAGAAAGATACTCGTGCAATATACTCCCTATACAGTCAATTAAGTAATTCCTTGGACCGTTCTCCCAACAAACTTTCCAAAAGGTTTTGTCTGCCATGGTTTCTTGCAGCAAGCCAGATTTATCATCAAAATCTTCACCATAGCCCTCAATATCTGACCATTTCAAACTGGTTTTCTGAAACATCCTTGCAAAGGTACTTATGGCTTGATCTGACAGACCAAAAATCATTTCATTTAGGATGCATACAGCAGTACTAGCATGTCGCACCAACTGTCCTGAACCAGTTCTATTATACCAGGACTCCCAGCTTTCCAGATTGTATTCCTTCGCACGAATATCAGAAATCAGTTTCCGTAGGCAACCAAGTGGAATATCCACAATGACAGAAAGGGATCCTTCATTTCCAGAATCTAGTGAAAAAGGGATAAAATAGTTCAAGTTGCAATTATATAGAGATAACAATGACTGTAAAAAGGCTCCAGAAAAAGAAACGACCTGCAAATGAAGCCAAACCGACAAGTCTGAGAACTCCAGCAAGAGCCTGGTACAGCTTCTCACCACCAACATTAACAAACCAAGGTGGCATGTGTGGCAGCTCATACATCTTCTGCATACTTTTGGCTGAGTATTGAGTTTTATTGTACTGAGTTCCTACAGACTCAACACATTTAGAATCAGTATCAATGACTCCTTTCATCTCTGCAATAGAATGCAGATATCCTGATGGCCTTGCTAAAAGAAGCTTATCAAGTGAACCAGCAAACACTGAGTTCTGACTCAAGCAGACGGCAAAGGCATCCATGAATCGAGCAGCTGTCATCTAAAAATATCATTCCCAGGCATTAGTAAAGACTTTGCAGAAAAAGAAAATAAATCAGTGGAGAACTCAGGGCCACTTAGAAGGTAGAATAGAGTTAAAATAAGACATGCATCAGGCTCTTGATATGAAGCAATTAAAGGCTATAGCGATAACGACTAAAGAAAGAAGGTCTGTTTTTCACTCTCCTTAGAACAGTAGTTCTCTAATATTCCAGGAAAAAACTAGCTGTGCCACAAAACAAACTACTTCGAACTTCAGTTATCACTTAGAAAGCACAAGTAGCTAGAAAATAAGGACCGGTATCTGCTCAAGGAACTGACTAAATGCGATAGACATGATAAGAACTCGTTGATGATCCAGGACTGTACACAGCTAAATATGCATATGCATTAAGGGATACCCAAGCCGGCTCGTTCCAGCTATGCATCTGATAGCCAACTATAAAAGCACAAAAATAAGGATAAGAAAGCAAAGTACAGCTACGTACTGGAGAGTGACAGAGGAATTCAACCACAAAATGAGGTCCAGATAAATAAATAACTGCAAGTAATTTCCGCACATGTGATAGAGCAAGTGACTCCTCATTTCCCAACACTGCTCGAGGAAGCTTTTCAACAAGCCTGAATAAAATTTATAAACATCAATTATGGAAATTCCAGCGGCAAAGAAGTTATCTTGATTCAATTTGTTCTAAATAAGTAACATACATACCTATTGAAAATTACAGTAATGTCATATTCCATCTGATGTTTCTTGCTTGATGAATGCAAATACTCAAAAAATGCCCATGCAACTGAAGACACTTCTTGAGAGTCATCGCACACCAGAAGAAGTAGACATTCCTGCAATTTTTAACAGAGAGGATCTTCAAATCAAAGTACTCCAAATTGGTAAGTCAGATAAGGTAGAAGTATCAATCTGGGTTGTGCCTAACCAAAAGCAACAATCTGCTTTCCTTCAGTGTCTGACTGCATTTTGACAAGAGTGCCTCTATAGCTGCTAAAGTTCCTTGTCTCACCTTTTCTGATGGATGAACGCAAAGCTGAAAAACAGCGATAGTGTTGACTATTAAAGCATAGAAGCAAACATGAGAATACCTGAAAGCCAAATACAGTGTAACCAAGAGTACAAGCCTACATGAGGAAAAGTTGCAGACAAAAGTTTGTTTATATGCAGTGAAGCATTTGCTATCCAATCTTTTGTGCGATTAACATGAAAAGTTCCTGACATATCATCAGGATTGACATTTCTCTCTACTTTGATGTCAGAAATGGGGATATCTGCATGATGAGCATCACTTAAATCTGTAACTTCAATTTCACCTCCACCTTGAATCTTCGAAGGCAGGTGACGCAGTTCATCTAGAAAGGACACAAGAGACTTCTCCTTGCCTGAGTGATGGATGGGAAAATCTTCCTGGGATTCACTAAGAGCAGATAAATTATGGTCATCCTTTAGAACGATTGACAGAAATTCTGCCAAACTTCTAATTGCTTGATCTAAAGCCTGAGTACTTCCAGCTGCCCCACTAATCATAGTTTTTGATATATGGAGAACTTTAGCAATGTGACTAACAACGCCTGGTAAAAAGAATGCTAATGCATCTGCGTTTCCAACCTGCAATATATCATGTAAAATCAATTGAGTTTGTGTATATGGTACTCTCAATTGGCACTATTGAGAGTGAACTGAATGGAAAACCTTAAACACATTTGATTACTAAAATTATTCAGCTTCGACAATGCATTATGCATATTTATTACAGACCTAACTTCATGCAAATGCCGCCAACAATGACTTGAAGCATTCTTACTCATGAGGCTCTGGTCTATCCACTATTTTGTTTCACTATCTTGTTTAGATGATAAAATCCTCACCACTGGTACATGAGGAACAGAAATGTAAAGCATAAAATAAAGAAAAATTCTAGCAACCCAGAGAAGCACAATGAGCATTAAAATTTCCTGTGACCTAAACCCCGTTTTATGGACCAACAAAACAGAACAAAGTGTTTTTTTGGTTACCTTATCTATAAGAACCCTAAGTGTAGAGAAAGCTTCAACACGAAGTGATGCACTTCCACGGTGTCCCCTTGTTGCCTCAATTTCAGCAGCCTACATGCAAAATCCAAGGTTATATCAGCAGAAAATCATGCAGATCTGAACCAAGCTACATGTTGAAGTAAGTTAAGCAATGTTCCAAACACCAATAAAATTTATATCCTCAGGGGAGGATGAGAGTAACCTTCAGTAGAAGAGACAGCCAGTGACCAATAGCAGCAGAAGCAGATTTGGACTGGAGAAATGTGAGTAGACATTCCTTTCGGTCCAATGTGTGCTTTGAGACCATAGCAAGCGGAGATTGCTGATCCTTTTGGGACAAAATCACAGGGTAGCCTTTGACTTGTTTGCATGAGCATAACTCATTAAAACACGGATGCAGAGAAAGCAACAGTGCCTTGAAACATCTTATTATTCCTTCACGAAATTCTTCAGGGGCCTCCAGTGGAGAAAGCAAGGCACCATGCGTCAATTTCTTCAGAATGACAACCAACTGCAGAACATGGGCAATGTTATTATACATTCAAAGAGCTAGAAACTGAAAAAGTAGGTAGAAAAAATAAAGCTTCCACATAAAAGATACCATGTGAATTCTTACTGTCCATCGATCTATATATCTGACCACATTCTCCCTAAAAGACTACCAAACATTCATCTGCTTATTGAACACCCAAAAAAGACCAATGAAACTAAAAATTTAAACAAACCAGCAAATAAGAGAACCAGAATGGCCACATCTGAAGCTACATTTTCAGTCAAAATGGCATCTTATAGTAAACAACCTGATCCGTCGAGCCCAATGGGCACTTGTGGAGAAGTTCTTCCAGACAACATAGCACGCCTTCAGCCACAAAGTCACTGACTTTATGTGATACTTGGGGACCACCGGACAAAGAAGTCTCCTTGGCATCACGTTTTGATAAAGATCTGGATTCCACTGCTGCATCCAGGAGAAGCAGTAAAGGAAACAGTGCATAGCTGAAGAGTGAAAAAATGCTTGTAAGTACTGCGATTAAAAAATTCAAAGTAAATAATAAACAATTAAACAAATGGACATAGAATGCTCTACCCCCCAACTTATCATTTTCAGAATGTAATGAACTTAAAGAAGAAAAAAAGTTCTCTCGAAAACTATAACCTGATCTTAGTATGGAGATGCAAGTGGTGGTCTGAACAATATGTGTTCTAGAAATTAGTTTTCTACCCTTTTTAAAACTTACCAAATAAATTTATATGCCACTGGCCCAATTATTTGTTTGGTAACATATTATCCTAACAATTTGAACAGATGCAGGTGCTACATAGAGAATAATTAAAATTTGGGAAATAAAAGCCCATAACAAATTCTTATACTCGATGATCTTAAGGAACTCCTGTAAAAGAACATGATACGTATCTGTAGTACATAGGAAAAGCAACAGTAAATGGACTTGCTCATCTAAATTGCAAGAAATCCGACAATTTTACAATATCCATACGTTAAAGATCTTCCTTTTTTATCTTTCTCTTAGTCTGATAGGGAATATCTACTATTCTTAAGGATATAGAACTTCTGAACTCTACAACTACTCGTCCAATCTACAATTCAGACTCCTGATTTTCTGATTCTTATCAGCCATAACCATCCTAGCAACATCCTTCACTTGCACATCACTGGACCTGAGGTTTCTCTAGAGTAACTAACTAAAAAAATAAAGAAACAATTATAGAATATATCATAAGCCCCGCAGTACAGCACATTCCACGCAGTTACCAAGACTGATTCTGAAAACTTCATCTTGAAAGAAATTGCAACACCAAGCAAAAGGAAACCTTTGCTCAAAAAGTGTGAACCCACTTTAATTTATCGAGCGAAACTTAAACAAATAGACAAAACAAACTACTCCTCTGCCATACTCGAAGAAAGGTTGGAGAGCATCAGCGGGAGATTGCCGAAGAATCTTAAGAAGTTGAGAAGGAGCAGAGGAGTTTCTCTCCGGATTTTGGAATAGCTCCAGTAATTGCAGACACAACTGTTTGAGATGCGGAAATACGGTGCTTGAGCAGTCTTTTCCGACGGCGGAGTGGAAACTAACACTGTATTCATCAACTTCTGCCATTGGAGAAATGATCAAAACTAAAAGGGTGCACTGTTCATCACTGGGTAGACAGCAAGATTCTGTTGAAGCGCGAAAGTGAAAATCAAGAGTCCTCTGGAACAATCAAGAGCAGAAAAAATAAATAGGAGTACATGAACGAAAGAACCTATATCAGTTCTCGCCTCGCCGGAAGGGGCGTTGGGTGGATTGGTTTTTTTTTTTCAACTATACAGAACCCGTTTCACATAAAATAGAAAAGTAAATGCGTCCTCTATTTCTCAAATTCCCTGATTCTCACTCAGGACTCAGGCGGTCATTTTGACAATATACTAGTGGCAGGGTGGTAATTTCAGTCACATTTTGTCATTGGGCCGCTGAATACTCTTACAAGGTCTTAGTGATGCAGTCCGTTACCTTGAGAAATTGGGCTTGAAATGAGGTTAAGTAAAGTATGGGCCTTTCATGACTGGATAACAATTAGAATTTCTTAATAAAATTTTAAAATGAAAAATATTTATTTAGGAAGAAAACATTTTAATTTAAATTTTAAATTTTAACTTTATTTTTTAAATAATAAATAAAGAAAAAAAACTCATTGTAATACTCTCCTCATTCAAAATTAATAACATGTACATGTCTATCTAAAATTAAAATATTCTTATTCAGTCGTTAGAAATTAAATAGATCATCTAATAAATAAGTAACATCACTATATTTAAAATGAATTGGATTAAGTTTTTTTAAAAAAAATATTACTTAATTAAAATGGTAAATTCAATTAGGAAGAGGAAGAATAATTTTTTTATAAATCCAAACGGCCAAGTGGTTTATTTACTTTTCAATTTTCTCTACAGTTTTAAAAAATCATGCAGAATATTTTATACAGTATGTATGCCACTAGGAGAAATCACGGAATAGAAAAAATTAAAAATCTACATAAAAAATAGCTCTAATTAACTTCTTATATATGATCAGGAGAATATATATATATTTATACAATGATGAGGCATCATAAATAATATTCAAAATAAGGCCATTTGTAAAACATCAATGAAAATGAAATGATATAAATTAGGTTCGAACTCGAGAGATTATAAAATATTGATATAAATAAATAAAATTTAATTATAACTAAATGATAGCTGTAAATTAGGTGATTTGATTCTTAAGAATGCCTCGGAACGATGGCCAGTTTTTAACGGTACTCTTAAAACTCAAATCAAAGTATGCATGCTACAAACATTGTCTTCCCCCAATATCTGATACTTGTTCTACTGCTTCACAAATAATTCCCAAAGTTACTGGTATTGAGGTTACACTCAATCAGTGGCTTGAGCTGATACAATTCATCTTATCTAATATTTATTAGGTTCCAGCTCATGTAAAACAAGCCACCTTGGAAACTTTGGATATTTTTGTTCTTTAGATGTTGTAGACTGTATAATGAGCTTGTTTTTGCCTAAGTAAGTTTTTCAAATCATATGAAGCGTGATTCTATTGTGGAAGTGGTGTGCGAGGTTACCTTATTCCCATATAAAATTTAGTCTGGCTGCTTTTGAGTGATTAGTCTCAATTTCCTCATCGTACTATGAGAGATTAGATCAGCATATCGAAGATATTTGATACGTTACTAAAACGCCTGTTAGTGAAGATGAAAAGCATGTTGCTGTGCAAGCGATTGAGTTGTAAAGTTCAATCTGCGGTGGAGATTGATATTTTGGAAGGTAATTCAAGTGTTCGATTTTATTATTTCGAAAAACCACGTCCAGCCATAAGCAGCTAAGTTCGTGGAGATAATGATTTAAATCTTGCACAATCAAAGCATGTTTATCATAGCACAAACCTTCTTCCGAAGAAAGAGAGGGAAGGCCACGAAAGTCTTACGTCTCACATCACATGAAAAGAAAGGATGCTGACAAAGCATGCTGCAAAGGAGGCTGCTGCGAAGGGTGAAAAGTGTGCTGGGCTGAATCACCCTTCTTTTTAGACGAGAAAAGAAAATCTTATGTACTATTCCTTTTCTTGTGCCTCTGCTTTTAGTTAAAATTTATAAGCATAAAGAAGATGAGGGTGCTTGAAATCTTGCGCTTGCTGCTTGCTTGTGCCCTTCTGCTTTCGGATAAAATTCCCAAGTATGAATAAGATGAGGGTGCTTGAAATCTTGCTAGGCTGCCTGTATGCATTTGGCCAAATCTTTTTAACTTTTAAAAAGACAAAAATGGTTAAATGACCATTTGGATAAGATACACTTTATTCAGTCTTAGAAAAATGAGAGAAATTTGGCTGAAAAATGGATAAGAAGCACCACTAGTTTTCTGAACCATTCTCAGACTTCATCTTCTCCGCAGCTTCGCTGGGATGTATGTTGTCGTACTGCCACAGCCCGCTAGACCACATCTAGCTTTTATTTTCTTTTTTTTTTTTTCCTTCACTTCATCTTCCTCAAACTCTCTTTTTTTTTTATGAAAAGAGTGAAATTGATTTACAATTGCGGAAATTGAAAAATTATCCAGTATGAGAGAAAAAATACCACATGGGAGAAGATGAATGATGAAATCTCCGTTGAAGGTCTAATGCCTGCTGAACAGTTCATATTTGTAAAAGAGAGAAAAAAAAAATCCCTATAAAGATCGCATATGGGAAATCATCCGTACTCGAACTGCACTTCTACGTGCAAATACTTCGTCATTAGCCTTACAATGGATGATGTAAAATTGGCTAACGTATGACATTCTTCATGGGTTTTGGCCTCAAAAACAATACCATAGATGACCAACTTCCTGAGATTAGGGCACCTCTCCAATCAGATTTTTTCTTCCAGTTAAATTTCTTACGACATATCTGGTCAAGTCTCTCCTTTCCCTGATCCTCTCCTTGCATATATTTCCTTTTGTTCTCTCTGCAACTCCCCATTTTTTTTTTCTTTCCTTACGATGGCTGCCGCTGCCCAACTTGAAGTTTCCACTTAGGTTTATGAGTCAAAATGGTCATTGGCAATGCGTAATTTTGATGTCTCGTAAGGATATTTTTTATAGTCATTGGCATTTTCGTATATATACAGAACGAGTTTCGCATAAATGGAATAGTAAATGCGTTCTCCGTTTCTCATATTCTCGGTGGGCACTCAGGACTCAGGAGATAATTTTGACAACATATTAGTGGCAGGGTGGTAAATTTAATCAGTGTTTGCCATTGGGCCTCTGAATACTATTATTACAAGGTCCTTACCGTAGCTTGAGAAATTGGGCTTCCAATGATGTTAAGTATAAAACAATTACAATTTCTTAATAAAGTAAACATTTAATTTAATTTTTAGAATAAAACTTTAGTTATTCAATAATAAATAAAACCTCATTTTAATACACTCCTCGTTCAAAATTAATATCATGTACCTGTAGCTATAGATATAAATGAGACAAGAAGATTCACAAACAGTTCGATAAAAGCTTGAATTCAATTTGTTTTAATTGAGTTCGAGCCAAACCTCACTGGTTAAATGAGTCGAGTTAAACTTATAAATGTTCGACTCGTTAGACTTGAGCCTAAATGAGATTTTAATATAAATATATATTTTATTTATAATATTATATATAACGGATTTGCTAAGACAAACTCCGTAGCACACCTTAATGAGCGGAGCAAGAATTCCGTTACGGTAACGGTTGGAGCATGCATTAAGACGAGCTTCGGAATGCGTCTTAGTAAAACTGTTATATATAATATAAATTATTAAATATAAAATTTTTTTTTTATTTTATTTATTCTTCTTCGATATATAATAAATAATATTATGTCTTAAAGTTTTGGAATAAATTAACACATAGAAATGAGCATAAATAAGTCCACGAACCCAAGTACCAAGTTTTTTTTTACTGCACTTAAATAAGCTCGAACTTTTTAAACGTTTAACAAGTTGAGTTCAAATTTAAATTTTAAATCTCGAATGAGCCCAAGCTTGAATATAAAAAAATAGAAATGAATCGAGTCTGAACTTGACATATTTGAATTCAGCTCTACTTGACTCAAATCGTTTATAATCTTATCTGTTGATCGAAAATTAAAATATTCTTATTCGATCATTAGAAATTAAATAGATCATCAAATAAATTAGTTAAAAATTAATAGCA
The DNA here is from genome assembly GCA_028571225.1 of Parsonsia alboflavescens. Taxonomy (NCBI): domain Eukaryota; kingdom Viridiplantae; phylum Streptophyta; class Magnoliopsida; order Gentianales; family Apocynaceae; genus Parsonsia; species Parsonsia alboflavescens. The sequence continues at coordinate 17,481,093 of JAOXNR010000022.1, forward strand.
CTATATTTAAAATAAACTGAAATAATTTTTTAAAAAGAATTTTCGTAATTAAAATTTTAAATTCAATTAGGAAGAGAGAGAAAAATTTTTTTATTTAAAAAAAAAAAAGGACATCCTTTAGTCAACAAGAGCAAAACAGCAGAGTAGCACGCAGAGTCAAATGGATGGTAGCAAAATATGACCGTACCGTTCCGTTCCGTTGTTCCCGTAATCAAAGGTACCACAAATCCCCAAGAGTTGGTGAATCACTTGCACGCCCTTTTTGTTGTTCTCTATCAGTTGTCACCTTCTTCCTGCCATGATTGATCAGATTCGGATCTGCAATATTGTTTTCTTGAGTACTGATTGTATATAAGTACTTCTCAACGTCAACTTCAAGATCAAGACTCTTTTCCTCTCTTTGGTGAGTGGGGTGGCTGGGTGCTGGTTCTTGATAGCTAGAGTCCTTCTGCTATATTCTCCAAGGGTTAGTTTTGGTGGGTAAAGAATCTCACCAACCCAATAGCTAGTTCACTATTGGAGTCAAATCAAGATTTTTTTAAAAAAAATAATAATATAAAAAATCAAACTTTCATTGATTCATACCAAATATTTCTTTTTCATCGGTCGTCAATAGTTCGTTCAGTTTTGTCAAGAACAAGGGATAAAGTCCTACTCCTAATACCTGGAGATGTGCACCAACTTATCAGAGTTTAAAGAGAAAATATTAATCTTATACAAAATTTAATGTACAAGTTCGTATTATGAAAGATTCAAACATATGCATTAACTAAGGATCAATGCAGATACCTCCCATCCTGGTGGTGGTGTATGCCCGAAGGGCATCCTACTCCTAAGCCCTAATACTAATTTGCTTTGCTTTCCTCCTATAAGTAAGTTGATGTCATGTTTTGAAATTTTTTTTTTTTGTTTTCCCCTATGGTAACAAAGTCTTTTCAGCTGACTTCAGATGCCAAAATCTGGAGGTGGTGGAGAATCCCACATGGGAAAACAAGAAGTTGGAGCATAAATCTCTGAAGATTTCATCACCAATTCTTCTTCTGCTTCATTTCCTTCATTAAGTTCAAGTTCATTTTCCAAGTTTTTCATCCACTCCTTGTACTCAGCTTCTTTTCCAAAGTTTTGTGTGGAGACCTCTGGTTCTTGAACTTGAGATTCATGGCAGGGTTGTTCAGGATCCAATGAGTCCAACTCCAACAAGCTCCAGTAATCAACATCAGAATCGAATGGAATTTCAAACTTTTCATCAGAAACCTCTTCGACAATCCCAGCTGTGAGACTAATTTGAACATTTGATGAAACATTAGAATCGCCAGGAGACAAAGATTCTTCTTTTGATTCATCAATTGGTTTGAACTGATCATCAGCTTGCATGATCCCAGCTGAAATCTGGTCATGATCTTGACCCTCATTATAAATCCCTGCTGGGGGACCTTTGTCCAAATTCATGTCTCCATAGGAAATGCAGGAGCTTGATGAAGCAGACGTGGAAGAAGAGTAACTTCTTGATAAATCCCGGGACTGATTCTGATCATCACCATTTCTAGCCAACCTCTTCTTCAGATGAGAATTCCATACATTCTTGATCTCATTGTCGGTTCTTCCTGGCAGCTGAGATGCAATCTTTGACCACCTGCAATAATAATATATATTAAACAAATTTGTTTTATACAAAAAAAGTCTCATGATCATGTTCAAATTTTTTGTCAAATCGAAAAAGACTTAAAAGGGACAAAAACTCAAATCAGTTTCATACCTGTTTCCAATGGTTCTTTGCAGCCTGATGATGGTTTCCTGCTCTTCTGGTGAAAAGTTGCCTCTCTTGACGTCAGGACTTAGGTAATTCATCCATCTCAGTCGACAACTTTTTCCACATCTCAACAGCCCTTCAACAGGAGAAAAACGAGAAGTTGTGAAATGAAATGAAAATCGTTGGAACAGATAACACAGGGAAAATTCCTCAACCACTCTCTCTAGATTGTACTGAAACAAACTCATTTCTTGTAGTTACCTTAGTTTATGCACCAAGAACCGTACGATTATCCAAACGGCCAAGTAATTTATTTACTTTTCAATTTTCTCTAGAGCTTTGAAAATTATGCAGAATATTTTACACAGTATATATATATATATATATATATGCCACTAGGAGAAATCTTGGAGACAGAAAAAACTAAAAATCTATAATTAACTTCCCATTATGATCGCTACGTAAGATTATATAAATATATATTTATATATATATATATATATATATATAAAATATATACACATTTAGTGCTTGAACTGAATGATGAAGCACTACAAAGAATATTTGTAAAACATCAATGACAACCAAATGATATAAAGTAAGTTTCAATTCATAAATTATAATATATTGATACTAAAAAAAATTGCCAGATTTGAAAAACATTTTCCCTGTTTTGTATAAACAAATTTTAGATAAAAATAATAAAAATATTAAATTTTTTTTATCAGAGAAAAACAATTCATTTTTACTCAATCGAATTCTGACTCTTTTCTACTAGGAAGATACCGGAAATGAAATGAAAAAACTTGAAAGTCAGTCCCAAAACAATTCCGCACGATCTCTTTTCTTTTCACCGATGTTGATCATGAAACCCATTAATGAATTAATGAAAACACAAAAGAAAATGAATTCACAGAGATGGCAGCCCCACCATTGAACTTCATAAGTGGGATATATAAAAAAAAGAGAGATTAATTACCAGCTTTCTGAGGGAGAGCACGCCAGTTGTCGTGACCATGTTTCTGAACAAAAGTAATGAGTTTCAAGTCTTCGGCCGGACTCCATGAACCTCTCTTCACCTTTGTCTTGTCACAGCAGGGAGCACGGCCTTTGCCAGCCATTTGATCAGCGTTTTTTGGTTGGTTTTTGCCCTTCAGGTTACGGCGGAACGAATGCCTTCTCAGATACTGATAGCCATTTCTGCCATGATCCTCTCTATATAGGGGTATAAACAAATGCTGAAATAGGAATATTGTAGGAACTAATCCACCCACAAACAAAATAGAAGGGAAAATGCCACCTAAGCATATACTACTCGAATATAAGTTTATAAATTTGTACTTACATAGGACCAAATAAGGGTTGCCATAAGAATTTGGTAGAGTAAATCTGTCCAAATTTTCTTATTTAGCATTTCATTTCAAAGGCAAAGTATATATTCATTTAAGAAGACAATAATCTTAAATATTTTCAAAATTTCTTTTTTAAAGTACATAATTTATTAATTTAATTGGAATTGGTCATATATTAATTGAAATTTTTTCTCTCAAGATTAGTCTTCTTATGGGACCTACATTAGACCATAATATATTTAAATTCTTAAATTAATTTTTAACATAAGAATTGCATTTGTTGACATTATGAGTTTGTGGTTATATAACAAATAATACTTCTTATGCTCCGAAATTGAATATCTTTATTTTCATTTTTTTTGAAATATTTCAAAAAAGAGATCAATTTTTTAGTATAAATACTCATTAATAATCTCCTTGATTTATGTACTTGCATCTCTACTTGTCCGAAGGCTCCACAACTAATATCAGAAGAAAAAATTAATCACTTTAAATGAAAGTTAAATGCAAGCATAGATTTTTTTTAAAAAAATAAAATCAAAATAAACATTTAATTCTTGATGGAAGAAGTATTCGTCCAAAGATCATTTATTCCATCTGTCTCTAATTATAGATCGTTTATTATCACTTTTCTTACCTCTTATTATATGTCGTTTTTCATAATCTTTATCTATATTCTTTTCTAATAAAGATTTTTTTTAAAAAAAAAAAGGTGAATTCACATTAATATTAATAAAATAACCGTAAACGACCATTATTATGGATAGATAGTGTATTTGGCTATTACTACTATGACCAATAGGAGCACTGCAAAAAGTAAAAATAATCTTTGCACTATTTAATGTACAACATGCCATGTTCTATTTCAAAAACGTAGTAAATTAATTCTAGTTGACATGATCAAACATGTTACCTCGGAATATTCAAACATATTAATGTGTTTAATAATGAAACAAATGTGTCCAATTCTCATCCCCATGTTAGTTTCTACTTATGCATGACCTGATTTTTAACTCATAATAACAAAATTACAAAAGTGATTAATTGTATTCTTTTGCAAACCATATGTCATAATCATAACTTAGGATGATACTTTAAATTAATAGCATTAATAATATAAAAAGGAAAAAATAATCATTTCAAAGTTATATTGTAGGCTCTCCAATAACTCTTAAATGAAGTTTGATATGAATGAAATTATATTGACTTGTTTTTCAAATATCTAATAAATCTAGCAGTTTCAAAAAAATGCGATACAGTGCATTAGTTCATTTTATATGGAATATACCATTAAGTTTTTAACTGTCAAAGTTAACAGTTAACAGTTAACTATTTTTTTATTTAAAAAATAATAATAAATTTGATCCAGTATTCCTAAGGTTTACTTAATTTATCTTTTTAGGTTACAATATATAAAATATATTTATAAAAAATATTTTTTATTAAAGATTTTATTTTTAAAAAATAAAATCATATGTTAACCGGTAACTTTGATCTTTAGAGATTTAGCTGTGCACTAATGTACTATAAATATAAATATATATATATATATGTATATGTATATGTATATATATATATATATATATATGTATATTTGGTATTATGTTCACCAAAGCTCAAATTATATTGTACTCCTGTTAAATCTCTAACGGTCAACGACAATCAACTATCCTCAAAAAAATTAAAATAAATTTAATTAAGTACCTCTGGAGTTTAGTTTATTTTTTAAGGTTTAATTTATAATTTGTATTTTAAAAAAATAAATTTTTTTAAAAGAATTTTTTTTTCTTAAAGAAAAAAGATAATTAACCTTTTAGAGATTTAATAAAAGCACAAAAATATTTGAGCTCTCATGCTATAGAGTGTTACAAAGCAAAATTTATAAAGTGGGATAGTTAAGTCTCTAACGGTCAAAATTAACCGTTAGTTGTTAAAAAAATAAAAAATTCTTCTATAAAAATTTTTTTAAAAAAATTATTTTTTATAAGCTAAACTAAAGTATAAACTAAACTTTAGCCGTACTTGATTAAATTTTTTTTATTTATTTAAAAAAAATAGTTAACCGTTAGAAATTTAATTGGAGCATTCCACAAGGTGTGTTCCGTAATACTCTATAGCATTTTCATGTGTATATCTAAGATTGTGGCTGAGTAATTTGAAGGTGAAGCCTGCATTATGCAAGTAGTGACTTTGACTCAATCTTTACCGGGACACCGTTTTCTAAAATTGTTTTAATCATCACTAAAATATCATATTAAAAAAAAAACCCTAAAACGTCTTATATTGGAGCATTGAATTTATTTATGTATATATCAAAAAAACCTTCAAGATAATAACAATTTTAAAAAAAAAAAGGAACCCTTATTTATTGAGTGAAAAAATTCAAAACAATATATTTTAAAATTATTTTTAAAAGTTAAAATGACTTAAATTTTGAATAAGATAGAATAATTCAATTCATAATTGATGAAAACTCTTCTTTCACCGATATGTTAACTCGTAATTATATCATATCATCAAAATGAATCATTTGAATTTTTTTTTTAAAAAACGATGACAAAAGAGAAATTTACAATTTCAGACAAATGGTAAGTGGTTTCTTTTTTTTGCTAATTAAATGGTAAGTAGTTTCTTTTTTTGGCTAATTAAATGGTAAGTGGTTTCAATGTATAGAAGAGGCCAATCATAAGTTTGATTCTCCCTCTCCAAAAACGCTATATTGAAAGAGCCTAGTGTGAACCAAGCCTTTGGCCAATCCAAAATATGTCACGTGCCAAAATAAATAATTTAAAAAATAAAATGAATGATTAAAAATAAGAATGGAATCTCTACGAGCAGCACATTATGTAATGTATCTAAAATTGTACGATAAAAACAAATTAAAGTTAAAAAATTTACCCTTATTGTTTTCTCACAAAACTCATCATATTAAAGAAAAATAAATAAGCATATATATGTATATAAATATATATATATATATGTAAAGATATGCAACTATTGGTTTTGTAAAATATAGTAATTAAATTATATATATTCATATTCAACGTAATTTGATGAAAACTAATAATTACATAAATATTATAAGATAACAATATTCATCATAAAAAGAGTTAGTTATATATGTTTAAATAGTTGATAATTTTTTATATGGACAAAGGGATTAGGTGAGTGTTACTTTATCATTTTCGTTCCTAATTTTTTTTATTCAATCCATGTGGATTTCTAATTTTTATTTTTATAGTTTCTTTTTTTTTTATTTAGTAAAGATAGATTCACGATCTTAGTATTTAACTTTTAGAGTCTCCTGAGATTGTTTTTTAAGAAATATAAGTCTTCTAGCTTTTTTTTAATTTACTAAAAAAAGTTCTTTTAATCAAATTAATTCATTCTCGGTAAGTAAAAAAACCAGTCAGACCAAGCCAAGCCTTGCCCAAATAACAAGGTCAACTGGCCTGTTTCATGATTTTTCTAGTTAGGATGACTTTCTTAGTCAATCAAAAAGGGAAAATTTTGATATGGACTTGGTCCATATTCTCATACATGGACCTTGTGAATTTTATTATCTCAAGGGATTTTTTTTTTTACCACAAAGTTTCAATACATTATGAGAAAAACATGTGACGTCCAATAGGTCCGGTTCATAATAGAATTTAAAAATTAAATTAAATATTGAGATCTATTTGGACCAGGGACCAAAAAGATAGAAACAAAAACTTAAGAACTCATATAAACCAAGTAAAAAAGATTGAAGACAAAAGTGATGTTTTTTTTAATCAAATAATTAAAAAAAAAAAAAACTTGTTTGAATATGTATGGTTTCTATTGTATATTAAAGAAATAGCTAATACAAAACAAATGTAAGAAAATTATGCATCCAAGGATGTGGATGGATGGTTTTGCAAATCGTGGGTTCGATTCAATTTTCTTGCATACCCTAACTTTGGTGATTTGTAAATCTCAGCGGAACAGTGATACATGCAACTCTAGATGAAAAATATATAAATATAAAACTATATATATTTATGTAAGCAAATTACTTACGGACAGACGTCATATCAAATTCGTAAAACCTAATACAGCAAAGTACCCAACAAAAGTTTTGTTGTTTCGATGAAATTTTAATTAATTAAGGGGATAGAAAATTCCGTGTGAACGTGAATCGATCGGTTTAAGCGAAGGCAAAATGTCTTGAGATTCATGGCGTGGATGTACAGGGATTCATTTCTAGATCCATCCCATGCGCAATTAATACCATTTGAAAGTTTAGTGATTTAGGTCACCAGCCCAAATCGGTGCAATCCTTTGAATTCTTTGTAACTCCGAAGATTGACAAATATGTCCTCAGTCTCCCCAACAGTTTTTGGAGAAATTAATCCGGATTCGATCCTTTTTTTTTTTTTAGCATGCAACTTCTATCGTCTATGCACATAGGACTCAATTCAAAAGGATATTAGTGGAATTCGAACTCATACTTATGATCTCTGCACTCATCACTACACCTGTTGAAAGTGTCCCCGAAAAGACGATTCAAATTCAATCTAAATATTCTTCCTTAACGTGTGATAATTCTTTTATCTATAATTGAATTTTTTTTTTTTTTTTAGACATTTAAAATATAAATATATATATATATAGTTAAAACTTTACTTAAAAAATGGGTATTAAATTATTAATACTTTAAAAAATTAACTAAGTCGAGTTATTTTATTAAGTTCTATTAGTATGAAACATTTAATTTTGAATGAAAAAAATAATTTACATTCAAGTATAGTTAAATATGATTTTAAATAAAGAATTTCACCTATCAACCAACTTAATTAACTCGTTTTGGTGTCCGTCCCGAAATTGACAAGCAATGGTTCTTATATAATAAAGCAACCTCACCTATAATTCAAAAGCCATGGCTTCAACTCACGTAAAAGACAAATGTTGCCAAATTCCACCGAATTAATTGGGTCAAAGTAACCCAAATACCAATTTTTTTTAAAAAAAAACAATGTAATTTATAATTCAAGTACTGCTAAATACGGTTTTAAATAAAGAATTTCACCTATTTACCAACTTAATCAACTTATTGATTTGGGAATTATTGGGATGGAATGTCCGTTATCTGAAATGAAGTCATGCTTTGGCAGCAGAAAGGGCTTGAAGGATAAAATATGGAATTAAGTTAGAGTAAGTCATCCAGTTAGGAAGCCAAAACAAAGGCGGATTTTACCATTTCGTCACCTAATTTTTTTGACATATTTTGTGTTTGGGTTAGGAGAGTTTCACTAACCATACGAGACTTTTTATGACTAATAATAAACCAGTCTGTCTAATTGTCTAAGTTTATTCCAAAAATGAGACTTCAGTCACCCTCTCTCCTTCTCTCCCTTACCTTATTAATTTCTTAATGTATTTATTTATGTGTACTTGACGTGTGTCTTATGTAAATACACTCTTCTTGAAAATGGACTCGTTTTAATACTCCCTCCATCATTATTTATAAGTCATTATCAATCATTTTGTCAAAATTAATTAACGAAGATCGGTACTTTTGGTCTCTCACCTTTTTCATTTTTACAAGTTTAGTGCCATTTTTTTTTTTTTTGATCCTTCACTATTTTTTTTTTTGTGACTTTGGTCCATATCGATTTATTTTAGTTTTTTTTATCCTTCACCTTTTATCTTTTCTACACAATTGGTCCAAATGACTAAAAAACATGTTTTTTAGAGTTTTTTTACAAATTAATTAGGAATTTTATAAAATAAATTATCATTTTTTGTCCTTCACTTTTTTTTAATCTTTTTTGATCCTCTACCTTTTTATTTTTTACATTATTGGTCCTTATTGTAAATTTGTATTTCAAAAACAACTTTTATGTATATTCATATTTCAAAATCTATTAACTGTTGAGTTGGTTAAAGCCGTTTACCTCAAATGCGAGTGTCAAGTTTCAAATCCTAAAATAAAAATTTACATTAAGGATCAATGACATAAAAAATAAAAAGGTAGAGGATCAAAAAAGAAAAAAAATAATGGAGGATAAAAAATTGATAATTTATCTTATGAAATCCCTAAAATATCCTTATTTAATCGATCAAAAAATTCTCAAAAATGTGTTTTCTGATCATTTTGGACAAATTGTGTAAAAAAAAAAATCAAAGGTGGAGGATAAAAAAATTAAAATAAATCGATATTGACCACAGTAAAAAAAAAATCATGATAAAGGATAAAAAAATTTTAAAAAAAATATTTTAGACCAGATTTGTAAAATGAAAAATGTGAGTGACCAAAATTACCGATCTTCCCTAAGATAATAATAAGAGAAGAAAAGAATAATGGAAGTTAAATTAATTTAAAAATTAAAACATTCAACTTTCGGAGTAAAAATAAAAATACAATATATTATAGTGGAATGGTACTTTACATGTGTCTTATGCAAATACATTTGTATTGCCAAGTGGAAGTTGTGGGAGTGAGTGTATACATCAACAGTCTGCTTTCTTGATTTTCCAAGGTCTTCCGTGACTTTGCTACTCCTACTCCAACTTCTATCAATCACACACTGAGTAAGGCGCTGTCCAGTGACAAACTTATTTGATATATGTAAGTCTCGAATTCAAATTCTATATTTCCTATTCTCCCTCCAATCTTAAAAAAAATTAATAATAATAAAATAAAATAAAACTTCCCTCAATCACACGGATGGGGAAGTTGAATTTTGCTAGTCACCGACTAAGAGTTGAAATGTTTGACAAAAACGATGAATCTCTGCTCCTTGGTAGAGACCGCAGACATGACAATCAAATCAATCCTTCGTCGGCGGGGGATGTACTATTGAAACATTGGGCCATGCACCAACAAGTCTGAAACTGCAGATATTTTGAGAATGCTGATTTTTGCGTCAACTGGCATACCGAGGTAGCACAAGTGTCCCGTTGAGGATCTTTCTTAATTGTTGAACAAGAATGCTACAAGTGTCCGGATTTTGGAGGGTGTGTGAAAACAAAATTGTTCTTATTGATGACTGTGGTAAGATATCGTTTCACATAGATTTGTTAAAATGCGTTACGGAATGTATTAACTGTTATCGTAATAGAATTCTTGATTCGCTTGATTGGCTGCATGAGCATTGTAGCAAAAATTCCATTACGATAACGATTGGAGTGCGCATTAAAACGCGCTCCGAAAAGTACCTTAGCAAAACTACCGTTTCACGTATATGAAGAAATAAAATATAAAGAGGTTTTGAGATCACTGTGAAGTAAACACTAATCCCTTTCATTTTTAATTTTAAATCGTTTGTGGATATTTTTTTAATTTTATAATAATAAAAAAAAAAAGGGTTTTCGAAATATCACTATTGGAAAACCTTTAAGAATGAAAGAAAAATATATGTTGTATGGAAAAAAAAAAGAGGAAGAATAATTCTTCCTCTATCTAAAATTGAATATTTCAAATTAACACACATTTTAATAAAAAAAATTAAAAATTTAATTATGAATAATCCAAAATAGAATATTAAAAGTATTAAAAAGACAAGTAAACTATTTACGACAGATGCGACAAAAAAGTATAGTTAAACAATTTTATAATTAAGGGCGAAGGGAATATTGAACGGTATGGATAATATATATGTGAAATCGACGGGATCAAAAGAAGCGGCCGGTTTAGTTGACCCAAGGACACTTGCAGTGTAAGTTTGGTGAATGGAACCTCTCAGAGGTCTCTGCTCTGAACCATATATGGTATAGAACTTGAACACTTCATCACGGACCATCCTGTGCCATACACACCAGAACTCTAGTTCGCAAAAAAATCTATTCGACACCATCGTCGTATCTAGCCAGGCACAACCCCTCACCCCTCTTGTCTATCTTCCTCCACCATCGAGGGGCGATCTTCTCCTTCCCCAATTACTAAACAAGCAAAAATCGAGTTTATAAGAAAATAAGGACTTTCACAAGTAGAGCAATCTGTTCAATCCAAGGTACCAAGGTTTTTAAATTTAAGAATTTAAATAATCTTGTTGGAGCCACTGTAAACTTAACTCCATATAATGTATTAAATAATTAATATATAGCAAATAAAATAATACACTAATAATTATATAACCAATTATATTAAACTATCAAATTTCAAAATCGTAGTTCCAGTAGCTCCGACTTCACCACCAAGCTTGGTTCATTCTTCTTTCAAGGGCTGATTCTTCTTGGTGAAATTTTTTGTTTAAAACTTTGAAGAAAGAGTTAATGACTTAGAATTTAAAGTTTTAACTTAGAAATAAAAGAATAAATATGAGATCTGAAAAAAAAGGCAAAGGTTTTAGTGAACCAATTATTAATAAAATGAAAATAATCCTAAAATAACTTGTTTGGTCAAATGTTAGAATAAAATGGATCAATTACCAAGTAAGTTTACTAAGTTAAGAGTTATTTAACTAAAAAATTAAAGATTTTTTTGGACTTAATGAACACAGTAAAATCGACCAATTTTACTAAATTTATCAAATCAACTCTTATATAAAACAATTTTAACTTCCTTTCGATTTTGAAAGGATTTGACACAATTACATGTAATATACTCGTAAACTTGAGATTTTAACATCCTTGCAAGGTGCCACTTAGAGAAAAAGAGAGGAGAAAAACAAGTGAACAGTGACCTTATACTGGAAAGCATCCAATGTAAGATCTCCACTACCCAACACAATGTTTAAAACATGTTTGATTCAATAACTTTAACCACAAATCTCATTGTTTTCTGAAAGTACATTTCAAACCAATGGTCTATGGCATTCTAAATAAAAGTTTTTAACCAGTAAATTCCCAGACATTAAGGGACATCTAGAAACAACCACCTCGCAGCGCAAGAACAAGATGAAGAACAGAACCTCCCTCGATATTGTAATCTTTGGCAGTCTTGTCATCCCCAAGCTGCTTGCCAGCATAAATGAGCCTGCAGAAAGAAATTGTGGCAAAGGGTTCAGCTCTGAACAGAAACCATGGCAGAAACTCAAACACAAACAGAGCAAAGCAACTGTATGTACAAACAGTTAGAAGATCACCAGGAAACCAATGAAGGGTTATATGTGCTAAATAGAATCTACAAACAAAAAGCATCTGGATAGAACCAAGCTAATATGGATTTCAATCTGAAAAAAAAAAAACAGGAAAAAGAAACAAATCTGTATCAAAATTTTCCAGTGCTTAGATTTTAAATCTTCAGCATTTAACACAAGTCAACAATTCGAGGAATCAAACCAAGATATTGGTAGTTAGGTCAAACATAATGCCCACAGGTGTATCCTTGAACACAAAGATATGTACACTAAAAGGCAAGGCGAACATAGCAAACTGAAACTAGATACAGCAGCTCCAATAAACCAAAAAAATAGCATCGTTAGAACCCTAGGACAAAACTAATGAGAAATCTACAATTCCTCAAATAGAGAAAAGGTGTAAATAAATCTGACACTGGTTTTCTTGGATAAGGTTAACAGCAATATAGGCAACTTGAACACCATATCAGAGACTCAGAGGGAGCAAAACAAATGCTTTGGAAAAAGGTCAGAGATAATTCTATTGCCACTTAAAGTAGAAAACAGATAGAATCAAGGGATCAAAAATCGAAATCCCCTGCCACCGGAGGGTTGATATTAAGACACCAAACAAGACAGACCACTTTTATTTAACCACAGAAAAGCTATAAGATAACGCTTAATCAAATTCAAATACTTCTAAGTCACGTAGTTCAAGTCTATGAAATGCAAACCTTTGTTGCACTGGTGGAATCCCTTCTTTCTCTTCCACACGTTCCTTGATCCGATCAATGGTATCAGTTGGTTCAATATCAATTTCAATTTCCTTGCCAGTAAGAGTCTTCACCTTTATCATTGTTCCTCCCCTAAGCCTTAAAACCAAGTGAAGTGTTGATTCTTTCTGGATGTTATAGTCAGCCAAAGTTCGACCATCTTCCAATTGCTTACCAGCAAAAATCAACCTCTGCTGATCAGGAGGAATTCCTTCTTTGTCCTGATGATAACAAAACTTTCATTAGAAAGAATAACCAGTAAGTGACAGGGTAAAAGGAATGAAGGAATTGGGAGCAAGAATCAAATATGCTTAATCCATAATAAACCAATCAAAAAACATATACAATAGCAAAGGGAGATGTAAAAAAGATTTAAGCGCACAACTAGACATAGAGGTAACTGTATAAACATAAATCTAATGATTAGACAGGATAAACATAAAAGCATTAGATATGCAAGTTCACTTGCCCATTTTCCTACCACTGGGAGAGGCAATACAAGTATAGATTCAGGAAAACAAACTTAAAAGGCAATGTATCATGGTCAGTGAAAAGACATCAGGGAAAAGGATCAGTCATCTCTGGTATAGTTTCATCCCACCAGATCTTGATTCAAAACGTTTATCTCATCCAAGGATGAGGATCACCAAAACAATTCAATAAATTTCTGTATCTACATGCAGATAAATTTTATAGATCAACTGCAAAAGACATTTAAGAAATCAAACAGGAAAGTAAAGGGAAATTCAAGGAATTACGACCATCCCGAGTGCATTAGATATTCCAAATCCTCACAAAATGCAATTTGCTGGCACAGTGTTTGGAAGGATAAAGGATTCCTCCCAACGGTGGAATATAGTATTCCAACATAAATTACAAAACTGAACCATAATTGCACAATTAGACCATGCTTATAGACTATTCTACAGCAAAAGGGGGAATATCAAAACTTCTTCTAATATTAACAAGTTGGAAGACCAGAACGCAAGGTGAATGTCTGTGATTGCCACCGCAGGTACTTTTGGAAATAAATGGTGTCATGATGAATACATGAAGGAAATATATACAAAGAGAACCCGTTAACAAGATGAAAAGGTAATGTTATTTAAGAAAACTTTTGCAGACAAACTTCCACATCCTGAGGATACAAAGAGAACCAGTTAACACTTCTCCCCCAACCTCTTTACTTTTTCCTCTTTCTTCTCCTTCAGTTACATCAAATCCTCCTACCATCCCTTTTCTCCTCCTTCAGTTACGTCAAATCCTCCTACCATCCCTTTTCTCCTCATTGTTTTCCTTTTCTTATCCTTCTACCTCGGGCTACCCTTTCTGAATTCACCCAGCCCCTATCTCTTCTCCTATCATTCATTTGCACACCCTTTAGTATTCAATTAACTTTCAACTGGCACAGCAACAAGAAGTACGGTTTATAACACAAGATTGCATCGTCAAGGTTATGGGAACAAGCGGGATACACCAAAGAAAATACTTTTTCCCCTTTTGTTGGATCCGGACAAATTGATGGTATGGAAGAAATCCAAGTAAACTGAAAAGGAACACACAGCAAATTTTCCGCCAGACACATTTGATGGGATGGAAGAAATGCACGTAAATTTAAAAAGGAAAAACAACAGATGAATTTTCGGCAGGACACAACAGATGGGGTGGAAGAAGTCCTAGTAACTTAAAAAGGAAAAATAAAGGATGAATTTTGGGTTTCTCTCCATAGAGGCTGGCTATGATAAAACCCCTCTTTAGGAGGGTGTAATTAAATATAATGGGAATCACGAAAATCCAAATAAAACAAAGAAACTTCTCCAGCCTTGAAAATTTTCTTTTGACCCTTTTTCAATAATAAAAAAATATGCATATTTTTCTTGTTATTTAAGTCATCAGGGTGTTTCTCAAATTTGAGTTTCCTTGGACGTAAAAGCCCTATGCATATTTGCTTTAACTACCAGGAAATAGATGCATCATACATAAACCTGTTTTTGGAATCAAAACTCCTGATTTAAGCCAGGCAAATCAAATTGAAGCACATACCACTCTTTTCAACAATTTCAAGCGGTCCAAAAATAAAGAAATAAAATAAAATAAGATATAACAAAAAAGAATTGCATGGTTAACCACTAAGTCCGATCTCCTAGAATCTTTTTAGCTGTAAATTCCAGAATTTGGTTCACCAACCTTAAGTTTCCAAGGTCCATCATTGGCCTAGAGTTACTTCTCTCGCTAACAAGCTCTAATCGATCAGAAAAAAATAGATACAAATATTTTTTCTCACATAAATAGACATGCTAATTGCTAAACCAGAAAGAATTTACTTCACGAAATAAATCAAATCAACAAAATACAGTTATCAACAATCTCCAAAAAAATAAAAATCTTATGAAAGATCATAACTTCTGCCCGAACATAAACAGAAAATAGAAAATTAAAGAATAAAAACAACAAAACAAACAATCAAGGTTCCAAAAAGAATAGAAAAAAGTCAAGACTAAAATTTTACACAAGCAAATGAATTAAAAGGCTGGAAAGCATAAACGTGCATAGGCGCGTGGAGAGATGTTAGACCTGAATCTTAGCTTTGACATTGTCGATGGTGTCGCTGCTCTCGACTTCGAGAGTAATCGTTTTGCCGGTTAGGGTTTTGACGAAGATCTGCATGATTCTCCTGTGTTGTTCTTCCACGCAGAGACAGATTGAGAAATGGAAAGCGAAGAGGGCAGGGTAGCTTCCTCCGCTTCTATGCAAAGCTATTTATTTGGTCCCAACCCGTTTCTTATATTATTAATATTTATTTATTTTTCTAGTATTAATAGACTTGAAATTGTAATAGAAATTCTCACTAAATGATGTAAAATTTAAATTCGTTTGCATATAGTATATTTTATAATTAAATTTAAAAGAAAATGCCATGTAAATTTTTTTATTAATATAAATATAAAAAATTAATGCAAAATTTTATTTTAATTAAATTTAACACTTAAAAATTAGATTAGTGGTTATTTTATTTACATAATGCTATTATATATTTACATAATGCTATTATATATTAATTACTAGATTAATTACAAACACTTCTAAAATATTATATATTTTGATTCATACTTATAAGTCTTGTTATTTACTAGTTCGACTTTGATATATTGTTTTTTTCTTCCTCTGGTTTTTCATGTTTGATCTTTTTCAACTTCACTTAAATTGTTAAATTATAAAAATAAACTCCTGACAAATCCAACATTTGCCTTATAAATTTACTTTGATAACAAACAAAAACATTTGAGATTATATTATAATTTATTTGATATTTCATTTAACGTAATTAGGTAAGATTTATATAATACAAATTGTAAGTTCGATTATATTTTCCTTGTATAATTTAGCTTTTTTGTATTGTAATTTTTAACGAAAACAGTTGAAGTGTGTATGAATACCTGATTAATAATAAAAAAATTCTAAAAGTATATTATATATATATATATATATATATATATATTAGAGAATTTGGGTGGCACAGAATGAGAGAATCTTAAAGGCAAATAAAATATGTTAAATATACTTTTTTCTTTTCCCATTTTTTTTTTTTTTAGAGAAAATAGCCTACTTAGATTCCTTTTTCCTTTAGGGATGAGGGAACCAACGGCTAAATCAAATGTTGAAAGTCTAGAAAACAATAGCCCAAATTCCCATACTAAGAACTAAGAAGGTCCACAGGACTTGACCCGGCCCAGTCTTTCAAAATTTAAATACGGGCTTAAAACGAGAACCGATAGAAAAAAATTTCTTCGCTCTCCGCATCACTCATATCGCACCTAGTGATGCCACTTCAAATGGACCCAGTTAAGTCCAACAGAATGGATATTAAAAGAATGCTTTTTTTTAGTGTTTTTTTAAATAAATTATTTTTAAGCTAAGATGTCTTTTGCGTTTCGATCAATAATTCTAAACCATTTTTAGGTTTTTTTTTTTGGGGGAGAAGTCAAAGGTTGGGTTTCCTTGAAAAAATAATCTTTCTAATTTAGAAAATAAGTTTTCTTGTTTTTTTTGCTTATTTAAACTTATTTTAAAAAGTCCAATCAAATAAATGTTATTTTAAAGACACGTGTTCAATTTTTATTATATTTACTAAAAAATTTGAAACTTCTGTGGAACTACTAAATATGACTATATTTAATGTATATTAAAAAATACTTCATTCTTTGGGTTTGAATATCCAAATTTCTATTTTACTTTGTCAAAAATTGAATATGTTATTTTTTAAAATAAATAAAATGATAATATTCCCTTTAGTTCATAATGTAGATCGTTTTAGATCTTTTTACACGTATTAAGGATACAAAGAATGATGCTTTGATTTAATCAAAGTACTAGAAATATCCCAACCAAACTATCTTAGAAATTGGAGTAAGAGATAATTACATGGGTAAGAATGAAAAAACTGCAATAAATACATGACATTTTGTAAAGCGATCTATATCATGAAATAAATTCAAAAGTTTAAAGCAATCTATATTTTGAATCGGAAGGAATATAGAGTTTCAGTAACCACAATCTTGATTTAAGCATTTACATTTAATAACCTAAATATCATGCTACTCATTACAGAAATATGAAGGATAAATTGGTAATTCCATTAAAAGTTAAACATATTACTTTAAAATTTGTTTAACTCGAGGTGCTACATTAATTTCTACATAAAGGAAGTAATTAATTTTTAAACAATACATATCAAAGAGTGTAATCAAATAATTCGAATGTGAATAATGCGTAACGCAATCTATGAATTTGATTTGATCTTTATGTAATGAGTTGCAATTCCAACGAAACAGTTAAGGTGTGTATGATTTATTGATTTGGACACTGTCCAAAAAAACAATATATTTCATTTATTTTCAAATTCAAATTTTCATTATTTATGAGCCCCTTTTTTTTTCGTCCAATGGAAGATCCAGCCCAAACTTGAGTGTGTTCGGGAGGTCCAAAAAAATAAATGCGTTCATACTGAGTTCTGAATTTTCAAATTCGACAGGTTGAACAATATACCATTCAAAAGCTGAGTCAAACGTAAGCTACCATGTGCGCAAAAACCATAGAAATTATTCTTCAATCAAATTATGAATTTCTAAACTAATTGACTATAGAAGAGAAAATCATATTCTTTCTGTTTGAAATTAAATGTTTCTATTTTTATTGTGAATTGTAAGAAAAAAACTTGATTAGTTAAAAAAATTTTTAACAAAATTTATATTGTTAAAATTAAAATAAACTAAGTCAATTAATTATTTTTTAAATTTGCCTAAATTAAAATAAAACATTTAATTCCAATTAAATAGTTGCTGACTTGATTTCGTACTCATGTCATGACCTCAAAATTATAAGTGAAGATGTTTTAATATTTGAATAAATTATGTTTGTTTAATCCTTCTTATTTTATTTGAGATGATACTAAACCTGTTAAAAATTTTCTTTTTTGCCAATAAAATATTATGCGAATTGATAATTTTAATAGATTGACAAAGAAGACATATATATTATTCAGTATTACTTATGATTTAAAGGTTACAAATTTGAGGGATGAAAATGACAAAATGTCACAAAATCAAAATTTACATATACTTTAAAAATCTCGTAAAATTAATTCGTTAAAATATCTTGGATATCAAAAATAAAAAAAATTAAAAGTTGTTTATTGGTTTTTAGAATTTCTTGAGATATTTTTTTTAATCCATAATATATATATATATATATATATTTATTTTTACATCAATTTTCAATATAATTTGACTAAATACCCTAACGCTATACTTTAAGAGGGAGAGAGAGTAGTAATGATAATACTAAATTAATAATACTCCCTTCATCACTATTTATATGTCATTTATATTATTTTTTCTTATAACTAAATATAAGTTATTATTATTAATTTATTATATATTTTTAAAAATTTTTATTTTTATTACACACGTATGTGTCTTTCTCTTTCCTAATCACTTGTAAATTCAATTATAATTATAAATATTGATATTTTAGATTGGGAAAAAAAAAAGAAGAAGATTTTATCGTTTTTTCCGAAATGATAGCTGATATGAGTACTCGTAAGATGGGAAGAAAGTAGTAGTAGCAGGTAGGAGTTCCACGTATGGAATGACATATTGAAGGGGTAGTGAGTAGAAGATGACGACGATTGACATCATGACATTAAATGGTGCATTCAAATATTCAAGAAATTAGTGCAATTAAGTGCGTGAGACCGATGACAAAATCCTCAGCCTAAATTACTCGAAGAGGGTGGAATTCTGGGAAAATAATTAATTTCTTTCATAAATGCCAATTCAAAAGCACATTAACTATCCATCTTTTGGTCAATCTTAAAATTTCATTGGGCATTGCGCACCTATAATCCTTTATTACTGTATTTAATTCCCCCATTTTGTCATTTCTTTTTCATGCTTATTTAATGGACTTTACTAAATTAGAGTATTTTTCTACAATGTCTCTTTGTCATCATTTTTCTACATTGTCTATTTGTAATATTTGTCATCATTTTCTTATTCATGATATAAATATAAATATATATATATTTATATTATAAAGTGCAAAGTTAAATTTTTAATCGTCAAAATTAATAGTCAACATTTCAAAATAAAATCTTCAATAAAAAATTTATTTTATATATTATACCATAAAATGATGCACTAAATCCTAATAATATTGGATCAAATTTATTATTATTTCTTAAATAAAAAAAATAGTTAATTATTAACTTTGACGATCAAAGATTTAAAAATTTCATATAAAGTATACTTTATAACATTTTCATATATATAAATATATATATATATATATTCAATATTGAACTTTTTTTTTTTTTTTGGTTTCGTTTGTTTGTATAATGAGAGAACTTGATTTCTTTCTACTCAATTTCTTATACAAATACATGAATATATATATATGAAGAAATTGATAATTTAACAGCCAAAACCTGTTTAATTAGTAAGGGTAATTTCACTTATAATTTAAAAGTCATTAGTTCGAATTACTCTTTCTGACACTAAATATAAGTCATTATAACTATTCTTTTTGTCACTAATTATAAATCATTATTATTAGTTAATTAATTATTTAATTTTTTTTCTATATTATCCTTCTATAAATAAATAAATAAATAAATATATATATATATATAAGGATTTGCTCCGGAGCGCGTCTTAATGTGCGCTCCAACCGTTACCTTAACGGAATTTTTGCTCCGCTTGATTGGCTGCATGAGCACTGTAGTAAAAATTCTGTTACGATAGCGATTGGAGTGCGCATTAGTAAAACCGTATAAATATATACATATAAATATATATATATATATATATATATATAGAGAGAGTGAAAAGATATTCAATTTTTTTAAAAAATAATTAGAGGACATTTGAAAAAAAAAAAAAACTTATATTTTTATAAAAATGATTTATATTTAATGATAAATATCTTATAAAAGGGACAAGCGTTGAGAGTTGATATTTATCCTCTGAGGTTCCCGCCGAATTAATAGAGTAATACCGTATTAGGCAAGTTTTTCTTCTTTTGCCGAGAGCCGTACAATGCAAGTTGGCCGCCCAATGAGGCAGATGATTATGAATGGGTGTGCAGGGGAAGTTCAAATTAAATAGGCAAATTGCCGTGGACAGAGATTTAAGAAATGGGCAGCAAAAAGTAAGAGGCCCAAGTACCCATTGAGTGAGGGATGTCTTCAATGAACGACTGGCTTCCCTAGGCCCAGGATCAGTTTTTCTTTGGGAGTGATAAATTGTCATTTATATTTTCCTAGGAATTAATTATGTAACTATTTACTGGTATAAAAATAATTTTCATTTATAATGACGGAACAAGGTAGGTAATCGTCATAGGTAAACATTGTTATTTCAACCTAGTATGTTTTAAGAATTAAATTAACATTAAAGATTTTATCCCCCCCTCCTTTCTTTCTTGAGAGAGAGGAAAAAAAATCCCTTCATTGACTTTAAGGAAGAAGGGAGAGAAAGATGATGCATATTGTGATTTAAATATTTATTACTATTTACGGTTCATAATATGGATTGCTTTAAATATTTACTATCTTATTTTTTTTTTAAAAAAAAATAAAATTTAATGAAGTGTCATAAAATTTAGTTTATCTTTTTAGGATTTAGTTTATAAAAAAATTTTGGAAAAAAAAATTTATATAAGAATTTATTTTTTTCTTAACAACTAATTGTTAAATTTGACCATTAGAAACTTAATTGAAACATTTTATAAGGTGTACTCTGTAACACTCTATAGCATTACCCTTTGAATGAGATTGTTTCATTAATTGCTACTAGTAATCAAAATGTCATTAACCAAGACAAATTTTCTTCGACATCTTTATGGTTTCTTTTCATTTTCAACCATAAATACATGAAAAATAACTTACTACCCCTTTTATTATGCTAGTAACATGAATGGTAAAAGTAATAATTGATTCCTTCATTTATAAAACAATTGATTGATGTAATTAATAGTAGTTGACTATGGACCTCTCTCCATTGAATTAAATCTCTAATGAAATAGGTGGTAGGCTTCCCCTTCCCATCACCTTGGTTACCTAACCCCTTCCCTCTCCTAGGAACAAACCACTACAAATTTTATTCAAGTCAACAACACCTCCAAATAAACTACTAGCAGACAATTTTATAAACTATTAGTTTACTTTTCATTTGACAATATTAAGTCATTTGTTATATTTTATCCATTTAAAATTGAATATTCCCATTTGATTTAAGAAAAATGATTGATTTAATTAATTTTAACACTGTAATATCATTTTTTCTTAATAAAAATTTAACTAAATTAAGAAATGAGATATTCACGAGCATTACTTAATTAAGTATTATTACTATTTTTTTACCTTGGATCTTTTAGTCCTTCTTTTATATAATCTTTTATCCCATTAATAATAAATATATATGTATATTTTTACAGATATATTTTATTAATAAAATATTAAAAAATATATATACCTTAAGGCTACTTTATCTAAATTGGGTAACATATATTGTTTTATTTGATGAATTAAAAGAAGGGTTAGAATATCCCTAACATTATTTTTTGTTTTGACATATAAATTAATTTTTTTAAAGATATCCGGATCAATTTGCATGCATATGTATAAACTAATTAATGACTTTTTTGACACTTTAACTTATAAATACTTTATTTTTGAAATTCTTAGATGTGTGCAATAGTTTTAGATGATCTCTCTATGTTTGAAATGGGGTAATACACATTACTAAAAAAACATTTCAAGTTATTTGACACAAAGTACATAATCAAACGTAAAAAAAAAATCTATAAATAATAGGAGAATGGAATATGGATGGAGTATTATTGAAATTGATTAACGTTTTTTTACATGTTATTGAAATATATATACTCCCCTCATCCCTATTTATAAATGACTTAAACTGACTTTCGTTATCATTAATTATAAATTAATATTGTAAGTTTATTAGATATTTTACTATGTTTTTATCATATCGTTTCTGTCTCTCCCTCGTTTTCATAGTCATTGTTCATTGTTATTATTTTGATATTAGAAATACAAATAGAGACAAATTTTATTTTTAAAAATATAATACTAATTTAGTTACTAAATATAAGTCATTTTAACTAACTTTTTTTTATCATTGATTATAAGTCATTATTATTAATTAATTAGACATTTGAAAGTATTTTTTCTATATTACCCTCTAATGACATATAATGAAATGAGTTCAAATTTTTAAATGGATGATTAAAGAATATTTCAAAAAGAAAAAAAAAACTTTAACTTTTTACAAAATGATAATTAATAATTTATATTTAATGATAAAAAGAATAATATTTTAATTTTAATAAAATAATTGTCAATAATTTATAAATACCGTCGAAAGGAGTTCAAGGAGGGCTAGGGAGGCGGAGGTGGAAACAAACAAAAGGGATTAATACGAAGTGGAAGACTCCAAATGAAAGAGGAAAAGGTGGGGGGCTTACAAGTCATTACCATAATTAATGCGGCCGTGGAAGGAAGCCAAAAGGTCTTCCCAATGTTAAAAGATTGGTGGTATTATATGAATACTATGCTGGTGCTGATGTCTCTCCGAAACAAAGAAGGCGTAATCGCAATAAATCACAGCTGTCCTATCTTCCCATGCATTTAATGCCGCAATTACTGACGGCCCACTTTTCTTTCTCTCCTTCTCCTTTCCTTCTTAATTTCGATTTCCTCCACCCCTCCTTTTTTTTTTTTTTTCAAATTTTAATTATATTAGTACGATCAATTTCTTTTGTTTTTACATTTTAAAAAATAATTTAAATTAAATAATTTATTTTAAAAATAAATAATATTATATTGAGAATAATTAAGTCAAATTAAAATATTTGATTTCAAATAAATAAAATAATATTTATATTGTATGTTCAAAATTGAATTTTTTTTCTCAAAATATACCAATGATTTGACATTATTAATGTACTACATTTGTTTTTTAAAAAATGTCATTTAAAGATTTTTTTATTAGAATTAACGCAATCATAACATTATACCTATTTGAGATAAATTTATTCTTCTTTAATTTACCTTGAATTGCACCATAAATCCTCTTTCCTCTTCTCTCTTTTATTTCCTCTTTGCTTCTCTCTCCTCTTTCATTTATTTGATTGATTAGTTTAGAAATTAGGATATTATAACTTATGATTATTAATTATAAAAAACTATTTATATCATATCTATAAATTTAACTTCAATATTATTGTATTATGAAATTATTATATCTTATATTATTGATAATAAAAAAAATAACGATAAGAAATATAATTTTTATTTTTTATATAATACTACAATTTAATTACGATTCAATTACAATTGGATTATTAGATCGTGAATCAGTAACTCTTTTGATTCAATATTCGGTTTGTTTTTACTATATTGTTGAGATGTGTAACGTAGTTAATTGCATTGAAAAATGCTAAAAGGAAGTTTGAGAAAGAAATTATAAAATAGGCAATTTAGTCATATCTTTTATCTTAAATTATGTAAACGATAGTCATTTTGAAACAAGATTTTATCTCTTAAATGACATTATTTTTTAAACGGTGGGAGTGTTAAAATTTGATAAGTCAACTATGTTTTTAAAGATTATCAAATTGAGAATTTAGACACTCAATTTCAAAGCAATAAATATTCTATTTTGAGTAGATAAAATTTAATTAAACATTTATGTTAATTTAATGTGATAATATCAATTTAAAGCATGTTTTCCCTTAATTAACTTTTAATATATTTTTTAATTTTTAAGTACTTAAAACTATTCAAATAAAAATGAAATGTAGAAAGTCGTTGAAAATTCTTTTATTTTATTATTAAATACTAGTATTAAGTATTCATAGACATGGAAAGTAGTATTAAAATATTCGTAATATTTTTAACCGTTGATTTTCTTTTTCTTCGTGAAATTTATTTCTCGTGGTTAAGGAAAAAAAAAAAAAGAAAAAAAAAATCCGCTGTTACTATTTTAGACTATAAGTAGAGAGTTTGGAAATTTCTCTTAGACGGGCAGTGTAATTAAAGATTTATTGCGATTCCATAATTAACTGTACCAGAATATATAACGGATTATTACGCTTTCTTACTTTCTTTTTTTTAAAATTTTTTTTCTTCTTCTTCTGCTGCTTTCATTTAAAACCATTGAGCTCATTCAACTTCTGTGTTTCTCTCTCTATTTATTGCCTTAAGTTTTTGAAGGGTCGGTCCTTTCTTCTGCTTCTTTATATATACCCTCGAAGTTTTTCTTCTCTGTTTGTTCTCTGCGAAACTGTGGAGAGAGGCGCGTAGGTGGGATATATAGGATGATGGCTGCTGACGTGAGTTCTCTTGTTAGGATAATGAACGGTGCTGATATGAATGATTCTGGCAAATCCACGGCTTTGATCACTAGGGACTTGCTTGGTGGGGGTTTTACCCTTGATTCTAAGGAGTTAGACCTTGACATGCAGGTGCCCTCTGGCTGGGAAAAACGTCTAGACTTGAAGGTACAACCCTTTTTGATTCTGGTCTTCTTTAGCCCTTTAAATTTTCTGGAAACCCTTGGAATTTTGTGTTTGTTATTGGTTTTCTGACTGTTTGATTTTAGTCCATGACTCCAAAGAATCTAAATTCAATCATCGACTGGTTTACGCGGATGATTAGTAGAACATTTTTTAGTGGTTAAAATGTTGATTTTGTGATGTCAATGATTCTTTGGTGTTTGTTATTCTCTGGATTGGTTGATTGATTTTGTGGAAAAAATGTAAAATTGGAGGAGGGGCTCTCTTCATTTTCCAGGATAACTGTTTGCTGGTG
Organism: Parsonsia alboflavescens; assembly: GCA_028571225.1. Classification (NCBI taxonomy): domain Eukaryota; kingdom Viridiplantae; phylum Streptophyta; class Magnoliopsida; order Gentianales; family Apocynaceae; genus Parsonsia; species Parsonsia alboflavescens. The sequence goes on from JAOXNR010000022.1 coordinate 17,506,382, forward strand.
TTTTTATTAGACTTTTGAAATCGTGGAACTTCCTTTTTGTGCTAATTTTGCTATTATTGCTCATTTATGTTAATTTAACTCAAAATTCCAATCACCAATTAGTGTTACTTAGCATTTATGGGGCGATTGATCATTGATTTGCATTCAATTGAATTTATGTAGCTGCTGGCTGCTGCTAGAAAGCCCATTTAGGAGATTTTTTATTCTCTCCTAATCACTCGTCTTCTAACTTTAAATGAAAGCAAGGGCAGCATTTATGGACGGTTGTTTTTAATAGAGTGGAGCGTATTGATTTGGGTATCCAATTTTAATCTTTTCTTTGTAATGTAGTACCAGTAATAAAGGTGGAGATTATGACTGTATTTGTCAGTTACCTCTTGAAAGCAGTGAAAAGATAGAAGAGCACTATATCTATCTAACTTGCTTTCTTGTACCAGGTTTTTATGAGGTAAAGAAATCCCACTTCTATTTTTCCTTTTAATTCTTTTCCTTGTATGTCTGATATGGAGAGGAGGAATATATTAAAAGGGTATTTGATAATAGTATCAAGCATGTTTTGAATTGATCTTTTTCTCTTGGATATTTTATTTAATACCTTTGCTATCTTATGTGATGTGATCTTTTCGATTGTACCTATAACCACTAGTGTGAATTGTAACAGAGTTTTGTTTCTGATAATTGCAGTCAGGAAAGGTGTATATCCAGAAATGTGACTCTTCAAACTCATCCTCTTCAACATCAGAACATAAGAAACAGAACAATGATGCACTTTCAAAGCTTCAAGACCTTAACTTCCCACCAACTGCAAAGCAGCCATTGAGCCTGTTCGATGATACCAGCTTAGACCTGAAGTTGGTTCCATCATCATCGGCAGCATCATCGGTTTCTTCACCCAGTTACCAAAGTGTATGCACTCTAGACAAAGTGAAGTGTGCTCTAGAAAGGGCAGAGAAAGAAACGATCAGGAAACGCTCGATATCAATGTCAAAATCATCATCATCACCTCCTTCAAATTCATCATCCTCAATCAAGGATAGTGACTTGGATGATGAGGAGAAATCATCAGCTACATTGGCTGCTGGCTGCCCAAGTTGTCTGCTTTATGTGCTAATTTCCAAGGGAAACCCCAAATGTCCCCGATGCAGCACCATTGTTCCGGTGCCTGCAAAGACAAAGAAACCTCGTATTGACCTTAATATTTCAATGTGAGAGACTCAAGAAAAGCTGGACAATCATGTTGATTTTTTGTAAAGATAGCAGCAGCAGCAGATAATTTTGTAAGTAAAAAAGAATGGTATATAGAAAGTTGAAGCAATGGATGTTCTTATTTTTAGGATCAGAAGCCTATAAAATTTTCTTTCATTAATCAAACTTAGCCTTCTCAGTTTTTCTTTAGTTATACAGTGATTTAATTTCTCATTGAATGAATGCTACCCTTATTCATTGTATATCCTTTCACTCGAATCTTTTCCTTTAACCAGTTTTGCTGCATGTTTCCCACGCTCTAGAATTGAAACTTGGATTGTTATCTTTAGATATGTGATCATTTCCTGTTACCATAAAGATTGTCGTGTACCATATCAGACACTCCATTTCTCTGTTTCATAGTACTTGATGGCTTTTATAATTCGTTGTCATCTTCAAAAGTTGTTCTTGGACAAATTTTTGCAGATACTAATGATTTTATAAGTACTAGGAAAGAAAATCCCAAGAATTCACAGATTACAATTATGTCTTCTTCTATCTTGTTTGAAGTTCCAAGCAAGGGTAGGGTGGGGGTTGGGGGAAAGAAATCTTGAGGTTGAAGGGAGAAGGCAAAAGTTAACTGCTTCTGGTGGTGATGGTGGCATTTACTTTAGCAATCCATTCCCACACCTAACTTTGGGAAAATGAAATTCCATACCCAAAATGGATACTAATATAAATGCATTAGCAATTTAATGTGTCAACTGTTAATGAGAAATTTTTGGTATAGAATTTACTCATATGTGTGACATTATTCAGTGCACAATAACTTTTTTCATAAATGAGAATTGGTACTCTCCCCCTGTTTATCTATGCATCCCTGCCAACTTTTGAAGTAAGCTTCATTCTTTTGTCCTCATTTTTTATCATAAATAAGAAAACATTGTTCTTCTCAAGAAACTCCTAAAGAAGCAAACTGATCTGTTTCTTTTAATGCCAAAAATAAATAAATAAATAAATCTAAACTGCTACTAGTGTCATTGCCAATATTTAATTAAAATTGATCGAGTTTTTTTCTTTTATTTTCATCTCATAATATTAGATGATATTTTAGAAAGATAGATTTGTTTCAAAATGGACAACTTTTTATGCTTTTAAAATTTTTTTTCTCTAAATTATTGTATTAATATATCTTTACTTATATTTTTGTAGAGTTATTGGCCAATCTAGTTCTCATACTATATCTTTTTTGAAGTTTTGGTCTTTAAATTTTTTTTGACATGTTTAGTCCTTAAACGATTTATATTTTGGATATTTTGATCCTTTTGACTGAATTCTGTCGATGAATGATGGTGCCAAGCAAAATGAAGCCTGTGGAGCCTAGTTTGAGGATTGGATTGACTAAAATGACTTTAAATTCTGATGAAATATGTGAAGAATTCAATCAGAAGGATCAAAATGACTAAAATGTAAATTGTTTAAGGGCTAAATAAGTCAAAAAAAAAAAATTTATAAACCAAAACTTCCAAAAGGTATAGTTTGAGAACTAGATTGACCAATAACTCTATTTTTTTATTCAATATTCTATCAATTTACTTATCTGCCCTTCATTAAACTTAATTGAAAATGAAAGGGGGAAAAAATTAAAACGTTGAGAGGGGCAGGAAAGAATTTTAAATAAGTCTTCAAAATACAATTCTTTCCTATCTCAATATTGTAAATAATAATTTGACTATGACTTTTTAAAAGAAGTACTAATGTTAGCAAATAAAATACGAACTCGACAATAATTCAACTTATTTTAATGCGTGGAGGAGCTATTACTCTTATGTTTTAGCAGAAATAGATTGCATTAATTGGACACACGCTTCATGATCATCTTCCCCACACCAAACTTTACCATTTTCATTATCCATTGAAGCCTCCAAATTTGTGTTTTTCAATTAACCCCACCCAATGGCAATTCTTCGATAGCATGACGGTCCAAACTAGAGCTCAGGGGAAGTTGATCTTTTAGAAATATACGTTAAATTTTTATGGGTGTAATTGGAAGTGACTCACAATCATGTAAAATGAGATTATGAATCCAATAAAACAAAATAAAATGACCCTTCAATTGGATAACTCAGGCCATTTTTTAATTTTTTAATTTGTATCAGAACTAATTTCATGATTAGAATTCAAGATCTTTTTTTAATTGTAAACTCGTCAATTTAAAACACCGTTTCTTTTAAGTATTTCGTATATAAATATATGTAATTATTTATATATATAAAATACGATTTTACTAAACGCACCTTAATGCGTGCTTCAACCGTTATCGTAATGGAATTTTTGCTACAGTACTCATGCAGCCAACCAAGCGGAGCAAAAATTTCGTTACGGTAATGGTTGGAACGCGCATTAAGACGAGCTACAGAGCGCACCTTAGCAAATCCGATATAAAATATATATATATATATATATATATATATATTTATATATATATTTGCATACCGTGATGAACTGTAATTGCTCAAATTACGGATAGATTATTCTTTATCGAATAAAAACCTCAATACTTTGGATTGGAAACGAATATGTAATATAATTAAGTACAAAAATAAAACTATACCTGTATTACTTAGTGATGAAGATGTTTCAGGAGCTGGAAAAAACAACCTTTTTTTTTAATTATAAATGATTTTTTTCATTGATTTGTTTACTCCAAATAGATTAATCATATTGTCTCTACGTTAAGTAAGCATCCTTTGGATTAGATTATTCCTCGAACAAGTAATCCTTGATGAATGAATATATTTATTTGTTGGTCACATAAATGAATAAATAAATGATTGTACGAAACTTATATTTTTGTACACTGACATATTTTTTAAGAGGGATATATGCAAATGCCTGCCTCTACCAAAATTAAATGATTCGGAACAGTATAGACCTAATACTCTTCTCAAGGATTAAATATTCAAGCATCCTTCGGGGAAAAACCATTATGGCCATTTATTATCCCAAATTCATTATATACCTAACCTATAATAAAAACCCCTATCAAATGGAACAACCACCTTCCCCGCAGCCCCCTCCTTTTTTGGGAGGAATCCCTTCCCTTTTCTCAGATATTAATTTAACATTAATTATTAGTTTCATATATATATATATAGTAATGTTAGTATGTAATACTGTATACACTAATAAGTGTAACCGTTAATCAACTAACAGTCAAAAAGTTATTAAGAAAAAATCAAATCTTCTATAAAAAATTATTTTTTCAAATATTTTTTATAAACTAAATCTTAGGGGTACTTGATTAAATTTTAATTAATTTTTTTTTTTTAAAAAAAGAAGTTAGTTGACGATTAACTTTGATCGTTAGTTGACTAATAGTTGCACTTAATAGTGTGCACAGTATTGCACATACTAACATTTTCGTGTAAATATATATATATATATATATTTATTTATTTATATTGATGTTAAGACAAAATATATCTTAATTAAACCTTTTTTAAAAAATATTTCTTTATATTCATCCCTCTCTATATGCCCTCTACTAGAGTATCAATAATGATACTCCATCTATCATTATTGTATCTTGATATCGAAATCTTTTGATTCCATGTTATTTGCTTAGCACTAAGAAGATCTTAACCCTAGTATATTTTTGTACAAAAAAGAATAAGTTTGATGGGTCGAAAGAGTAAAAGGGGATTGGATAAATATTATGGAACAGATAGACTGGAGTGAATCATGTCACATAATTTCCCTACCAAGGTACCAGTAAATTACGAGGAAAATATGAGATGTGTGAACCTGGTCTATAATCAAAATTTTCCCTCGAAAAAGGCATAATTAGGTGAAGATTAGGATAAAATTCATGCTTATCCAAGTGATTTTGAACTATATTAATGAGCATGATTAGAATTAAGGACTTAATAATTCTTATCCTTTAAGCAGGTGGATATGATCAAGGACGTAAGAATTTGAAAACAATTGCATCACCTTACGACTTCTTCAACTTACTACAAAAACGCAAGTACGTGGCCGGTTCATTTAATTTAATTTACTTGAAATGAAAGAGAGGTAGGGTGGTGGTCACCAACTCTATCTTAGACATAATAGGATTGAGACTGACCTATATCTGGTACCAAGATTCCATATTGGGCAGCTCGATCCCCCTTTCCCTTCTTCTTCTTTCTCTTCAATACATGTAGACCATATACATAGCTACTGCCTAGGGTTTGTTACTCTTCGTGATAAAGAAGAACAAGTTAATTGATGGTAATTCAACTTCCCATTGATCTTTTCCTGTTTGTGTAGCTGTTACATCAATTGTTAACCAACTGTTTCTTTGGGGACTGGACATGCTAGCTACACATGCATGGTTAGTCTTTCAAGTTTTCATTGTTATCCCCTGGAGGCATATAGAAGTTGGGATGTCAATCCCCAACACAAACACCTTCGTGAATGTGTCTTTTACACGTTGCATCCATTTGGCCAAGATACATGAAATGAAAGTGAAACAGACTCCACATGCTCCATGGTCCGTTCTTGGTTGATCTAATTAATTCAGATCTTGCTATATCTCGGTATAATAATTAGGATTGAAAAATAACAAATTCAAAATACGACGAGAAGAAGTGAGAACCACAAATGATCCTATCCTCGGGGTGGAGGATGGGGAATGTTTGGGGAGAGGGTGGTTTAAAAGAAAGGAAAAAAAAAATGAAGGTTTGGGGGGAGAGTGTTTTAAAATTGAAAAAAAAGGTCCCAAAATAAAAAATCGACACATAATTAGAGGTTTTTTTATTACTTGAAATGGAATTAATTAGAGAGGGAAGAGAACTCATGAGTTAATTAAGAAAGAAGGCAAACATATATAAGATTTGAATATTCAAATGATGATGATCACGTCTTTATGGAGTACTATATACATAAATATTGCCAAACTAAAACTCGAATAGTAGTTGAATATGATCATTTGAAATAAATATTGTTGTAACAGATTTATAAAGAACAGTACTACAACTGCTACTTCAATACTCACGATTTGATGATCTCCGGTCTTTAACTTTGTTGCACGTTTACATCACTAACATTACTGCAACTACAAGTTCTTATTATAACAACCATAATAATTGATATATATATATATATATATACGAGAGGAGAGGGGAATCGAATGCCGGGTTATTGCACAGTAACTTGATGCGGGTACTTGCAAGAAAAATTGGCCAGTGAGTCTTATGCTCTACTCAATGATGGATGAGTAAATGATATCATGGGATAATGAGGGTATTAAATGCTGCATACCTTTTGGTAGTTGGTTATTGACTTTTTATATGAGCGTGGGACTATGCAGGTTAGTACATGATGTTTCAATATGGGATAAGAGATGAACAGTGCTGGGCTGGTGAACAATGTTGGCATCCCATATCTAATCAAGCTATCTTTGAGCTTGAACTTCTCTCTCATTATTATGCCTCTTAGCTTGTGTAATATATCAAATTAAAACTTTCAATACTTTGATTAAGATTAATGTTTGATTTGTCATTAACTATCAAATTGTCATGGTAGAAAATGCGGTCAATTTAGTAGTGATGCGGTTCTAACTTTCTTTGAGATGAATCCTCATTTACGGCTGGGAGCTACGAATCGATTTTGGCAATAAGATGCGAGATGTGAAGGTTTTCTGCTACTCTCAATCCTACTAGAAAAGCTTCATACTCGAACTCATTATTGCTTATGGAAAAGTTATATTTTAACGCATAAGCAAACTTGGTTCCTTTAGGGGCTTATCTAAACAAATTCGACACCATTTGTTGATCCGTTTGTATGCAAAATCCAACAATCATATAGAGGAGTTGTTTCAGATTTGGTTCAGATCAAGAACGAAGTCTAAGAAAACCTGACCTTTTATAGCTTTTGGGGCAAATATAGAATGTCAAATTTACAAAGCTCTATCGCCAACTTCATAAGTCTTCCAGCCATATTAGGCTTGTGCAGTATGTGCCTGATAGGAGCATTTGTTAGCATTGTATAGAATGGGCCTGAAAATATGACTTTAATTTGCATGAAGTAACTAACAAAGCCAATGCATGTTTCTCTAGAGAGGAATATTGGGTTTCAGGTCCTTGAAGGACATGACTGATGTAGTAAACCGGTTTTATGCTTGAACCCCATAAGAGGCATAAAACGAAACTCACAGCATGAGGCCATACAAATAGGTATGTATACAATGTTTCACCATGAATGGGGAAAACAAGAATAAGGGGAGAACCCAAGGATTCTTTGAGTTTTTTAAAGGCTTCATCACATTCTAAGGTCCATTTGAATTTCTTTGGATTGCAGATTACCTGGTAAAGTGGCAGTGACTTCTCTCCAGCTTTTGATAAGAATCTATTCAAGGCTACATTCTGTCCGATCAACCTCTGGCCCTCCTTGAATTTTTGAGGGATTTGCTTCAATCCCTCTTTGGAAACCATATACCCTTAAAATTTTCCCGCTCCTACCCCAAATGAACATTTGAGGGGGTTTTGCTTCAAACATTGTTGCATCATTGTTTTGGAGCTTTGTTCCAAGTTTGAAAAGAATCTTTGTCGGGTTGCTGATTTCACAAGCAAATCGTCTATGTAAGCCTCCTTATTGCATTAAAATTGTTCAAAAAACATTTGGTTGATCATGTCATGGAAGTCTGCTTTGGTATTTTTCAACCCAAAAGACATCTTTCTGTAGTAAAATAAGCCTTGGGAAGATACAAAGGTTGTTTTTTCTTCATCTTCCTTGGCCATTTGGATTTGGTGGTAACCCTTGTATGCTTCCAAGAAACAAAGGTATGAAAAACCGACTGTTGCATCCACTAATTAATCAATTTGGGGAATTGGAAATGGTTTTTCTTTGGGATGGCCTTGTTGAGTGAAGTAAAATCAATATAAATCCTTCACGAATTGTCTGGTTTCTAGACTACCACTATTTTAGATAACTATTTTGGAAATTGCACCCTCCTCACAATTCTGGCTGAAAGTAAGTTTGTAACTTCTGCTTTTATGGCTTTTTTTTTCTCCGAGATATAAAATCACTTGCCTTGGCCTATAGGGTCACAGGTGTCAGGAATTCCCAGGTGGTGTTCAGCAAATGTCCTGGGATCATTCCTATATCCTTTGTTGACCATGCGAAAAACATCTTGATATTTGGCCGGGAGGTTAAGGAGCTTGTGTTTCATTCGGACTAGTAATGTTTTCCCAATGATAACTTTGTGATCCGGGTTTGCAGCATGTATTTGATATTCTTCCAATTCTGCAATGGGTTCAATTCGGTCTCCATCATCTTCCCTGATCTCCTTTTGATCTAGGCTTGCCTTTAGAATTGTTACAATGTAGCATGTGTGGGCAATTTTGATATGTCCCTTCAAAACGAACTGCCTTCCTTCATAAGGAATGGTAACTAAATTCTAAAAAGTGTTGAGTCATGCTTTCATCAAATTTAGACCTGGTCTTCCCCATTACTGTTATATGCGGATGAAGAATCAATAATAACGAATTCGGCACATTTGCTTTACAGGCATTGCTTCTGGTCCCCATTGAACTTCCAGAGATGCTATTCCTAGTGCATAAGTAGTTTCACAAGAGAATCCAACTAATGGGATATGGTTGGATTTGATTATATCATCTTGGAGATCCAATTTCTGGGACGCTTCATAATATAGGATGTTAGCTGAGCTGCCGTATCTATCAGGATCCGCTTCACCAGGCACCCTATAATCATCATAAAGACCATAAAGGGGATGTTGTCATTTACCACAAAAGCCAAGACAACTTTTAACCATTTCTCTGGAGGGGCAGAAAAATCCGAACTAACACCGGATATCATGTCAATGATTCTCAACGTGGTTTGTTGTTGATGCAGTGTCAACTATTGAGTAATATTCACCATGCTTATGAATTGTGTAAGCAGTCCTCTTTGGATTGCGTTTGCAATCTCCCTTTTTAATTGGTGACAGTCATTCGTATAATGCCCTACATCTTGATGAGAATTACAGTAGCAGTCTTGAATCTTCTTCTCCATAGGGGTGTTCATGGGCTTTGGTGGAGTCAAAATTCCCAAACTTTCTATCTTCCGTAGGATGACAGACCTGGAGGTGTTCAAAGGAGTATCGTTCGGGTTGTTTGATGGCCCCTTTCCCTATGTCATATGCGGCTTTCCCTTGAATTAATTGTGAGGAGGGGGATTGCCCTGATGTTATTTTCTGGATAGCGTAGTTGCCTCTTGCATTGGTTTGACAATGGTGGTAGTCAATGAGAATTGAAGTTCTGGTGTCCTGGGTTCCGGATAAGTTCTTCTTGGAGGGTATCTTGAATCATTTTCAAAGTTATGTTGTCTACTGCCCTGGCCTTGATATTGGCCATATCTCTGCTTTTGGTTGCCTTTGTTCTTATAATTTGGTTTTGGTTGCTCTCCCATTTCTACCTGTTAGATTGTTCTTTTGTTCCTTTTTGAGTCCTCTACGCAGATCCATGTCTCAACTCTTTAAAAACGGTCTTTACTTGTTTTGGATTGATTCGCAGTGAGCTTTTCATAATGTTTTCCCAATTTTAACCCATGGAAGAATGCTTCCACACAGATTGGTTCCAAGCAATCCTTGATCTTCAAAGCTTCTTGATTAAACCGAGTCCAATATTCACTGAGGGCCTCTTCTTTCTTTTGTTAGATGTTTAAGAAGTAGGCTTGTGGCAGTGAATAATGATTGCTTTTAGCAAAGTTACTGAGAAATGCATCACCAAACTGATTGAAAGAAGAGACAGAGGCAGGTGGCAAGGCCATGTACTCTTCAAGAGCCCTTCTGGCGAGTGTGGTGGAGAAGGCCCTACACAACAATACTTCATCTGGGTCATAAAAAACCAGAGTGGAGTTGAAGATGGACAGATGTTGAACTGAATCTGTGGTTCCATTGTATTTATCTATAGTAGGCAACTGAGAGTGTATAGGAATTTTTTCCATGTCTCAGTTCCGAAACTAAATGACTAGAATTCCAGATTTGCGATGTGGTGACAAGCCTGAACTCTGGCAGTTCAGCTTCAACTTTGTCGATCCTCTGTTCCAATTGGTTCAACTTTGTTTGAAATTACATAGGGATCCTCTACGTTGGGGTTTGCTTTGTGGGTTGTCTTTTCTAATGGGTGTTCAATTGAGGAGTTGAAATTTTGGGGATTTCCTAGACTTCAGGTTCGTTTCTTTTGGATTGTACTTTTTCGTGATTTGGTTCCTTACCCTTATTCGGTTTGAAGACCTAACAACTTTTTAGCTTTGGTTAGGTAGTTCGTTGTTTTACTGCAGAAATAGATAGAAGGCTTCGAAGTGATCATTGGCTAGCTTCATTTTTTGTACATCAGAAACAGCTAGCAGTTGAGGCCTGGCTCTTTTTGGCAAGTTTGCCGCCAACCTGTTGTCAAAAGTATTTGTCGAAATTTGAGATTTTTGTGGATTTGGGAATTTTCTTGATGTGTATGGCCTATTTTGGTCACTTATAAGTGCTTGAAAAGGGTCGATAACCGTTTGATCTACATTTGTGGGTAGTATAATATCCACCTGTGGTGTCTGATTTGTTGTGGGGTTAGTTTGAGTGTTGATTTGGGGATCTTTTGCATTTTCCTGACGCATTGGGTTCTTAGAAATGGTAGCTAATCTAAAGCAGATTTGTATGTTTGTGTGATGTATTGAGGAGTGTAGTTGATTCAAATCTTGATACGGGTATCTACAAGGAAATTGGTCACTGAGTTGCAGGTGTGGTCTCGTAACTAGTCCGATACTCTAATTAGTGATGGATGAATAAATGATACGGGAGGACACCACGACTATTAAATGTTGCGTACCTTTTGGTAGTTGGCTATTGATTTCTTATACAGATGTGGGACTATGTGAGTTAATTCATGATGTTTCAATGTGGGATAAGTGATGAACAGTGCTTGCGTCCCATATCTAATCGAGTTATCTTTTAGTTTTGATTTATCTCTCATTACTAAATCTTTTAGCTCGTGTAATATATCAATTTAAAGCTTTCAATACTTTGATTAAGCTTAGTGTCTAATTTATCATTAACTATCAAGTTGTCATGGTAAAAAATATGATCAAAATAGTGACATTGGTATATGATATACACCTAAATACAAACATATAAAAGATTTGAATATTCAAGTGATGGTGATCACGTCTTTATGGAGTACAAGATATACATAAATATTGCCAAACTAAAACTCGAATAGTAGTTGAATATGTTCATCTGAAATAAATATTGTTGTAACAGATTTATAAAGAACACCACCACTACTACTACTTCAATACTCAAGATTTGATGACCTCTGATCTTTAACTTCGTTGCACGTTTACATCACTACCATCACTGCAACTACAAGTTCTTATTATAAGAACCATAATAATTGAATATTATAAATATATATATATATATATATATGTTTATATTTATATATAAAGGAGAGGAGAGGGGAATTGAATGCCTGGTTGTTGCACGCCATCATTCATTCACCTCATCACCTTCTAATCATATTACATCGAACCACCATAAATAAATTAAAAGGAAGAAGATACATCCATAAATGGCCTTGCTCTCTCAAGACAGTTCCCAGTCAAAATTTTCAAACGTCCAAAAACACATATGTTACATAACTTACTCCACCCAGAAAATTAATTAATTAAGGATTCCTTATGTTATACTATGTTACTATACATATGTTATACTCCATCCGTTCCAAGATATAAGTTGTTTAAAGGGATTTCATTTATTCGACAATATAAATTATTTTGTAATTATCAATGTATTATTATAATATTTTTTTTTATTTTTACCTTCCATTAATATACAATTTGAATATCATAAATATCTTTCTGGATTTGCCCGGTTACCCATTTATGGATGACGATTGCGAGCTCAAGAAAAAAATTTTGAATGTTCATTAAATTAATACTATTATTGTCAATATTATTAATTTTAAATATCTAAGAGTGTGACCGATTAGTTCGGACATAAAACTTACCTAACACGGGTTGTGAATTCGATTCAATCTTTCTGCATACTCTACCTTGGCCTTGGACATCACTAGTAATATCTATAAAACAATCTCCTTAATCTTAGAATTTACGTCCACTTGCTCAAATGTCTTAACCCTATAATTACATTAATTTGGGAAGGATAAGTTAGTCATCTTAATTAAGGTCAAATACAATTCATAATTTTTGATTAAGGCAAAATGAGATTTTTAATTCGAGACTAATGTGGTACTATTATTTATTTCGTTTGAACGCTAGTAGTTTATACAAATCATATACTCCCTCTGTTTCCTAACTATAGATCATTTTACCTCATTTTTTTCCCCCCTTATTATAAGTCATTATTGGTATAATTTAATAGATATTTTATTCATTTTTTCCCCAATAATATTATCCCTTCTCTCTCTCTTCATAATACAATTTTTTTTTCTCTAGTAGAGATATTTTAAAAAGGAAAAAAATATTTTTACCTTAATATTGATGAAATAATTATAAACAACGTATCATTAGGGATGAAGAGAATATATCCCCTAAAACGGAAAATGATAGATTTTTATATGTTTTTTTTTTAAAATATACATATATGTAGTTTTCTTGTTAATTAATTATAATTTTAAATTGTCTAAGTATCGGATAAAGACACTTGCTGGGGAGCATTTAATAATTTGAATGAATTACCCATAAAACATGGGCGACTATAATATGGTTTGCGGGAGTTAAAGCCCAAAATTAAATGAATGAAAATATATTTACCTAAGTCTTGTCGAAAGGTTTGTTTCAATACCAAATGGCATATACTATCACTCTCTCTCTCATGCCGCTAATTAAGGCATTTGTTATCAAGACTTGGCTCATTCAATGTAATCAATTTTTGTGTACTTCTCCTTAAAAGTTGCTCACCCACCTTGAAAGCTTTCCCAACCACTGCCACGTAAACTTTGACGAATATTACTATTGCCTTTATATCTAATTATAAGTCATTTGTAATCATTTTATTAATATTTTTATAATTTTTTTCCTTATGAAATATCTCTATTAGAAAATAACATTAAGAATGAAAAAAGAAAAATATTTTATAGAGAAAGAATGAATAAAAATAATATTAAGAAAATGAGTAAAATATCCTTTAAACTATCAACAATCACTTATAATAAGAGATAAAAAAAAAAAAGTGTGATTAAATGATCCGTTATTATGGGTGAAGCATTGAG
>JAOXNR010000022.1:17519932-17536019 GCA_028571225.1 Parsonsia alboflavescens
TATATATATATATATATATATATATATATATATATATATTTATTGTCAAATGGACACAGTAATAATGATTGCATAGTGATTAGTACTTTGGCATTATCTGTTTGAGTTTTTATTTTACGAAAAATATAACTTATTCAAACTATGATTTTAAATCCATTTTTAAAAAAATCATAAGTAAAGTGACATTTAAAGCTTCATTAAAATTGTCTCCACATATTGACTTTTCATTGGGTTGTGATACTTTGAATGAAGTTCATTGCTAATGAGGGAAAATGATCTTTTTTATACCCTAAGTTTATCATTTTCGTTACAAAAATCCTTTTAACTCTATTTTCTACTTTTTAAGTCCCTTAAAAATTTCCAATCTATCTTTTATGTCCTTTTGGCTTGAAATTCAAATTTTTAGTCAAATCAATGATATTAATCTTTTCTTGGTCAAACTCCAAGGGGTAAAAATGGTAATTTATTGTTCCCTTTTTTTAATTTATTTTTCTTTTTTATCTCTTTCCCTCGACGGGTTTTTTATTTCCCCATCTACCATCTAAAACCTTAAATTGCACAAACTCTCTTCTTCGAGAGCCACCGGAGAAATAATGTCGGAGGCGGCGAGATCCCCTAAACAAAGCTCAAGAACATATGTCGTAATCTTAATCTTATTTGACAGATAGAAAATTAATGAAAAATGCACCAAAGCTTTCTTAAACCTCGGCCCAAATCCTAAATACTCTCCCAAACTACAAACATTTTTCCACTCTATTTTCTTTGACACCATCAAAGATGGCAGCACATGAATAACCCCAACAATCCATTTCTCTGCTTCATAACTTTGAGGAGCCAAATGAAATTCGTCCTCATAAGAAGAAATGTATGGCAAATTTTGCCATTCCTTCAGAAACTCCTTCACCCTCTTTTGCCAAATCAAAACCCCTAGGAAAATTCATAATAAAACCTTTTCTACTTCCAATTTTACCAGTACCTTTTGCCAGTTCTTGCACAATGGGCATTGCCAATTCTTCCCTCCACGTAACCAACTCCAAGCCAAACACATTGCAACCATCAGTATCCTTAAAACCCATTTCACAAATGCGAAAATAATCTAAAAATTCAGGTAATGAACTCAATTTGTAATCATGAGGCAGACCCAAATCAAATTTAAATTTCGCTGTCACATAAAGAGAAGTTTAGTTTGGGTGAAGTTGGAAGGTTAGTTTAGTTAATGTAAAACATATAATGTTAATTACTGCGTGGATTGGGGTGTTCTTGAGCATGTTCTTGAGCTTTGGTAAGAGGATCTCAGCATCTTGCCAACGACATTGCTTCTTCAGTGGCCCTTGAAAAAGAGAGTTTGTGCAATTTAAGATTTTCAGATAGTAGATATGGGAATAAAATACGCATTAAGGGAAAGAGGTAACAAAAAAAACAGAAAAATAAAAAAGGAACAGTGGATTACCATTTTTGCCCCTTGGGGTTTGAAAAAAGAAAAGACTAATATCATTGACTTGGCTTGATTTGCAAGTTGAAAATGATAAATTTAGGGGATGAAAAAGGCCATTTTCCCTACTAATAAGTAATAACTTTGACAAGTAAGATTATTAGTAGTATTTATTTAAATTCTCTCTCAATCCAATGTCTCATTTTACTTTGATAATAACAATTTAAATTATGTATTTGATTTTTATAAAGTTACTAATTTATCGTTCCTATAAATTTAATTAATGATGAAAGTAGTATTTTGCAAGTGGATATAAATCTATTGGTTGTTAACAAGACTTTATATTGAAATATTATTTATTTCGAGGAATAAACTATTAACATTTAATTTTGAACAATTCAAAATATTTATAAAAACATTCAATTTCGGATTGACAAATTAATTATTTTTAAGAATAAGTTTAACTATTGTGCTGAGATCAATTCTTTTTAGAATCAACAATTAATCAAGTTAATTCTTTCAATTAAACAAATCATAAAATAAATTTTACAAACATGTCTAAAATATAAATTTTGTAAGCACCTAACGCTATTTAAGCTCAAGAAAATTTGTCCTTTCGGAAAAATCTTAATGAATAGAGTGGCGAGTGGGCAAACTCCGTTAGATCTCGAATTGGTTCAGACACCGCTAAATAGAAATCTATATTTAATTAATCGAGTTTTTCTAAAAAGCAATTGAAAATTATATATGGATATTTCTTTTTTTTTTTAATTTTAGACAAATTCTATTTTGAACAGATGGAAGATGACAAATTAAATTACTTTTCTTAAATAAATTTTTATTTTTAATTATATTATTTCATTCTTTATCCAACTATTATTAAAAATTTTTACACATTGTTCCATTTTTATTGAAATTCATTATTAAAAAAAGAAAGGACACATGGTTGGTTCCGTGGGCCGAGATATATATTGAAAAAAAGAACCAAAACGTCTTTGAACCTAAACGTGGACTTTCTACTTAAAATGGGCCTAAGTCCATTCTGAAGTCTCCAATGGGCTACAGAATAAGTTTCAGAGGTCCAGGAAGGTTAATGTATTAATAATCCTTTAACTGGGTTAAGATGTTACAGTTTATGATATCAGGTACAAGTTTGGATAAATATCATGGGTCTAATTGTAGGTTCTTAATAATCTTCTGAGGTCTTTGCCTCTTAGGTTTTTTACCTCTGTACTTTTACGACGGTTGGATGATGACCAGAAGACTGCAACTTGAAAATGCGACACATCAGTACATCGCATTCGTGGAATCAAATTTGATATAGTAAACCGTTAAAAGAACCCGAGGTTCTAGCTAGGGTTTAAGGTCTCCGCGTCCTGCTTCTCTGTCAGCTTTCCGAGCAGGTTTCTTGTCCAGGTCTCTGTAATGTCTTGGTTCCGGTGATTAGTATTAGTATGTTTTATTGCTATTCGAGGCTGAATTTTGATTTTGTTTGTTGCAGAAACTTGTAAATAAGTTTTGCCGTTGTTTAGTTGCAAATGGGGAAGAAACAGAAGATAGTGCTGCCGCCGGAACTTCCACCGGATGTACCGGACGAAGAAGTCGAAGTTTCTGATGAGGATTTACAGTTCGTCCACGAAAATTTGGATTATGCTGGTTTCTTGTCGAGTTTGGATACTAAGTCCATAAACAAGTAAATGATCCTTATTTTTAGCTATGATAAATAAAATTATGACTTCAATATTTTTTTTTATTATTATTTAGATAAGACGTATATGGTAAATTTATGTATGTGAAATGAGAAAGAAAGCTGTAATTGATGTATATTTACTGTTTTTTACTTGCATTGTTCAAAAGTGATTTTGTTTAGGTTTTATTTAGTTGCTTTTCTGCTTTATTTTGCTCCTTTGATGATAGCATTTGATTTTTAGCTTTAGGAAGACAATTTGTTGAGTGTATAATTGATACTTCTTCAATAAAGGCATGTTACTCGCGTTGCTGATGCTAAGGAAGATGATATAGAAGCTATGTATGAGAGACGACAGATGAGAAAGAAAGTACTTGATAAGGACAAGGAAGAAAATGAACTTGAGGTTGATCCTGTTGATGCACTTCCTGTGAAGACATTAGATGGAAAACTTCACTACAGGACAAGTATGTGATGTGATTTTGCTATTAATGATCCCTGCGATCAGAAATTTATTCTCAATACTTTTGCACACATTGCAGTTCCAAAGACACTGCAAAAGCCTGATCGTGAATCTGAAGGCAAGGTTAGAGATGGCAATGAATATGATGGACCTGGAACATCCATATTGAAGATGACAAAGGCAGAGAAGAGGGCAAAAATTAAGAAAATGAGGAAAGAGGCAAGGAAACAAGCAAAGGAAGGGGCTCAGGTGGAGCCAGTGCAAAAGGCATCTCATGCCGAGGTCCTGGTATGTATACCATCTGGTACATCCTGGACTGAAAATGCATAGGTTCTGATCTTTATTGCCTTGAAATTTAATACATTGGAAACGGAGCAAATAATAAAATGCGAGAGCAAAAACCTTTAATTCTTTATTCTTATATTGAAGGAATGTCAATAAGCATTCTTCCAGATTCTCTGCTTAATTCAAGTGATCATATGTAATGTCTCCCTGATTTATATAACATACAACAGAATAATGTACATGCTAATGAAAATTCCAAGTCTCATATAAATTCCTTCTTCACCTTGTCAGTTGTATGTTGCCTTTTGCTCTTAATGGAGGAATCATTCCTTTTTATATACTTATCTCACAATTGAGCAAAAACCTTAAAACTTAGGATGAGGTGAAAAATGAACTGACAGCTGAAGAAGCCAATGAAAAAAAGAAATTTAGACTTGCGGAGTTGGGTACTGCACTGCTTGTGGAGCCAGAAGCCAATATCAAATCTCTCAAGGAGATGTTGGACATATCAAAGGATGAGGATCGGGCTATAGTCATGCTTGGATTAAAATCTTTGTTAGCTGTCTTCAAAGACATTATTCCAGGGTATGTTTGATTTTGTCCAGGTTGCAATTCTTGCTATCATCTTTCAGCATCGACCATTTCTTTCTTTACCATTTCATTCATATATATATCTAATAATACATATAATATGTCTTTTCTATTGCCAACTGCAGGTACCGTATCCGTCTACCCACAGAAAAAGAGCAGGAAATGATGGTTTCTAAGGCTGTTAAGAAAATGCGCCTATATGAATCCACTCTCTTACATGCATACAAGGTTTGTTATGTTATTTTGTGATTATTTTGCTCTCACAAAAATTTATGCATTTTCTTTTTATAAATCTACATGCATGCCTACCATTTGGATGTGTTTATATACCTACACACTGAACATGATGCCAAAAGGAGCTGTAGTTTAGTAAATTTAGTTGCTGCATCTGGTAAATGGAAAATCCAGTGTGTGAGGCTCATGGCATTACAGGACCCGGGAAACTTGTATTAACATCACGTTTCATGGTATTTCTATTTGAAGATTCTTACACAGTTGAGGTCAAGCTAGATAAATTCTGTTTTTCGATTGTCTTGTGTTTGTTGCTTATTCCATGCTTGAACAGGCATATGTTCAAAAATTGGTGGCCCTGGAACAGCAACCAGTGCACAAGTGTGTGGCTGTTCGCTGTATCTGCACTTTGCTTGATTCAGTTCCACATTTCAACTTCCGTGACAACTTGTTAGCTGCGGTTGTGAAAAATATAAGCTCCAAGGACGATGTCATAAGGTCACATATGTTCTTTTATGGAGTGACAGTATTTGAATGGTTGTGTTTTGTTTCATAGTCAACACTTTGGACTTCTTAGGGTAGCTGTCAAATTATGAGTTCTGTTTCTGTTAGGTGACGTGCTATGAATATTAGATTTTAATCTTACCACTTGATTGTCTCGTGAAGGCCAATTGTTGAACAGCAACAAACAATAATTTGATCTTGTTATTGTAGCATAAGCATTCTCTTGTCATTTGAGGCTTACAGTATGAGTCAGGTCTCCTGGCCTACTTTTCTACATGGGTATGTCGTATATCATTTTTCATAAGCCATAATTGGTTCAAATGTGCCCTATGAATTTTGAATCTAACCTGAGCTACCAAAAGCGTTGCTGCTGTCCTTTGAAGAATATGGTCACTGCATTTTAATTCAGTGCTCTTATTCCTTTGTCAATATTTGTACTTCTGCTATGTTGTTATTTTTACCATGACACCCTACTATACCTTTTTGCTCCCTGGTTCCCTAAAGTTTTTCTCTTCTGCTTGTTGACAGGAAGCTGTGTTGTGATACCATTAAGTCTCTTTTTGTCAATGAGGGAAAACATGGGGGTGAAGTTACTGTGGAAGCTGTTCGATCTATTGCAGAACTTGTCAAAACTCACAATTGTCAATTGCATCCTGATTCTGTTGAGGTAAGTTATTCTTCTGTACCATGCTTGTGGTTATGATTGGATAATGAAGACACATAACCCAAATCAGATTATACTACACTAGGTAGAACTAATGTTTTTATTTTTGCTCTCTCACTCTCTTTCTTCTGCGTGTGTGCATATGTTTGCTCATCTGTTTGAGTTTAGTGAGTCTTCCATCTTATAGCCAAGCACTGGATTTGATTGATGAGGAAGAGAGGTTATAAAAAGTCGACCAGTTTACCACCCAAATGATATAGCGAGCTTGGAAGTCTAGCTAGACCCTTTTCTTCTTTATTATTTTGTCCAATTTGAATCTGTTTCCACAGTCAATCCAGGAATATAAACTACTAAGTATTTTTTAGCTTAATTTGTTACACAATGATCTACGTGTTGCAACATATTGTGCAAATAACTTGACTTTCCACATTGCAGGTTGTTTATAATGGTAAAGTATGTATAAGGATGAGGTGTTACTTATTTTGATACTGAGAACTTGGACCACTGTACAAAGTTTGAAACCGAGGATGACTCATTGAATTAGAGGGAGTGTTCTTTTGAAATAACATTATTTTCCTTCTATTTTTCAGGTTTTTATGTCACTTGAGTTTGATGAGGATCTTGGGAAAAAAGAAAGTTCAGAGGTTGAAAAGAAAACCAATACAAAAAACTCTAAGAAGAGAAGGAACTTTGAGGAGCCAAATAAGTTGCCAGATAATGAGAAAAAAAGTAGGCAAGAAATGATGTTGAAGACACGTGAAGAGGTACTTATTTTTAACATAAACTATGATCTTTGGTAGTTCTCTTCTTGTTGTTCATATGTGTAAGGTCTACGTAGGTGAAATCAGACTACAAGGCTGCATCATTTGCCCAAGATGTTGCAGAGCGTAAAAGGATGCAGTCCGAGACTCTTGCAGCTGTGTTTCAGACATACTTCAGAATTTTAAAGCATGCTGTGCAACCTACGTAACTTTATGCTTTGATATACCCTATTGTGAATGCAATTTATCATGATAATATTTGAACATGGTTTTTGATTTTTACTGATTTCTCTATGCTTTAATGTGTGCACCTTTTGCGTCATCCAATTTCTTTTTTTCTTGAGTTAGCAAGCAAGAATGCATGGATATCCTTGAGATGGGTATGTGTTTGTCACATACCCATATTCTGAAACGTCAAGCAATGGTTTAACTCTTTTCTATTAAATGCTAAAATCACAAGTACTAGAAAATGTTTTAGGAAGATATAATGTATCATGAGAATTGGGATAATGTGTTGTTGGTAAAGTGAATAAGAGATTGTAGAGTAAAATTCATCCATGGTAGAGATTTTGGAGCTCCACAAAGTGCTTGAGTTAGACATTTTAGGATTATAATACCTTAAAGAAGACTTATTTCATGTTTCAATTAATTCATTGATGAGGAAACCATCTTTTACCTCTTCCAAGAAACTTTCAAGCTACAGATCTTTGAGAATTACACTACCCTTTGTGGAACCTGTAAGTGAATCTCTTAAGGCTAATGGAACTTTCAGGAGAACCTCTTAGCTTTTGTTATCATCCTTGTGTGTTTCTTTTGGTTTTTTTGGCATTAACTAGGGCCTAGGTAATATGCAATGCTGAAATTATATGCTTCTCCATCTTTACACTAGAGCAAAAGAACTGATGCAAAATATGTTTTGGGATTCTAGTTGTTTAACTTTTTTAGATTTTATGCTATTAATGCATTTATTTTCTTTTTCTGCTTAGGTCTGATGCAAATACCCTAGAATGTTCATCTGGGAGTCATCCCCTGCTTGGACCATGTTTGAATGGAATTGGAAAGTTTTCTCATCTAATTGACCTGGACTTCATGTCTGATCTCTTGAACTTTCTGAGAAAGCTTGCTGGGAATGGCAGCAGCATAGCAGCTGGTTCTTCTGATAACCTTTTGCAACATTTTACTGTTTCGGAGAGATTGCAGTGCTGTATTGTTGCATTCAAAGTGATGAAAAACAATTTGGATGCACTTAATGTTGATTTGCAAGATTGCTTTGTGCAGCTTTATGGTTTGATATTGGAATACAGACCAGGAAGGTAAAATGTGCTCCTATAAGCATAATCTAAATTTGAATGGAGTTCCGTTTTCCATGATTTCCCTGAATTACACTAAATGAAGTATTTGTTGAGAATTTCTTAGGCCTCCCAAATATGATCTGATAGCAGTTCCCAAAATCGTGTTTGTGTCCTTATCTTCATGTTCAAATCTTTTTGCTACAATGTTATTTTTTCATAGATCTCCTTGTGCTTCTTTTTCCCAATCCTCTTTCTGCTCAAACTCCTTGTTTCTTTCATCTTTCTATTCATTTGTGAAGCTGAAAAAAAGAGACAAGCTGGGCATGAACTTTTACTGTAGATTCTTACTTCATGTACTATATGAGGTCACATATTCTGTGTTATGGCTCTGTTTCAGGGATAAAGGTGAGGTATTGGCAGAGGCTCTAAAAATAATGTTGTGTGATGACAGACAACATGACATGCAGAGAGCTGCTGCTTTCATAAAACGACTAGCCACATTCTCTTTATGTTTTGGTTCTGCTGAGTGCATGGCTGGTAAGCCTGCTACTGAGAGAATGCCATTATTCATTCTGGGTATCATTACTGTATTCTGCCTAAAAGCTTATTCTCATTGCTTTTTCAGCCTTGATTACATTAAGGCATCTTCTGCTAAAGAATGTCAAATGCCGGAATCTGTTAGAAAATGATGAGGGAGGAGGCTCTGTATCTGGTGGAATTGCGGTATGCCCCTCTTGCCTTTCTAGTGAAAGATGAAGGATATTTATTCACTGTGTCTAACATGGCATAAGTTATTTTGCAAACTTTAATTTGGGTTGGGGATCTAGGATTTTCTTGTGCAGCAAACATCTTCGCACCTAGACTGGAGGAAGTAAATGGTTGATAAGGACAGCATTAGCTATTATTATTTGACCATTTCTTTGATTTTACAGCTCCAAATAATAGCTGAAAATAACATCCTTTGGGAACTCATAACAACTTGCAAAGTTGACTGCCTCAAAAGTTTTTTGCATCTGTTCACGATATGTGGAAGAAGTTCTGTTTTACTCCTTTGTTAGAAGTGTCTTGTTATCTGATGTTGATGAATACTTCAATAAATTGCAGAAATATCAGCCTTATGCTTCAGACCCAAACCTTAGTGGCGCACTTGCTTCAGTTCTTTGGGAGCTCAACCTTCTAAGTAAACATTATCATCCTGCTGTCTCTACACTGGCTACAAGCATTTCGACTATGAACACTGCCAATAACCAGGTTTGTCATTCCAATGTCTCTCCTCGGCAAGCTTTTATGGAGTTGTCCCGTGAGCAGGAATCTCTCATCCCGCCCAGTGAGGTGAAAAGGTCAAATAATAAGAGGAAAAAAGGTAGCTCTTCTTTGATCAGTAGTGCTGGACCAAAACTTGATTTGACAAGTTTGCCCAATGAAAATGAAGTTAAAAGGAAACTCTCTGAGCAATTTTTTACTCTTCGTGATATTGCTGAAAATAAGAGGTTAAGAAGTGAGTTAGATCAGACGAATGCATCCCTAAAATTATACGAACAGTATAGGAAACAAAGGAAGAATAAAGCAAAGTAGCTGAAAATTCCCAGTTACTTCACCTCTGAAAATTTTGTTAAGTTTCAGTTATGTGGTAGACACTCTATTTTGTTTTCCAATCAAAAGCGTGATATTATACAATTCCTAGATCCCCTTTTTGTTTCAGTTGATTGTGAACTTGCGATCTAGTAGCACTTACTGAAATTACACGTTCAGTTGCAATAATATCTCACCGTTGAGTCTAGTTTTGGTAACCAGTTACTAATTCTGTGAAACAGAAACAGACAACAAAAAAGGAGTGTGCATTCTTGTTTTTATTCAATATGTGAGGTGGAGATATTTACCATCATGAGGCTTTAAAGTATGTCTGGTTCCATCACTATTTGTGGTTGCAGCATGAGAAAGGACATTCTGCTGTTTTGTTTGCATTCACAGTTATGTAATTCTAAAACTTACTTGTGTACCCTGTCAATTTCACTTCAGAGCATTGGATTCTATTAACTATAAAACCTTGTCGTGGTATCCCGGTGACCCTCTTTTTTTTTTTGGGCGGGGGAGGGCCAGTGTGTTGAGGAAGGTCAGTTTTCTTGGGAAGGAAGAGGAAGTTGAAGTATATTTTTATTGAAGTTAAGAGTTGGTGAAGATATTGCAAGATATTATGAAAATAGTTTTATGGACCCTGAGGGAAAGGAAGGACCTTGGAGAAAGGGGGCATGTGCAACTGTATATCACACCTTCACATGTGTAAGTTTGTACGGTTGGCCATCTCTTTTGGATCGCCGTGTCTGTCTTTTTCCTCGAAAAGAATATTTAACTGGAAAGCAGAAATACCATAAAAAATATTTTGTTTCTTAGGAGAGATTTGTATGTGTGTGTGTGAGCACTTGAGCACTTTTAGAAGCATGTGGCCCTTAGCGGTAATCAAGGGGGCTTATTCCTTTGCATTTTCACATTGGTAACACAAAATAAATGAATTATTTGTGCACAAATCTATCTGATAATCATGGGGTACCGAGTTGTACGCCACTTTTGATTGAAGAAAAAGAAATATATACTAGAATTATTGTACTCTCTCTTACATTCTCATCAGTTTTTTCAACAATCTTGACGGAGAAGACTGAAGTGCGAGAGAAAAGAATTAGAGTTTCCTTGTAAGAAAGAAATTATTATTATATGATTTGGAATTGACTGTGTTTTTCTTTGCCTTTTTTTTTTTTTTTTAATGCTTAACTGATGACTTAAAGTTGTTGACAGCTTATTTTCATATTCCGATAAAAGAATGAAGAAAAAGTATATATATATAGATATATAGATAACACGGATTTCATGATTGGGTAACCAGGTCAAGGCCAATCAAATTCCAAAGAGTATATATATCTATATCTATATATTATGTGTATTTTATTAATCAAAGATGGTGAAGAGGTTGAAGAGGGGGGAATCCTAACTACGCTGGTGCCAGTTGCCCAATGTCTTTGCACAAAATATGCATGAACCAACTTCCACTTCTTTCGATATTCGTGTGTTATATAAAGCTGTTTTCCATGCACATGTTTCCCCAGTTCCTGAAGCTATTTTTTGAAGGCTTTAAATATCTTCTGAAGCCACCATCTGTCATGAGGGAATTGGCCCGGAAAATATTATTATTATTCTCCCCCGGCTGTGTGATTGATTTGAGGGTATAGGACAGCTTTTGTTCTGTTGTAGTGGCACAGACTACAGAATGATAAACAAATGGAGAAAGATAAAAGGTAATAGGTGTATAGGATCTGCTTTACATCTATTGCTTGGGGATTCTAATCTTTAGAAAGAAAGGACAAACGCCGTGAAAGCAGAGTACTTGTTGTCTCGCCGTCCAACTTCTAAAATCTCTATCAAGACAATGCGTACTCTAGTTTAGTGGTCCAATTTTATTGTTATTATTTTTTTAACAATTTGCCAATGTTAAAAAACGTTGTCCTTGTTGGCCAGCCATCTATCCTTACAGTTATTCCCGGCTATGGTGATAATATGTGAATTTAGAAGCTAATGCAGCAGCAACTATACTTTTCCTAGTTGCGAAAAGGAAAAAGAAAGATAATCGATTTAGTCAATTTAATCTGATTATCACCAATTTTTGTAGTCGAATTATCATAATTAATTATTTTAATGTTTATCGATTAACTATAGGATAAAAATACTTAATTTTAATATTAGTTGCAATAATCTTCAATTTTTATTTGATTTAGGTATGGGTTTGTAATGTAATTTAGAAAGCCCAAGACTATTACTACTACCTCTCAAATTGCTGCAGCAGCCAGCTGATAATTAAAAAAATTGATTAGGTCAATAAGCCTCTTTAAATAAACCCCAGAAAAAAAAAAAAAAATTCAAAAGACGGGGACGGGGTAGATTCAAAGTGGGAAACATGACTCCAGAGCTGAGTCAGAAGACTGGCTCACTGCATCAAATTATGGCTTGACCATTTGCTGAATGATCCATACATAGTGACCTTCCAACAACAAATCATTTGGATGGTTTCTTCCATTTGAAAACATAATCATTCATCAAAGAATATATATTCATATATACAGCTAATAATTTCAGAAAACAGTTCCTAAAAGTACTAATTTTGTATGCAACACGGGACAACTTTTGGATTACAATCCTGAAATGCTAATCTGCCAAACCAGAATTGGCGTCTTCTTAAGGTATTATTTCTTGTACTTGGGGGTTTTTTTTTCTGCACTTTTAATAATTTGTGGCTGTCAATTACTCTAAAAAAAAAAAACACCCAAAAGGGATAATGAAAATGGATAACAACAATTCCCAAATTATGCACATTTTCAGACCAAAACCTTGCTAATTTCTACTGGCCAGTAGCCTTTTATGACTTACTCTTTATTTTTAGAATATTTTTGAGAAACTAGTCAAGGGGTGCAACCACCACTATTAATCTAGAAATGGTATTATGGAAATCCTCATAATCGTAATATGCCTCACACCTAAGGTTCACCTAATTTGTATTAGGTGGCAAAGGTTTAGGGTCTCAGAAACGTCCACATTATTTTTGGTGGATTCAAAATCCTTTTTTACTCTTACCCTCCCATATGATACATTGATAATATAACTAGTCGTCCAATAAAAACTGTAAACACCTACCAAAAAAAAATCCACCCTTTTTTAAATAAAAGAATGATGAAAATAAATCAATTGTAAAAATCTAAAAATTCTCTATCCATAGTAGATAAAATATTTTTAAAAGAATATTGTGAATAATATATTATAGATACTCCTTCCGTCACTAAATATAAGTCATTTTAATTAATTTTTTTATTAATAATTAATGAATCATTGATGTTAATTAATTATGTATTTAATTATATTTTTTCAACATTATCCTTAGTGAAATAGTGTTCATTTAAATAAAAAAAAATTATTGTAACTTGTATAAAATGACGGTTATATTTAGTGAAGGAAAGAATATATTAATTTCAGTAATAACAACATTACTCGATATGGATAGGTACGAGTCTGATTCAATAAACTCTTTTGAGACTAAATGGCATGGAGAAATCAGAAATGTACCATATGTAATTTGGACAAAAAAGACAGAAACAAAATCCATAAATCCTCTTGGGGAAACGGATGATGGTACTAACGGAATTAACGGAAACATGGTCGTAGATGTCACGGAGAATCATCCACGAACCCCATCTTCTGAACATTTCCCAAACGAATGAGATATTGTCCCAAAGAAATCGCCCCAGCCCAGCGAAGATACGGTTTCGTACAAGATGATGCGGCTTTTGCTTTCGATATCTTTTTTCAGTCCCTGGATTTTTTGCTTTCGATCTTTGGAGATCAGAAAATTGCACTAATAACGAGAAAGATATCAGTAAATGACTCATTTAGCCCTTCCACTTTCCCGTTTTAAACCAAATTGTACGGTTAAACGGCCACCGCTAATCACGCAGCTGACCGCTGACCGGACACACTCTTCCTCCTGCCGCTGTTGCTAGGGCCCCACGCCTCTCGAGGCCTCCACCCATCGACGGTTACCATTGCAACCATCACCTGGACGTCCTTGAATCGGATGAACTAGCGTCTCTGTAAATTTAACCGATGTACGGTGCTAATAAAAAGCAATCGAAAAAATTAGGGCCAAAAAACTTCGGAACTTTCCCAATTGTACCATACAATTTTGTGGTTTAGTTTCCCACATTTTACATCAGCTTCGTCAGAACCCTAACTCACTTCCAGTTGCTCACATAGTATATACAAAAAATGGAAAGGTAAAAAGGAAAAAAGAAAACTTTCTAATTGTAGGATCGATCACCAAGATCTGATCTCCACCAAGTCCCTAGAAGTTGGCTTCATCATCCTGTTCAGCGGCTAAAACATTTTCTTCAAAAAGAAAAAACGCTTCAGAGATGTTGTCATATATCAGAGATAGAGTTGAGAAGCTCTTGAAGGTCAAGGGAGTAGTTATCACCGAGGCGAACGGCTTCCAGTGCGCGCTCGAAGAGGAAGACGTGGCAAGGAATACGAAGAACTCCTTTTTGCTCGTAACCATACTCCTGAGCTGATTTATTCAGTAGTTTTACAAAGATCGGATGGTTCAACACTTCCGCACTGACGACAAACCTCTCCATTTCTTCTCCGACGTAGACAGGCAAGTGTCCCTCCGGCACCGGCACCGGCACGCCACGCTTTCCAAATCTAAAAGACTCCGCTCGCCTTGTCCTCGATTCCGACCGAAGCAAACAGTACTGCGACGAATCCGCCACTCTCGATAGCCTCCTTATTAATTTCTTCATTCTCACCCACAAAAAAAGAGAAGAAAGAAAAAAATTTTTCTCCAATTCAGAATTCAAGTTCCAGAGGAGTTGGGAAGAGAGAGAGAAAGAGAAAGCGAGAAGCGTTATAGTGAGAGAATGTGAGGCTTAGAGAGAAGAAGAAGGGCCTGGGAGTGGACGAGTAGTGGGGTCAATATATGCAGAGGAATCGCAAAAAAGAAAGATCGATAGTTGAAAGGGTTGAGAGGTACAGGTAGGCGTACTTGGCAGGTACAATTATTGTTTTTTCTCTATATTAATTTTATACTTGTTAGTATTTTATTAATTAAATAATTAATCTCTAATTTGTGGTACACACTCAAAGCCGTTCAAGAGTTAAAAAAAAAAAAAAAAGAAAAGGGATAATGAAGTTTATTCATTAATGGAAATGCTATGTAGCAAATCAGTTTAGGTGTTCCTAAATTAAAAACTTGAGATGTAACATCAATTTTTATTCTTGTTGCAAGTTATAACGAGAAATTAATTCTTAATAAATGATAAGTCTAGATATTAATTTTCGATATTGATTCTTATTTATTATTGATTATTAATTTTTTAAAAAAGAATAAAGGTCATCGATGTCTTTTTATCTATAAATTAACAATTAAGAAATTGTCAAGATATATTACTTTGGCCATCTGTAAAAGTTTTGATTATTTTTAAATTTAAGAAAATAAAATTTCTATTTTATTATTTACTAAAAAAAATTAAAATAGAAAATTAGTAGTTTTTCTTTTGAGTTGCTAGTGGTTAAAGGAAGAGTAACGGCTGCCGCTAAAGTAAGAATATAATATACAATTATTACCAAGAGCCAAATCTTCTTTTTGACGGACAAAACATTAGAAATAGTATATAAAACTCGCCCCGAGTCTTATCAATTACTACAAGAGTCGTGGTTCTTCGGCATATTTGTTTTAGAGTAATATTTATTTTTTAACTTTTTCTTATATAATTATTGTCCAGAAACAAAATTTGGAATATTCTTTGGCCTATTCTTCACTTCTGGCCTTGGGGTATAGGTCCAGTTTTTTTTTTTCACTTGTTAACTTAACAACTTACCCGTCATTTAAAAAGTGAACGACATAATATATTTTTTAATAGTATTTAGACTAGTTTGCACTCATCATGATTGTTCGGTTAAGAGTCGTAATTCACTGAGGTTAGAGCATGCAATAAGATAAAGTCGAATTCATGATCTGTATTATGCAGACTCATATATGAATCACTTGATCACATCCTTAGATGCTGATTAAAATATAATTACCTACTTCTTCCATCTCCATTTATAAATCATCAAAACTTACTTTTCTAATTATAATTATAAATCTTAGTTGTTAGTTTATTAAATATTTTATTAATTTTTTATCGTGCATTACCCTCGTTTCTCTCTCTTTTCATTAATTGCTAATATTAGTTTCATTGAAATTATAATATAAAGATATTTTAAGAAAAATAATATTATCTTAGTTTTGATGAAATGACTATAAACATGGACGGAGGGAGTAAATAACTCTTGTTTATATCATTTTTAAAAAAATTGTAAATTCAAATGAAGTATAAAATTCTTGTGCTCATCAGGTCTTTTTATATGATTCTTAGAATTTGCTGGGAAATTGTTCGATTTGACATTGCTTATGCTTTCAACAAGAAAAGTCTATCCAACTCATTGGACTTGCACTTCTTGAAATTTGTTGCTATGTCTTATTATGTGAGATTTTTTTTTTAATCATCATCAATAAATATATAAATATATATATATATATATATACGGATTTGCTAAGGTGCGCTCCGGAGCGCGCCTTAATGCGCTCTCCGGCCGTTACC
>JAOXNR010000022.1:17536119-17555679 GCA_028571225.1 Parsonsia alboflavescens
TATCACTTTAAAAAAGGTTTTACTAATAAATGAGAACATGGCCAATTTGTTATTTGTGCATATATTTATAACGTAGTTGTAATGCTGGTTAGTTATATAGGGTTCTAACTTCATTTTACGGGTTCGAATCTCCTGTTATATATTTACATATCACTTCCCCTATATTAATAAAATATTAATAAAAATCTTATTTGCAGTCTTTAATTATTATCTTTTAATATTAAAATCTAAAAAGATAAATTAAATCTCAAAAAAACCTTTTATTTTTAGAGATACATATTAAATTTTTATTAATGTAAAAGCAAATGACACATGAATGATTGTGTAACGAGAAATCTTTGGCAATTTGTGCCACTAAAAATAGGATATACGAATATTGTTCAAAGTGGTTGGTTGACTTTCGTGTCCCCGATCTATTGGTGCATGTATTTTACTCCAACTTCCATTAAAGATGTGTCTTTTCTTATAAAATATCCAAATACTAATACATCATCTGATTTATAATATGGATTTTTTTGATTTTTTTTACACATATTAACGATAAAAAAATATATTAAAAAAAAACTATCAATCAAACAACTTTCAAAATTAGAGTAAAAAGAATCATAAGAGTAAGAGTTTTTTTAATAATTTTATAAATGATTTTTTTTTATCTAGTAGTGGCCTAAGGAGTTTGCATGCACCTCAACTATTCACTAAAAGTTGCAGCTCATTTGTGTTAAAGTATACATAATAAGAATTATGAAATAGTAAAAATACTCAAGAACTTTTGTAGAAACTTATATTATAAAACAAATTTATAAGTATAAAGTGATCCATATTGCAAATCAAAGGAAATATATTATATTTAAACGTTTTATTTCTCTTTTGTAATCATAATAATTATTTTTATAATAATAAAAGCAAATATTAAATAATTTTATGATTATAAAATGATTTATATTTTAGAAAAATATATTTCTTCAAAATTGAATGTCTCATCACTCAAATTAATTAGATTTTATTGAAAAATTAACATTACTATATTTGGAATAAACCAAACTGATAGAATCTTAGGCTAACAATTAATCAATTAATTTGTAATTAACAAGCTGAGTATAGAAATTTAGCATAAAAAAAATGAACACCAAGATTTAACGAGGTTCATCCCATTAGAATAAATCCAATCTTAGGCTACGTCCTCAAGCCAAGGCCAAGCTGCAAAATTCATTAAGATAAGAACATTACAAGAGTATAGTATAAAACAATAGAATCCCTATAATCTATCACTACCCTATTCTAAGTTTTATCTTACCAACTCAAAACAAGTGTGAATCCCAACTGACTAATGCTGATTAAATTTGCCTTAAGTCCTTCTACTAAAAACTCATTATGAAGGTGAGGCATTCCTGTTACCATAAGAGTTCCTTTTCCCAAGATTTTTCCTTGTTTACCATCACCAAAGGTAACTTAACCAAGATTAAACTCATGATAATCTTTCAAATATTCTTTTTTACTTGTCATATGACGAGAACAGCCACTATCAAAGAACTATAGATTTGAATCGGACACTCTTAAAGACATGAATCTAGCTAAACATCCGTGTCTATTTTTCTTAGCCCAAACTTGCTTAAACTTGTGATTCCAAACCTGATGTCAAGTTAATGACTTGTGATGCACATTGTTAAACAACATTTCAAAACAGTTTGGTTTGATATGTCCTCTTCGAAAACAATAGTGATAAGTAGGTATAAACAATTTTTTCTTACCTTTGGTTGAATTTTTTAGCATGTTAATACCTTGTCAGTGTGATTTTTTCACCTTTGAGTTTTCTGTTTCGTGAGTGCAGTCACCATAGCCTAAACCACGACGATCAAGTGTCTGTCGTTGTTCAGCTAATATTTGGTGCAGTTTTTGTGTGCCACGGTTCATCATCTTCACATTTTTCATTATATTGTTATGCTCCTTTGATAATTCCTGAAATTTCTGCTCCTTTACTTCGCAATTTGCAATCAAAACCTTGATTTTAGTATTCAATTGTTCTTTCTCAGACATAAATATTTTTACTTTAAGTTCTAGTTCTCTGTTTAGTTTGTTCAGTTTAACACACCGTTTTAACAACACTTCATAGGCTTTTAGCATTTCCTCAGGAGTAAGTTTACTGTCACTATCTATGTCAGTTAATTCAGGAAAACATTGTCTTACCTCTATCTCTTTATCGAGTTCAACATTTGTCATACTTGAATTGTCACATTTTGACAAAACAACCTCATCATGTAGAGCAACAAAATTCACGGTTTGTTCAGTTCTTTCCTCATCCTCATCAGTTTGTTCCCCATCACTCCAGGTAGTAACAAACGACTTCTTATGTTTTTTGAGATAGGTTGCGCATTCAGCCTGAATATGCCCATAACCTTCACATTCCCTACACTGTATTCCTTTGTTAGTTCTAATATTAAAATCAGTATTTTCAGAAAAAGACTTACTAGGAATTTTCTTGTTTTCAGCATTAGTTTTTAAATTGACTGGAATTTGGTTTTCCTTTGATTCATTTGTAGATTTTATTGAAATTTCGTGTGATCAGAGACATTGCTTGCTGAACATCTTCTGAACAATCAATTTCTGAATCAATAGGATCAGCAACTTGAAAAGCAATACTTTTGTCCTTCCAACTTGGCTTTAAGTTCATCTCAAAGGTTTGTAGCGAGCTGATCAGTTCATCATATTTGATCGTATCAATATTCTTGGCTTCTTCAATTGCAGTTACTTTATGAGCAAATCGTTCTGAAAGTGATCTCAGAGTTTTGCGTACCAATGTTTCATTGGTCATTTGCTTTCCAAGCGTGAAAGACTCATTAGCTAGATCACTCAATTTTGCATGAAAATCAGCAATTGATTCAGTTTGCCTTCTTAGCTGAAATACATTGAGCAATCAAACCAAACTGATTAATATCAACTTTGTTAAATATAGCATTAAGAGCTTTTGAATTAAAATTAGCTTCTCTGTCCTCTTCTTCTATCCAGGTATCTTCATCCTTCAACTGATCTTTCTCATCTTTGGGTTGAGTCCATCCTTTTCGGACTGATTTCCAGGCCTTTTCATCTTGAGCTTTAATAATGTTGTCATTCACTTCTTCCAATATGAATAATTTGATCCATTGAGAAGAGGTGGCCTACTCATAGATCCTCCTTCTTGCAGTCCACTTATTGCTGCACAAAAAGATTCTAAACTCAAGATCTTTTACTAATTCGTTAGTGTATGTCTTTGAGACCAATTGATAGAATCTTAGGCTAGCAATTAATCAATTAAGTTGTAAGTAACAAGCTGAGCACCTACGTCCTCAAGCCAAGGCCAAGCTGCAAAATTCATTAAGATAAGAACATTACAAGAGTGTAGTATAAAACAATAGAATCCCTATAGTCTACTACGACCTTATTTTAAGTTTTATCTTACCAACTCACAATAAGAATCCCTCTTGTTTATATTGCAGCATCTTCTAGAATCCTTTTGAAGATGACAAAACTTCTCTCGAAGCCTAACCCCCCCGAGTTCTGGAACTGTTCCACAAGAACTGTTGTGACACTTCCGTGACACACCTATGATAGTCTGCAATAGTGAAGTAGATGTACTCCTCTCGAGTTAATCTACCGTAAATATTCTCTCGAATATTTATAATGAATTTCAGCACGTGGTTTGATCATCATCAAACTCTATCACTTAAAAATAGCAATGTAGAAAGATATACAAGATATTATTCTATAAGATAATCACAGTATTAAATATGAGAATATTTAAAATAGATAAATACAACTACAGAATTATCAGCTGAAAAATATTTATCTTTAAGAGACTTAATCCAACTTAACAACTCAACCAGTATTATCCAATTCAAAAATATAATTTTTATTCAATCTAATAAAAATACAATTATCGAAATAATGACCAACATAATTATCAAACAAAACCAATCATTTTTTCTTTCTTAAACCTTGTACAATTTGAATTGAGACATTCTTTGAGGTTGTCAATCTTGGGAAATTTTTGACCAGATGGTAGAAGTATTTATTTCCCAAAGAGGAAAAGCTGAATCTGAACCTGAGAAAGCAGCTTTCATGGGAGTTGAAAAAGATGTATGCGTGAGCGAATCAATCGTCTACTGCTCAAAAACACCTTCAAACGTGATGTTTCATGATTACATCTACCTCATAACAATTGCCTCGTATTATGATTGAAATTTTAGTCTAATTAATCCTTAAAAAAAAAAAAACACTCAGTCTGTATTTTAATATATCGGCAATTTTAAAGTTAAAAATATAATTTTTTTTAAAGAATATTACTTTCACTCATTACGTGTAAGTCACTCTTCGTTATTTTGTCAAAATTAAATTAGTTTTTTTTCTTAAAAAATGTCCACACTTCTGATTCTAATTGATTTGAAGATAGTGACTAAGGAAAATGGAGAAAGACATGGATAGTGTAGTAAAAAATCAATAAAATATCTAATAAATAAAAAAATAATGATTTATATTAGAGACAAAGAAATAGTTAGAATGACTTATAAATAATGATGGAAAGAGCAGAAATTTAAAACCATATTATTTATTTAAAATTTTTAAGTAAATTAGGTTTTTAATATTTTAATTTCATAAATACTATTCGCTCCGTTTGAAATTGAATGACTCGTTTTTCATTTTGGATTGTTTGAAATTGAATGTCTCGTTCCCTAATGGAGTTAAACTTTTATTAAAAATAGTAATGTTGCAATATTAAAATTAAAAGTTAAACCTTTTTTTTTAAAAAAAAATATGTATGAGTTAAATTGAGACATTAAATTTTGGACAAAGATAGTATTATAAATTAACCCTCCATTTTTTTGGGGGGAAAATATATACTGACCATTTTAGGATCAATGGTATTTTTGATCCATCAACTATTTATAGATTGCTATTTTCGTACATAAACTTTTATTTTGAAGTTTTTGATTCTTTGACAATTTTTTTTTTTTTGCAATCGATCATTTAGACTTGAAATTGGGTTTTTTTTCTCATCGAAAAAGGATATTTTTATCAACCTACGATGTAATTTACTTTATCCACTTATAATCTATCATTTACCCATTTACAATCCATCCATTTTTTATCTGATGGATTATTAGATCATAGTTTTGGGAGTATTTTTATCCGATTTTAATAAAAAGAATATGAGGGTTATAATTGGGTAAATAAGTGATTATAAGTAAATAAAGTAGATTATATTATGGGTTAATAAAAATACCCTATCTAATGAGAGAAAAAAACTCAAACTCAATTTCCAATTGAAAGTACCAATTGCAATAAAAAAAAAGGGTGAAGCATTAAAAACTCCAAAGTAAAAAATGATAGATAAAATTAGTAATTTATAAATAGTTGGGGGATAAAAAATATGATGCTTCGACCATTTCTTTTACTGGATTTGGTAATAGTAATTCTTACACAGGAAATAACAATGATTTACAACCGAGTACAAGTGGGAGGAAACGGACAAGGAGACACAAGAAATTACTGCGTGGTGGGCCGTGGTGTGGGGGTGGAGGGGCCTGGGGGCCTGGGTGAACCGGCAGTATGTTAATGGAAAAAAGTCAGGGGTCCATGGCCTATTGGTGGGTCGTTGATTTGATGGCAAATTCTTATTAAGATGGCAGAGCCGCCATGGCAAACAACCTAGCGCAACGACTGCGGCCTATTTATTAAAATTTTAAATATTATTTTTAACTTGTCTTTCTTTTCTTTAGATATTATTTATTAAATATATATTATAATCGATTTTGTTAAGGCGCGCTCCAATCGTTACCGTAACGAAATTCTTGTTACAGAGCTCATGCAACCAATCAAGCGGAGCAAGAATTTCGTTATAGTACCAGTTGAAGCTAACATTAAGATGCACTCCTGAACGCACCTTAACAAATCCGTATTATAATTAAATTATATTTCTAATTGCATTTTAATTTAATATTCTTTATCATCATAAACAAATTAAATATTTCAAAAGAATAATTATTATTTTAAACTTCGATCTTCCCGATAGTTTTGAATCTCTCTCATAATTTTAATCATAATCATTACCATCTCACTTTAAATAGATTTTTAAATCAAGAGTTATTCAGACTCCCTACATTTAACTATAATATGAGATACTGATTATCATTTTACATGAAGAAAAAATCTTACATTACATCTAAAATACACTTTTTATATGTTATAACCATATATATATTTTTTATATATAATAAATATAAAGGAGGATAAGATAAAAAAAAAAAAATACCCCCTTCATCTAAAATTGAATGTCTCATTTTGATTTATAAGCATTTTAAAAAACAAAAAATTGACTTGGTTCATTTTTATATTACAATATTAATTTACTTAATAAATTTTATCTAAATAAGAAAATGAAACATTCATTTTCAAACTTTTCAAAATGATATATGAAATATTTAATTTTAAACAGACGAAGACGTAAAGATGCATTAATAAATTGCAAAATAACTCATAACAACTACCTAAGCGCATAAAAATCATCATACAAAAAAAAAAAAACTGTTAGTTTTCAAATTTCAAATCTTATCAACTACTCCATTTGAAAATTATTGCATTTTAATTTGATGCAGAAAATGACTAAAAATAACTTTCCTCCATTATTTCCTCATTAGCCCAAGAGAGTGTTATTACCTTATGTAGCTCGGCAGGTCAAAGCGACGTGGAGGTTTAACCTTCCTGGTGCATGACTAGCATCAGAAGGTGGACTTTTCCTTCTTTTTTTTCATGGCAGGAATAGTCTTAACATTCCCGAAGAATTTCACAATTTAACCCAGTCTTTACGACTTTACAGTTTCCCATTAAGATGAAGCTGTTGACAAATTGAGAAGGAGAAGGAAAATGACTGCCACATAGTGACCCAGTGGAAATATACAATTGCCCAAAATCTGCCACATGAACATTTTATATTATTTAAACAAAGAAGGGCGTCAACATTGCAGCATGGTTTTGTTGATTAATGACAATTCTTTACCTTTTGAAGTATTCTCAAAATGATATTGGATCTGTATGAACACGTTGGTCTTAAAATGAGAGAACCTTTCAAGAAACTAGCTAGCTACTAGCAGCTATTTCTTGTTTTATTTTCTCTCTCTGGTGCCTTATTGTTTGCAAGCATTTCTTCTCCTTCAATTCTCTCTGTTCTTAATTTCTCTGGCCAAGCCGCCTCTCACTAACTAACTAAAGCGGGAAATTGAAGAAGATGAGGTGGTTCAATTTCATGAAGTTGCCATGGCTCCGGCCAATTTTGGGTTCTTTAGTATTCCAATTGATTTTAGTACTTGGGCTGGTCCAGATGGTTGCTGCTCAAACAACTAGAAATGCAACTGTTGATCCCTTTGAAGGTGAAATCTCTTGCCTTGTGTTGCAGTCCCATATCTTTTAGTGTTTCGTAACTATGGGTATTTGAATTTTCCATTAACGGCCGTGCTTTGTTTCCGAGGCTTGTTCTCTAGTTGGTACTACCATTAATTGTCTCCTTAAATAAACTTCGATTTCCGACTTAAAAGATTTTATCGATGCATTTCTGCGCATCGCTGTTTTCTTTATGTGTGATTGTGATGAGGTGGAGATGGGCTGTGGAAGCCAAGGAAAGGAAGAAGATGGCGGTCCCGGTGGTCGAATATTTTTGGTGATGGCGGCCCGGTGGTCCAGGGGTTTTTCTGACTGAGCCTTCTCGGAGGCAGTAGGGGGACATGGGGAATGTTCCTATTTCTACCTAATCCTAACCTTTAGATATTTGACCATTATTCTACAATTTTGCACGTATGTTTTTCAAGAAAGCCGACTTTTTTGGGTCCATGTTTTCTGCCGCATTTAAATTGGAGTAATATATGATCATGTATTAAAACCATTAATTCTTTTCTTTTTTCTAAAAAAAAAAAACCTCCCTGTCAAATGAGTCAAATCTCAATGCGATATGGTATTTGGTTTCAGCAAGACTTGTAAATACTATCTTTGAAAAATTGAGGCCTCCGGTACCAACGCAATGGAACATCAGCGGCGAACTTTGCAGTGGATTGGCGGCCGACGATACCGACATCAGCAATATCAACCCAGGTCTCAAATGCGATTGCAACTACAACAATCGTACTCTTTGCCACGTTACTGGGCTGTAAGTATCACTGCTCTATCAAGATCATATCATGCAAGATTTTTTTTTTTGCCGTAACATTATTTAAATTCGGCAATTGTATTTTCTTGATTGATTTTTGATTGTCTTTTCAATTCAAAATCAACATTGCAGGAGAATTTTCTCGGCTGATGTTGTGGGACCATTACCGGACGAGCTCTGGAATCTCACTTACCTTGTTAACATGTAGTACACATTATTATTAATTTCCATTTTCTCTCGAATTTTTTGAACGCTAAAAGTTTTGTGGCTAGTAATTTCCAGTTCGTTTATATGTTGTGATGGTCGTAACAAATTTTCAAACTTCGGCGAGTTATGGTTTGATC
This sequence comes from Parsonsia alboflavescens, assembly GCA_028571225.1. NCBI lineage: Eukaryota > Viridiplantae > Streptophyta > Magnoliopsida > Gentianales > Apocynaceae > Parsonsia > Parsonsia alboflavescens. The sequence continues at coordinate 17,544,631 of JAOXNR010000022.1, forward strand.
GTTCTGGCAAAGAAAAAGTAGGGTCATCTTGTAATACCACTAACATTTTTCTTTTGCCATCTTTTCTGCAGAGATATGGGTGAAAATCGCTTGTCTGGTCAATTACCTGCATCTATTGGCAGGCTGACTCGCTTGCAATATCTGTAAAGACCTTTTTGTTGATTCATTGACAATGTCGTTAGCATCTTCTGATGCATTATTTGATTAAACTTGGTTTTATTGTCATCAGGAACTTTGGCAAAAATGGATTATCTGGACCTCTTCCAAAGGAACTCGGGCTGCTGACTGAGTTAAGATCATTGTAAGACTTTCCTAATCATCACTGTATTTTTCAATGTTGGAGAAGTTCTGAAACCATTTTTCTTAATCTCTTTCAAAGAGAAAAGAAATGATGTCAAGGGTGTATGCAGTTCCTCGCCAATCAATTCTTCTAATATTGTCCACATTTTGGGATGTTATTATGATTTCAGGGCCGTTGGCACAAACAACTTCTCTGGTTCTTTCCCACCTGAGCTTGGAAATTTAAGGAAGCTGACACAACTGTAAGTAAAGGTTATTTTTTATTCAAGCTGTGGCCATATCTTCCTCTACAGCATCAGCTATTTTTTCACCTGAGAAATGTAAAAACATTGAAAGGCATTTTTCTTCTTGTTTGCAAAACTTCAAAGGGCCAATGCCATGTTGCATGATATATCCCTAACAAGTTTAAATTCTCTCCACTCCACCTCTGATTGTGTTATTGAGTCTCCCTCGAACCTCCAGGCCAAATACAAGAAAATAAGGCAGGAGCTCAGATAAAAATAAGTCTTGACCTTTTAAATTAAATTCTTCATTACTGGTTGTGCTTATAAATGCTTTATATTTCCACGAATCTATAAGCTGCCATGTGCAGAAAGGTCTCTAATGAGTAATCAAATATATTGGTAAAACAGGGTAAACTTTTTGCTAGTTGTTCTTATAAAGCCTTTGCTTGGTGCAGTTATTTCGAAAGCTCTGGCTTAAGTGGTGTAATTCCATCTACATTTGAGAAGTTACAGAGCCTCATGACAGTGTAAGAGCTTTCTATTCTCTATCAGAATGCAATAAACAAAGTGAATGGAGGAAATAATAGTCAAGTTTATCTTCTTAATTTTTCTGTTGATGAAGTTTAGTTGAAACTTTTTCTTGTTTCAGGTGGGGATTTGACAATCACCTCACAGGTCCCCTACCTGCCTTCATTGGGAATTGGTCACAGCTTAATGACCTGTAAGGCTAAAGCTAAGTTGTTCTTTTTTTTTCATTAAATGCTTATGCTTGAATCTCAATGTGTAAATTCTGTCCCTTTTCAAAGTCCGACAAGCATAGTTAATGTGTCTCGTTTTCATTTCTCTACGGGTTTTTTCTTGCTTATCTGTTATCAACTAAACCATAATGCATCTGCAGAAGGTTCCAAGGAAATTCCTTTGAGGGTCCGATTCCAACTTCATTTTCCAAGTTAACCTTTTTGAGAGAATTGTGAGTTCCCTTTTCATTTGAATTTACTTCTAGAGTTTTTGCTTGATATAATGGTCATTAATTACAGCAACCACACTCATGCTATGGATCACATGTGACATATAGGAGGATAAGCGATCTATCTAATGGGAGCTCTACTCTGGACTTTATCAAGGATATGAAATTTTTGGGCACTCTGTAAGAAATTATTTAGCAGATAGGAAGCTGCTTAGTTACATGCAGCCTTTCTCTTATAGATTCCTTGTTGCTTTTATTGGGGTTGAATCATCAATAATCTGTTACTTCATTTTGCAGGGTCTTGAGAAATAACAATATTTCTGGTTCTATTCCTTTGAATTTCGGAGAATATCGGAGTTTGTTACGTCTGTAAGTCATTTTGTTATCTGATTGATTATTCAACTGTTATTGAGTTTGAAATAATGAGATCCTAGATTGACTTATTTCATACAAAAAATGAAATATTTTTCAGGCTGGTGGTTTGCTGGGGTGAAATAAATGAGAAAGCAAATATATGATTTAATTTGTTTGGTTGGAGTTTTGGGAGAAAGGGGAAGTAAATTGATGGAGGAAGTTGTTCCCCTACATGTAGGAAAAGTATTTTTGAGTTGTTGGGAAGTATTTGAAACCATTTTGTCTGAAACTTTTGTTAATATTACTATTTTGTCCTACTCTTACAAAGAATAAACTACAATTCACCTATGGTTATAAAAATAAATTTTATAAAATTAATTCCCTTTCTCTCCACCTCACATCAGTACCAAACAAGAAAAAAGTCCTCATTCACTTTCCTCCACTTACACCAAACAAAATTAAAGTAAATGCAGTTACTCCTATTGAATTAAAACAAGCTTTTCCCCCTCCCAATCGTGAACCAAACTAAGCTTCCAGAACTAAGCCTAAAACAGCTGTTGTCTGCTATAGCTGATGCACTGTCCAGATCTTTTAATAATTTGTTTATAGTTATGATGATATGATATGCTATCTTCTTCAGGTAAGCTTCTGTAATTTAAAGTTTCCTTATTGAAATTTAGAATATTATATTTCTCAGGGATTTGAGCTTCAATAATTTGACTGGAAGTGTGCCAGACTCACTTTTCAACCATAGTTCTCTCACTCATATGTAAGAAATCTTCTATTCTGAACATTTTTCAGATCCCTCTTCTTTATAAATTCTCGAGTATGATCCTTCTTTTTCTCCAGATTTCTTGGTAATAACAAGCTAACTGGTTCTCTGCCTTCACAAAAGAGTGCAAATCTCCAAAACATGTAAGAACTTTTTTCTTGTGTTTTCTGCCATTGCATTTTAGTAGTAACATTCTTGTGCAAATGATTCTTATTTTTCTATCCTTTGTGTAGAGTGTGATGACTATGTGAAGGATGAATCACATGTAGATTTGGACATTGTTCTTATTCCAACCCCTATTATGGTTTAGGCCATTTTATGAGCAACATTTCAAGCTACCCGCTATTAGCTTTTGCAGGCAAAACAGAAATTTAATATTTTGGTCCACATCAAGTGTTTTTCTAGATAGCTATTCATACTCACACTCTTCCGGTTTCTGTTCTTTCACTGTAAAGGGCCTCCAAAATGTCAAATAGATGTTCTGTGGTTTCCAATAATGTCTAATAGGATTAAAAAATGTCTTTCAATTATCTGTAGAGTTGATGTTTAATGCCTTCCCTTTATCTTTGAAGACAAGTAAACTTTGATCAACTGAAGCAATTTTTTTGGTGGCACATTTTGATTTTTGATTCTTCATGAGGCATAATGATAAAAATCCATGGTTAGTTAACCTAGTTCATCAAGCAATGAGCTGAGGATCTGTTCACTGGCCAATGAAATGGAGACTGTTCCAATCTAAATATTTTACTATTGTTCCAAAATTTTGCTGGACCTTCATTCTCTTAATGGCGTCCCTTTTTTCACTCAATAGATTTTTCCTTCGAGGAGATATCCTATAACGCATTACTAATATGTAGCGTCAATCATTAGACATGATCATATATGCTTTAGTACATAAACTTATACTGTCCGTAATTTGATATCAAAAAAATGTTTTAAGAGGGACCAAACTGTCTCAATATCAGTGTGGCAAATGTTATTGACAATCATTAATATTACTTTCTTGCAGTGACTTATCGTACAATGACTTATCTGGGAGCTTCCCATCTTGGGTTGTTGGCCAACAAAATTTGCAACTGTATGTATGCATCAAAAGGACTATGCCTGTATTTTGGATCTTAGACTGTGGCTGTTTCAATAACATAAAAAACATTTTCTTATTTTGCAGTAATTTGGTTGCCAACAACTTCACATTTTCAAATTCTGATAGGAGGTATTCCAAACCCATGTGTTCTTACTTTAAACATGCTACATTATTATAATGGTGTATCAATGCAGTGAGACCTTCATGTTTGAGTCCTTAATCATTATACTTCAAATTTAGGATTTTATTGTCTTTTTGGGTTATAACTAAGATCAGAGCAGAATCATGTGACTGCTGAAGATTTAGTGTCAAACATGCAGCTTATGGTATTGCATATAATTAAACCATTGCCATATTATAATTGCTTCAAACATTTACAAAGATATATTATAGAGAAGATTTAAGGAGTTCAGTAGGTACATTACAACATCACCCTTTCAGATCTGAATTATGGACTATACAATTCAGCTTTAGAAGAAATACATTGTGGGAAGGCCATCATGGGTGTTTCTAATCAATTACTATAAATTCTTGGAATCCTTCTCCAGGCTGCTACTGTAGTCTGAAACTCTCAACCAAAGGAAAAAAAAGGGAAAAGCTAATTCATGAATGGCAAAGATAAAGAAAGAGTTGGTCACTATTGCTTTATCTCAAAAGCAAAATCTTCTCTAGTGGAAATGCCCTTTATTGTTATTTATATATTATTTTTTTTCAGACGTCTGCCTGGACTGGACTGCCTTCAACGGAATTTTCCTTGCCATCGAGGATCGCCAATCTGTAAGTACTATCTCTAAGAACTCATATGCTCATCTTTTATTGGTTGTGTTTCTGCATTCATAAGGAGTCTCTTGTGGGTTACAGATCAAATATGTAATTCTCCATTTAAGTCTCATTTTATTTAATTTCTTTTATACTCTATGAATCTAGAAATGAGCCAAAAGGTGTGAGAAGAACAAATAAATGTTTGCAAGAGCTCTTAGATCCATTCAAACCTTTGACTTGAAAATTCAAGGCTGAAATTCTCTTTGTCATATTCTGTTGCATAGCATGCATCTTCAAAGCTGAAAACCAAATTGAACTAGAAATCTTATGATTTTTATATATGGAAAACAATTTTCTTAAATTTTTATGAGAGTAAAGTCAGAATAACACATAACTGTGCAACATCTGCCACATTCAATCATAACAATAGAAGTCGAAAAGTCATTGAAATTTAAAATGTACTTTTTTCATGTTTCAGTGTGGAATTGGATTATAAAGTTGGTTTGACACTGGTTTTTATGGAAAACAGACTCTGAATTTGCAATCAAGTGTGGTGGACCAGAAATAAGGTCTGCTGATGGGATTCTATATGAAAAAGATAACGAAACCCTAGGCCCAGCAACATATTTTATGACAAGTTCAGGCAGATGGGCCGTTAGTAATGTTGGTCTGCCTGCTGAAAGCCCTAACCCAAAATTCAGAACCTCCAATTCTTCTCCGTTTACAAATACTTTGGACACTTTGATGTTCCAGACACAACGTGTTTCGGCTGGATCTCTAAGATACTATGGTTTGGGCCTTCAAAATGGTAATTACACAGTGAAACTGCTGTTTGCCGAATCAGAAATTGAAAACAATCCTGCTACTTGGAAGAGTCTTGGAAGGCGTTTGTTTGATATATATGTCCAGGTACATGAATAACTAGTTCTTTCGATAAAAACATTTCTCAGCCATGACATGGATCAACTAGAACAAATTCCATGTAACATCTATTTTCATCACATTTCTAGAAATCCAATCATTTTGGATTTCCACCTCTTCTAAATGTTTCATCTGTTTGAGAAGAGATGAATTTGTTTGGATTGCCACAACCCTTGCCAGATAGAGAGAATTTTATTTGCCACGTGACATGAAAACTCTCTAATAGATGGTAGAAAGGAGAGAATTTAGGATTTTTGATCTTTCGTTACTATTATATTTACACCATATTGAATAGCCATGATGCTCATGTGATACAAATCTTAAGGTTTTCACGAACAGAGTGCCTTAGTATTTTCTTCTCTAATTGTTGGCAGTATTATCAAACAGCAGTGCTGCAACCGGTCATCCAATGGAACATGATGATTTTGCTTTACTTTTTACCTTGTTAGACATACGTTTGACATGAATAACTGTTCCTCCAGTGAATTGGTGTAATTAATTATAACATACATCCATTTCCTTGAGTAATGTATGTTAGTCTTTAGTAATTTCATACATCTCAATTATCTGTCAGTAATTGATGTAAGCATACATTTCTCTTGTATTCCCAAATTCCTAGAAGGAGCCAAATTATGTGTATACTTATACCTTTTGAAGTAGGTTTTTTCCTTAAAGTTTGTGACTACCACTTAAAATGCCACCGTATGTTCTGATTCCATGATTTTACCAGAGAATCAGAATGCAAAATAAACAATTCCTTTTCTATATTTCATGCTTTGTCTATATTGTCTACCTTACTGTCTTCAACTATCCATGGCCAGACCTCATTGTTCCTCAGATTTCTTGTATATGCACCCTTGTTGAAGTTGACTTGATTTTTTTTAGAATTAAAGGTGTCATTTTATTCTAGGGGAATCAAGTTCAAAAAGATTTTGACATAAGGAAAGCTGCTGGAGGGAGGTCATTAACTGCTGCCACTGTTGAATATAAAGCTCTGGTTTCTGAAAACTACCTCGAAATCCACCTCTTTTGGGCCGGCAAGGGAACTTGCTGTGTACCTGGTCAAGGTGTATATGGGCCTTCTATTGCTGCAATCAGAGCAACCCCTGGTAAGTTGTGAATATTAATGTTCGCTTTGTTAATGGATTCCCTAAACATGAAAATTCACTATCAGTTGATTTATTTTACAGATTTTACTCCCACTGTTAGTAACAGACTTCCCGGTAGTGAGAAGAAGAAAACTGGACTGATAGTAGGAATTGTTGTTCCTGTAGTAATTGCAAGCTTTCTGTCAGTATGTGCTGCGCACTACATTTGGAGAAGAAAAAGGCAGCAAGATCTTGAAGATGAAGGTGAGGGAAAAGAAAAGGAAAATGGATTAGCAAAACATCTTTTTCTAGATTCGCAGAAATATTACTGCATCCTATGCTTTTCATCCAAACTTTCATATCAAGTGCTGTACTTGCACCACTTGGGAACCATTTTCTGAAACACCTCGTTTTTTCCCTTCAAATCAATGCCATTTCCAAGGAATTTATATAAAAAACACCTTGCTGAAAACTTAGCATGACAAAGTCTTCAGCATATCTTGCCATAAATTCATTATTTTTTGTATTAGCTTGAAATATTTTCAATTTGCATTATTTGATCATAGAATTGTCCTCTATAGCTATATATCTGATCTTTTCTTCGTGATCTTTTGCAAAGAATCAAGACTTGTGAGTACCTGTCCACCAATAATTATTCCTGTTAAAATCTCATATATAGCCTCCTTAATTCTAAAAGAAAAAAGAAAGTGCGAATGATCCCAAAAGGTTATCAAGCATGTATATGCATTGTGATTTTTGCTAAAACATGTTTACCTAGCAGTTTTAAGAAAATGGAAAATTTGTCTACTGGACATAGTTCAAGCCTCTGAATTCTTTGTATTTGTATTTGCAGAATTCTTGGGTTTAGATGCTAGACCATACACATTTAGTTATGCAGAACTAAGAAGTGCGACAAATGACTTTAATCCTGCTAACAAACTTGGAGAGGGTGGATTTGGACCCGTTTACAAGGTAATTTTGCTTAGATAACCAGCAATAGAATATGGCAGGGCACTGCCAATTTTAGGGTACCTGTTTATAAGAAGCTGTCAGAACCTTAAACATGCAGTGAGAAGTTGCTGAATGTTATATTTTCTGTAATTATAACTGTAGTCATCTGAAATCCATATTATAAATAGATTTTGTGATATTTGTTTAAGCTATTTCTGTGACCAACAGGGAACACTGAATGATGGGAGAGTTATTGCCGTTAAACAGCTCTCTGTTGCATCCCACCACGGTAAAAGCCAGTTTGTGGCAGAGATTGCCACCATATCTGCTGTACAGCACCGTAACCTTGTGAAACTGCATGGATGTTGCATTGGGGGAGATAAGAGATTGCTTGTCTATGAGTTCCTTGAGAACAAGAGTCTTGATCAAGCACTATTTGGTATTCAGATAAAGCATCCTTACCATTTGCATATATGTTTCAGCTAGTTGTTTACCAAGAAGATTCATGTGTTTTTGGGTCAATATAACAGGGAAGAATGATCTATACCTTGACTGGCCTGCTCGTTTTGAGGTATGCCTTGGAGTAGCAAGGGGTCTAGCCTACCTTCATGAAGAATCACGACTCCGGATAGTGCATAGAGATGTGAAATCCAGTAATATTCTGCTTGACTCTGATCTCAACCCCAAAATATCAGACTTTGGCTTGGCCAAACTTTATGATGACAAAAAAACTCACATAAGCACCCGTGTTGCAGGAACAATGTAAGAAACATGAGACTGAACTTTTCACCATGGTCTTTTTGTCTTTTCAGCTGTTAAGATATGGGTATGCTATTTCCATTTGGAATACTAGACTCGGCAATGTTCTAACCACTCTTCCTGTTGCTGATACAGTGGATACCTTGCCCCAGAATATGCTTTGCGTGGGCACCTCACTGAAAAGGCCGATGTGTTTGGATTTGGAGTCGTAGCTTTAGAGATCATCAGCGGAAGGCCAAACTCTGACCAAAATCAGGAGGAAGATAAGATATATCTTCTTGAATGGGTAAGATTGTTGAGCTAATCTTCTGCTCTATTTGGGTTTGCTTTAGTTGGTCCTAACCATTTTTGCTCATTTAGGCCTGGCAACTTCATGAAACATACCGTGTGACGGAGCTGGTGGATGCTAATTTGTCTGAATTTGATGAGGAGGGAGTAAAAAGAGTGATCGGAGCAGCTCTTCTGTGCACTCAAACATCCCCAGCATTACGTCCATCAATGTCCCGAGTGATAGCAATGCTTACCGGAGATGCAGAAGTCACTGCAGTCGCTTCAAGGCCACATTACCTGACTGATTGGAAGTTTACAGATTCAACGAGTGTCTTATGCAGTGGAAATCCATTTCCATACGATGGTTCCTTCCAATCCCATGATAATACATCAACAAATAATAGCATGGTGGCCGACTCAAATTCTCCACTAAATGCTTCGGAACCTATGCTTCGCCAGGTCATTGGAGATGGTAGATGACGACTGTTTCATCTTGGAGTTGCATTTCCTTGTCTGTTTATTTGTGTAAGAGACAGAAATACACCGAGGGAGTGTTTGTATGTATGCATGTGTGTATATGGGCGCTAGCGTGTAGTTGTTATGTATGGTAGATAGGTAGGCTTTGTATTTGTTTCTTTGCCGAGTTCAAAATCAAGAACTAATAATTCCAGCATCATAGCAATAAATGGGTTTACTTTTTCATGACTAGTAATTAAGTACGATCGATTAAACAGCAATACCCAGAAAGTTATGAATTTTCTTGTTGGATGTTGGAAGTTAAATTTCAATACTACTTCCAAGTACCTTTTAGATCAAAATATAGATCGTTTTAATTTTTTTTATATTTATTAAAGGTATATAAAAATAATGCATTGACTCAATCAAAATATATATAAAAAAATCTTAATCAATCTATATGTGAAAATAAAGTAAGAAATATATTAAGGAGTAATATTGAAAAATAGCAATAAATATTCATCAAATTTTGTAAAACAATCTATATTATAAAATAAAATTAAAAGTGTAAATTAGAAAGAGTATAATTTTAATTTTTTTCATTTTTAATAAATAAAATATCAATGAATGGTCTTAAGAATAGAAAAAATATAGTGCTGGTTCGCTATTTAATTCTTCGCACTTTTTTCTTGAATTTTAATTATCTGGATTATTAAGAATCATAGAAAAAAAAAAATTAAGTGTAACTTTAAAAATGCAGAGGAATAATATCGCTCTTGCCACGGTGTTGAAGTAGGTAATTTTACCTTTGAACAATAATTATCTTACCGTCTTATCACAAACTTATTCACCTATAAGGTCATTATTACTTTGACATTAGCTTTTGCCACCTAATCCTAATGTCATGCAATGCGTATAAGTTCGCCGCATGCATCAACGTGGAGGGTTCATATGTCAGCAGCTTTGATGAACACAATTCTTTCTTGCAGTACGGATGTAAACAAACTAAATAAACCAATGTACTTCCTCTCTTTCAAAATATAAATTATTTTAAAATATTTCATGTATCCTAAAATATAAGTTGTTTTATGTGAGGGTGATTTTTGTTTTGGGGTATGTGGAGGATTTACCATTGAGAGGGGAAGTCTGCCTCCCTCTCAGGGGCAACACATTTATTGATTAAGACCCAGCAATTTAAAGGAAAAAAAAAAAATCTAAAAGAGGTCATTTAAAAATGTTTTTTTTTTAGAAAAAAAAACTTCTGGATAGCTGATGGACGAAATGCGACCAGGAAGGTGGTGCATTTGGAAATGATATAAAAAAAATGAACCCAATTTCGAGATTTATTGTGAAAACGGATCAAATCGGGTAAGTCCAATTCTTTTACCACTTAACGTAGTGCGTAAAATTTCGTTGCATGCATCAACGTATCGGCCACTGACTGTAAACGTAATAAACTAGCTGTACTGTATGACTGATTAAGTGTGGAAGGTGGACTTTTCTTCTCCGTAGATTTGTCTTAATAAACACGTGTTATTACGCTATGTTAATATATATATAGGCTTAAACTATATTGACCAATTAAACAAATACTTGAAAAGAGAGCCACACCTACCGTGTGGAAATAAATATAAATAAAAAAAAATACTATTTATGTGAATGCACGTTAAAAAAAAAGGGGAAAAAGAAAACTCATGATGCTTATACAATCAAAAAAGAAAAAGACAACGGGGTTTTTGTTGATAATGTATCTTAATTTTGGATTCACCATAAACAAAATGTGATATAAAACATTCAAATTTTTTACACTAATTCCACGAATAATATTCAAGAGAACTAGAAATAGAAAACGATTTTAATCAAAGTTACGACTACATGTAAAATGAATTAAAAGTAATAATTCTTTTTTTTATTTAGTGATATTTGAATAAGTGTGTATGCACTTCAACATTTTATTAATATAAAAAGATGATGATTTTGAGAACCTAGTCACTCTATTCATAGGATTTTCAAGATTAAAAGTAATAATTCATTCATTAATAAACTAAACTGAACCAATTGAAACCAAGTGAGGCTTGTCCTAATGACAAACTCACTTGATATCCGTTATCAGAGATCTCGGATTCGAGTCTGGTTGACAG
>JAOXNR010000022.1:17555779-17595061 GCA_028571225.1 Parsonsia alboflavescens
AACCATATAAATAAACCAAGCCAATTGAGACCCCAAAAAGCACTCAAATTAAAAGCTACATGCAAAAGGGAAGAAAGAAAGATTTGAAGTAGTGTGCCTTCTATAATATATGTGCGTGTGAATTCTCTCTTTCTACAAACGATTCGGTCATGGGAAGTGGCAACATCGATATGAACGCGCATACATTGATCCATTAATATGAATCATATACTAGTGATAATCACTGGGTCTAACATTTTAATTTTGACCTTTTCTTACTAGCGAAAAAAAAGAAAAAGAAAAAGAAAGGGACATTTTCTAGCATTCCTTGCAGCTATTCATACACATCACGCTTTCAACATTGTCGCCTTCCTGCTGCTATTCTTTCCATGGTCGATCGGCCACCTCTTTACCAACACAAGAACCGAAGAAGATGAGACGGTTCAATTTGACGACGCCAATAATATTAGGGTTCCGGCCAGTTTCGTGTTTCTTACAATTCCACTTGGCTTTAAATCTAATGCTTGGGCTGCTGGTCCAGAATATGGTTGCTGCTCAAAACTTAACACATCCAACTACCGATCCCCTTGAAGGTGCGATCTCTTCAGTCCTCTGGTGTTGTTTCCTAACATATTATTGCGTGGTTTTAATTTTCCTTTCCATTAAGGTTGTTTTGTGTCCCCGCGAGGTTAATTTGTTCTCTGCGTGGAATAGTTTCCTTTACTAAGATCAACATTTTCCCTCTAAGATTTAATTTTTTACATGCAATTCTGCTGCATCTATATTGGTTTTTCTCTCTTGTCAAAGTTTTGTTAGTGATAAGCAGAAGATTTGAGACGGGGTGTCCCCTTGATCCTCCAACGATATAGGGAGGGTGGCAGTCTCCATTCCAAAATTTGGAATGTACCATTTTAATTTTTACAAAATTTTAAAAAAATTTAATTGACTTTTATTAATTTCATAAAAAAATTTTAAATGAGATAATTGTTTTCGAACAATTCAATGTAAAAATATAACGTTCAATTCTGAATGAATTTTGATGAGGGTGAGGATTGGGAAAGACAAGGAAGACCACGGTTGACGACCAGCTAGTCAGGGGTTTTTTTTTTTTTTTTTTTGTAGGGCCGTAGTGGAAGGTGGGAAGCATATATATATTTTTGTCCATCCCTGCTTTGTTTCCATCAACATATTCAATTTTTTTCTTAAAAAAAAAGGAATAAACTTAAACAAGAATTACAATTTTTTTTAAAAAAATAACACATCTTATTTTTATATTCTATCTGTTTCAAAATATCATTTTTTTCATGAAATTTAATAAATATTTATTTTTTAAAATATTAATCATTCTAACCTTTTAATGTTAATTTTATCTAAAACTTTTAAGAAGTAATTTTATTAAAAACTACAATTTTTAAATGTTAATTCACGTGTTATTTTAAAAAAAAATTATATATATATATATTTATTTATTAAAAGAACAGTAAGTCTATAATGGTCATGGGTGTCCACTTATATTCACGTATTATGTAAGTGGGCAACTATTAAAACTTTTAAATGATGGATAACAACACTATTTAACTCTTCTTCTTCTTCTTTTTTTTTTTTTAAATATTTTTTAAATATATTTTATAAATTAAAACTCCCAAAGGATAAAGTCCCTACCTACTTATCAAATTTTAAAATTTTTTTCTACGGAAAAAAAATTGATTTAAAATATATAAAAAAGGTTTTATTATTATCATTTTTAAAGGAGGAGTTCGGACCGTTGCCTACTATAGTTTAGGCAAGTGTTTCCATTATAGATTTTCTGTATTAAAGAAAAGTAGATCATGGAGTATATTAAAAGAATTTTAGTGCATTTACCTCCTCAATTCTTTGCCCGAATCGCCAATTTGGCTAATCCAATTTTCCCTTTTTGAATGCCTGGTTTTGTTGCTGCAGCAAGACTTGTGAATGCTATCTTCGAAAAATTATCGGCTCCAGCAGCAACTCGATGGAACTTTAGCGGTGAACTTTGCAGTGGATTAGCAATTGACGGAACGTATCTCCAAAATATTAACCCAGGTCTCAAATGCAACTGCTCCTACAACAATCGTACTACTTGTCACATCACTGGGTTGTAAGTATAGCTGCTCAAGATCATATATCACAAGAATATCTCTTTTTTCTTTTTTCTAAAACTCATTCCATGGAACAAATAATTATATTCTGTTGAATGATTTTCAGGAGAATTTACGGAGCCGATGTTTGGGGAAGAATCCCAGATGAGCTCTGGAATCTCAGTTACCTTACTGAGTTGTTAGTACACTTGATATCAGTTTCCATTTTCTTTTTACTGGCTAGGATGCTAGACGTTTTAATGCCATTTTCTTTTTACTGGCTGGGATGCTAGAAGTTTTAATTCCATTTTCTTTTTCTCTCTTTACTGCAGAGATATGGGTCGAAATGAATTGAATGGTCCATTACCATCATCTATTGGGAGGCTGACTCGATTGCAATACCTGTAAAGACCCTTTCGTTGATTCATTGACAATATCATATGCACTTTCTGATTAAACTTTATTTGGATGTCATCAGGAATTTTGGCACAAATGCATTATCCGGAGAGCTTCCGAGGGAACTTGGGTTGCTGTCAGACTTAAGATCATTGTAAGACATCCGTAATCATCACTGTATTTTTCAATATTAGAGAAGTTCAAAACCTTAGATTTTATTTTTTAAAGAGAAAAGAAAAATGACGTCTAAGGTACATGCAGTTTCTGTACTATTATTCATCTGTGAGTCCTAATCTGTAGACATGTTGGGATGTTATTATAATACGCATGTTTTTTGCAGAAACCTTGGCACAAACAACTTCTCTGGTACTTTCCCATCTGAGCTTGGAAATTTAACGAAACTCACACAACTGTAAGTAAAGGTTATTTTATATTCAAGCTGTGGTTTATGTATCTTCCTTTGCTGCACATACCTGGAAAATGTTAAAATGTTATAATGCAATTTTGTTCTGCTTTCCAGAACTTCAGAGGGCCAATGCCATATTGTATGTTATATTCCTAACAAGTTCTAATTCTCTCCAATCCTCCTCTGCTTTTGCTATTGAGTCTCCCTTGAAATTCAATTAGAAAAAGGGCCTTCATTGTCTTCCTGTCTTCAAACCTAGCATCTCAACTACACTCACTTGTTATGTCTCAGCAAACAGATTTTCATAAATAAGTAGAGTCTGGCTTATTTATTTTGATCAAAGAATTCAAAATTGTTTGATCCATGAAGGAGAATCAGTTAGTTCTACGCTTATGAAAAAAATAAGAGGAGCTTAGATAAAAATAAGTCTATGTTTTTTGGATTAAATTTTGCATCAGTAATTTCTTCCATGAATTTGGAGCCAGTCATTTACAGACTGGAGTCCCTTGCGTAATCATATTGGTAAAATATTCAATTTTTTAAATTTTATTTTATATTTTTTTGTAAATTGTGCTCACGAAGGTTTTGCTTTGTGCAGTTATTTTGCCAGTTCCGGAATAAGTGGTGAAATACCATCAACATTTGAGAAGTTACAGAGCCTCACGATAGTGTAGGAGCTTTCTCTTTCCTATCCACTTGATAGAATGCAATAAACAAAATAAATGAAGGAATAATAGCCTACCTTGTCTTCAGAATTTGTTTGTTGATGAAGTTCACTTGAAACTTTTTTGGGTTTCAGATGGGGTTCTGACAATCACCTGACAGGTCCCATACCTGCCTTCATTGGGACCTGGTCACAGCTTACTAACCTGTAAGACAGAAGCTAAAATTGTTTACCCTTCCATTTAAATGTTCAGACTTGAATCTCCCCATGTTTAACTTGTATTACTTCCTAAGACAGATGAGAATAGTTAATATGTCTCTTTTGCATTTTTCTATTGGTTTTTTCTTGCCTATCTGTTGTAAGTTAAATCATAAGGTAACTGCAGAAGGTTCCAAGGAAACTCTTTTGAGGGTCCAATACCAGCCTCATTTTCCAATTTAACCTCTTTGACAGACTTGTGAGTTCCTTCTTTAGTTGTGTTTCCTTCTGGTGTTGTTACTTGATGATCATTAATTACAGCAACAGACACTCATTCAATGGATCATATGTGACATGAAGGAGGATAAGTGATCTTTCCAATGGGCGCTCATCTCTGGACTTCCTCAAGGATATGAAATCTTTAAGTAATTTGTAAGAAATTACTAAGCAGTTAGGGAAACTGCTTTATCCTCCTTCCTCTTATCAATTCCTTGTTGCTATTCCTGGGGTTGAACCATATTGATCTGTTTATTGTTTTGCAGGGTTCTGAGAAATAACAATATTTCTGGTTCTGTTCCTTTGAATTTTGGCAAATATCGGATTTTGCGTCATCTGTAAGTCATTCATTATCTGTTTGATTATTCAATTGCTACTGAGGGGAAACAATGTGATCCTAGATTGACTTAGTTCACGTAAAACCTGAAATATCCTTCCTGAACAAACCCTAAAAGAAGTTGGTTGCCCAATAGAAGACTCGTTGTTCAGAGTCGGTAATAATTTCTTATTGTCGTAAAGATCTGATGTGTCTTTTTCTTTGGGTAAATTTCTCCAATTAAAAGTTTCTTCAATGAATTTTCGTATATTATATTTCTCAGGGATTTGAGCTTCAATAATTTGACTGGAAGTATTCCAGACTCACTTTTCAACCACAGTTATCTCACTCAAATGTAAGAACCCTGAAATTCCAAACATCTTTCATATCCCTATCCTTTATAAGTACTCCTGAGGATTATCTTTCTTTGTCTCCAGATTTCTTGGCAATAATATGTTAATTGGCTCCCTGCCTGCACAAAAGAGTCCAAATCTCCAAATCATGTAAGAAATTTTTTCTTTTGTTTTTGGCTGAGCATATTATAAGTAACATTCTCTTGCAAGTGCTGAAACTTAACTTTTTATCCTTTGTCTAGAGTGAGATGACAACAGAAGGATGAATCGCATATAGATTTGGACATTGTTGTTATTTCAGACCCTAATATGGTTTAGGCAATCTTATGAGCAACATGTCAAGCTATTAGATATTAACTTTTACAGACAATGGAAATTTAATATTTTGGTCAATGTTTTTCCAGATGGTGATTCATGATTATACTCTTCCTGTCTATGTTATCTCTAAAATACCAAATGAATTGGAATTGTTCCTCTGTTTGCAATGATAACTTATAGGATATCAAGTAAAAAATATTCTTCAATGACATGGAAAATTGATGCCCAATGCCTTCCCTCTATGTTCTTGAAGAAGAGTAAATTTTGATTGACTGAAACCTCACATGTAGCATGAGCCTCTATGAGGCCTGATGGTGAAAAGGAGTATATGGTTAATTTAACCTCAGTTATCAAGCTTCAAACTGAGGTCAATGACATGGAGACTGTTCCCAGTTACTGAGGTTACTATTGTTTCAATTTTTTTCTAGATCTACATGCTCACACTTTTTACCTTCTTTTCCTCAATAGATTTTTCCTTCGAGGAAACGTACTATGAAGGATTTATCATATGTGGTGTTAACACTACATTTATTCAAAAGTACATACATCATCACACAATTTGGTATTAAGACATGGTAAATGGTATTAAGACATGTTTTTACCAGAATTATAACTTCGGGTGATACAGGAAGCAAATCCCCTCAATATCAGTATGTCAAATGTTATTGACAGTATTATTATGTTCCTGCAGTGACTTGTCGTACAACGAATTATCTGGGAACTTCCCTTCTTGGGTTGGCGAACAAAATTTGCAACTGTATGTATGCATCTAAAGGATTAAGCCTGTATTTTGAATTTTAGAATGTGGCTGTTTCAGTAACTTCCAGAACTTTTTCTTATTTCACAGTAATTTGGTAGCCAACAACTTCACAATTTCAAATTCTGACAGAAGGTAATTGCCAAAAGGGCTTACTCTGGCTTTCTCCATGCTACCTTATTATAGATGTGTGCCAAAGCATTGATGAACTTTATGTTTGAGTACTTAGTCATTATTATTTGAGTTGAAGGTCTGATTGTCTTTCATGTTCTTAACTATGCCCAATAGAGTAGAATCATGTGACTGCTGGAGAGTTCATTTCAACTATGGTAATGCGTAAAATTAAACCATTGCCATATCAGCATTTCTTAGAACATTCATAGAGATATATAAAGAATATCTATGGACTTCCAGTAGGTATATATTACAACATTATCCTATCAGATGCAAATTGTGTAGTATACAATTCAAGTTAAAAAGAAATACATTGTGGGAAGGCCCCTCAGAAAAATAACTTCTCTAGCTGAAATGCCATCTATTACTTCTTTCAGCAGTTTGCCTCCGGGACTGTTCTGCCTTCAACGAAATTTTCCTTGCCATCGAGGTGCACCTATCTGTAAGTACTATCTCAACGACCTTTTATGGTCATCTTTTATTGGTGGTACTTTGAAATTTGTAGTTAAGTACCTTGAGGATTAAAGATCTGATATGTCATTCTCCTTTTAAATCTCATTCTTTTCCATGGCCTTTATACTTTATTTCATTCTTCAAACATGAACTGATTATAAAGCTGGTTTGACCCTGGTTTTTATGGTAATCAGATTCTCAATTTTCCATCAAGTGTGGTGGGCCAGAAAGAAGGTCTGCTGATGGGATTCTGTATGAAAGAGATAATGAAACCCTTGGTCCAGCAACATATTATATGACAAGTACAGGCAGATGGGCTGTTAGTAATATTGGTCTGCCTGTTGACAACAGTTTTCCAAAATTCACAAGCTTCACTTCTTCTCGGTTTAGAAATACTTTGGACCCTGAGTTGTTCTGGACACAGCGTGTTTCAGCTGGATCTCTAAGATACTATGGTTTGGGCCTTCAAAATGGTAATTACACAGTGAAGCTGCTTTTTGCTGAATCAGAAATTGAAAACATGGGTTGGATAAGTCTTGGAAGGCGTGTGTTTGACATATATGCTCAGGTACATGAAGAAATTAAGTAGTTTTTACATTATTTTTTAAAATAAAGGAATAGTTATAGCATCCTTTGAACCAAAAAGATGGAGTTGGATTTGTTAATGAATTGCTCAGAGTAATTCTATAATTAGCAACAGTAATTAAATTGTTTATAGTTTATACCACAAATAATGTCACATCAACATCAACTCTATGATAAACTAATACAACAGGGACTAAGATGCACAAAACAATTCCTCTTCTTGATTCAATGCTTTTTCTATATATTCCACTTTCCTTTCTTCATGTATCCACGGCCAAATCACATTGTTCATCAGATTTCTTGAACATGCAAAAAAATTCTATTCCCTTGTTCAAATTCACTTTATTTTATTTAAAGTGTCATTGTTCTAGGGGATTCGAGTGGAAAAAGATTTTGACATAAGGAAAGCTGCTGGAGGGCATTCATTCACTGCTGTCCCTGTAGAATTTCAAGCTCTGGTTTCTGAAAATTACCTTGAGATCCACCTCTTTTGGGCTGGCAAAGGAACTTGCTTTGCACCTGATCAAAGTGTATGTGGGCCTTCTATTTCTGCAGTCAGTGCCACCCCGGCAGGTAAGTTGTGAATAAACAATGTTTGCTGTGTAAATGGATATTCTAAACATGAAACCTACTAACTGTTGATCTCTCTTTCAGATTTTATCCCCGCTGTTAGTAACAATCCTCCCAGTAGTAAGAAGAACAAAACTGGAATAATAGTAGGGCTAATTGCTCCTGTAGCAATTGTAAGCTTTCTGTCAGTATGTGTTGCGTACTTCTTCATTCAAAGAAGAAAAAGGCAGCAATATATTGAAGATGAAGGTAAGGAAGTTATGAAATAGATTGGTGAATCATCATCTTATAGGTTGGTGAAAATGTTATTGTCTATGCATTTCTCTGAAACTTTCATATGAAGTGCTATACTTATCCCACTTGGGAACTATTTTTTTGGAAAAACATGCTTGCATATTTTAATCAATTCCATGTGAAGAGAATTTATGTCATCCAAACCTTGATGAAAAGCTTAGCATGAGAAAATCTTTTACATATCTTGCATTATATCATTAACTTCTCTATTATTTTGTAATATTTTCAGTCTGCATATCTTGATCATAGACTCCTCTACAGCCATATATCTGAACATCTTTCATGAATCTTTGCAAAGAATCATGACATGTCATGTGATTACCTATTTATATACTCCCTCTATTCGGAATTGAATGATCCTATTTTTATTTTGAGCCATCTGAAATTGATTGTCCCATTTCCTAAATAAGTAAAAATTTTACAAAGGAATTGATATTGTTATGTTCAAAATGAACTAAGTCAAACACTTTCAATAAAATTTGCTAAAGTCATGATAGGACATTCAATTCCGGATGGAGGGAGTATTAACTTTTCTCAGTTCAAGGTTCTGAATTCTTTTTCTATTGTATTTGTAGAGTTTTTGGGTTTAGATGCAAGACCATATACTTTCAGTTATGCAGAACTAAGAGATGCTACAAATGAATTTAATCCTGCTAACAAACTTGGAGAAGGTGGATTTGGACCTGTTTACAAGGTATTTTTGGTTAGATAACCAGTATTTGCTTATGGTAGGCACTGCCAATTTTAAGTGAACTTTATCTAGTTTATACATTCATAGGTTATAATAACATGGTATTTGGGGACGCTGACATAACTGAATAGTGCTGCTGTTGGGTCTCAGAATTTGCTGGAGTTTCATGGTTGTTAATACTGTTAATATTCAAAAGGCTCTCATAGACCATTTCCCATCATTTGCTTCACATCTCATCATATGACTTGTAGGTGGGGAAGGTTCATACGGGGCTTTTATGTTGTTGAAAAAGACCTAGTAAGAACCTGTCACATTAAGAAGATATGAGAGTATTAATCATTGCAGTGAGAAGTGCTGAATGTATATTTCCTGTAATTATAACTGAAGCTGTCTGAAGCAAGATTTTGCAATAGATATAGTGATATTGCTATTTTTTGTGACCAACAGGGAACACTGAATGATGGTAGAGTCATTGCCGTCAAACAACTCTCTGTAGCATCCCACCAGGGTCAAAGCCAGTTTGTGGCAGAGATTGCCACCATATCTGCTGTACAACACCGTAACCTTGTGAAACTGTATGGTTGTTGCATTGAGGGACATAAGAGATTGCTTGTTTATGAGCATCTTGAGAACAAGAGCCTTGATCAAGCACTATTTGGTATACAGATAAAGCATCTTTACCACTTGCATACATGCTTCAACTATTTGTTTTCAAAGTAGACTCAGGTATTTTTGGGTCAATATAACAGGGAAGAATGAGCTATACCTTGACTGGCCTACTCGTTTTGAGGTATGCCTTGGAGTAGCGAAGGGTCTAGCCTACCTTCACGAAGAATCGCGACTTCGAATAGTGCATAGGGATGTGAAAGCCAGTAACATTCTTCTTGACTCTGATCTCAACCCCAAAATATCAGACTTTGGCTTGGCCAAACTTTATGATGATAAAAGAACCCACATAAGCACCCGTGTTGCAGGGACAATGTAAGTAACATGAGATTGAACATCCACTATTCTCTTTACTCTTTCCAGCTGTTAAGATTTGGGGGTGTTATTTCCATTTGGAATACTAGACTTGGCATGTGGTAACCACTCTTCCTGTTGCTGAAACAGTGGATACCTTGCTCCAGAATATGCTTTGCGTGGGCACCTCACGGAAAAGGCCGATGTCTTTGGATTTGGAGTTGTAGCTTTAGAGATAATCAGCGGAAGGTCGAACTCTGACCAAACACTGGAGGAAGATAAGATATATCTTCTTGAATGGGTAACAATTCTTCTTGATACTAATAGGATGCTAACTAATAACTTTCGCTGCCATTTGATTTCTGAGGCATTTACTGTTATCTTTTTTACATTTAATAATAGTTCTATCCCCTGGAACAGATGAATTTAGCATCTGGTTCAGAAAGGGGGTTCTTTGGGTATTTCAGGGATAAGAAATGGACCCATCTGCTACATTTGTATTTTCTTCTGCTTGTACCTCTAATCTTCTGCTCTATTTGGGTTTTCTTTTATTGGTCTCAACCATTTTGCTCATTTAGGCCTGGCAACTTCATGAAACAAAGAGTGAGACAGAGCTGGTGGATGCTAATTTGTCTGAATTTGATAAGGAGGGAGTAAAAAGAGTGATCGGAGTGGCCCTTCTGTGCACTCAAACATCCCCAGCATTACGCCCATCAATGTCCCGAGTGATAGCAATGCTTACCGGAGATTCAGAAGTCACTGCAGTCGCTTCAAGGCCACATTACCTGACTGATTGGAAGTTTAAAGATTCAACAAGTTTCTTAGGCGGTCTAAATCCATCTCAATACGATGGTTCCTTCCCATCCCATGATAATACATCAACAAATAATAGCATGGTGGCCGACTCAAATTCTCCAGTAAAAGCTTCCGAACCTATGCTTCACAAGGCCATTGGAGATGGTAGATGACGACTGTTCCATCTGGGAGTTGCATTTCCTTTTTCTGTTTATTTGTGTAAGAGACAGAAATACACCGAGGTAGTGTTTATATGTCTGCATGTGGGTATATGGGCGCTAGCGTGTAGTTGTTCTGTATGGTGGATAAGTAGGCTTTGTATCTGTTTCTTTGCTGAGTTCGAAATCAAGAACTAATAATTCCAAGTCCAACATCATAGCAATAAATGGGTTTTACTTTGTCATGACTATTAATTAAATACGATACATTAAACATCAATACCCAGAAAGTTTTGAATCCTCTTGTTGGATGTTGGAAGTTAGTTTTCAATACTACTTTCAGGTACCTTCTTGATTAAAATATAGGTCGTTTTAGTATTTTTCATATTTATTAAAGATATACAAAAAATAATGATTGAGTCAATCAAAATATATAAAAAAAAAACCTCAATCAATCTATCCATGAAAATGAAATAAGAAATATGTTAAGGGGTAATACTAGAAAATAGCAATAAATATTTATCAAATTTCATAAAACAATCTACATTATAAAATAAAATTGAAGGATTAAAGTAACTTATATTTTGAATTGAAGAGAATATAATTTTAATTTTTTTTCTTTTTTAATAAATAAAATATTAATGAATGGTCTTAAGAATAGAAAAAATATAGTGTGTGCTGGTTAGCTATTTAATTCTTTGCACTTTTTTCATGAATTTTAATTATCTAGATTACTAAGAATAATAGAAAAATAGAATTAAAGGTAACCTTTTAAAAAAAAAAAAAATTGTGGAGAGGAAAAATATAGCTTTTGCCACGGTGTTGAAGTAGGTAATTTTACTTTGAACAATAATTATCTTGCCATCTTATCACAAACTTGTTCACCTATAAAGGACATTATTACTTTGACATATAGCTTTTGCCACCTAATCCTAATGTCAGGCATGCGTATAAGTTCGCTGCATGCATCGACGTGGAGCTTTCCTTTGTCTCAGCAGGTTTCATGAATACATCCTGTACGGATGCAAACTAACCGTGCCGTTTTAAGATATTTTATTTATTTTATAATATAAATTATTTCACGATTATTTATGTATTTTATGATATTTTTTATTCTTATCCTTTATTAATATGCACATCCAATTATCATAAAAAAAAAAGAGAAATATAATTATTAAGAAAAGATAAAATGAATATTTTGAATATAACATAACATCACTTAAGATTTTTTATTTTATATGAAATAATAACTAACGTCTTATATTGTGAGATAAAGAAAATAATTAATTTACACTGTATTACCCATGATTAGGCGCGTATTGAATCAGAATGATTATGGGAGCCGCGGTGGACTTTTTCTTCCTCATAGAATAGTATTGAACACGTGCTATTTTCCGATATATGGGCTTAAGCTATGGACCAATTAAACAAACAACATGAAAACGATGGTCAAGCCATAAAAAATTATTCGTCTTCTAATTGATTCAGTTTATTTCGAAATTATCAATATTAGTATGTAAATTACACATTTTATATATATATATATATATATATATTTTTATATACTATAAGAAATCATATATCAATTTTACATCAGATTAAATATAAAGAATTTTCTATATAATTATTTATAAAACGGTTCACGATCCAGATAATACGTACCTTTTCATCATTTCTCTTTTTCGCTCTTCTTTTCTTTTAATATCATACTTTCTCTAGATGACTTTAACATCAAAGTGGAAGATTACAGATTCCTTATACGGTGATCTAGTCCTTCACAATCCGATCCGACGGCACACTGAGGGATGAAACTTAACTTCTTCCCCCGGTTGCATGATTGATTGACCATGGCACCGCACCCTCCATGGGGGGAAGTACTCAAGATAAAGGCTTCTGTTCACAGTTTTCCTTGTTTGGGCTTATCTCCGACTTTGCCTTTGCCTTTACGTTCGCTAGCTGACCTGCCAACCCCCAATTTTTCTCGCGCGCCTTGCTGAAGTCGGAATCTGTCCGACCTTGCAAAAGTCAAGGTTTGTTGACTTCAACTTCTCCTTACAGGTTTTTTAGTTGACTTATATGGTATTTTAATTGGAGTCTTATCTTATTCTCATTTATAGAATTCCGATTACATCAAATATTAAAATTTTAAATTGATTTAGAAAATAAAATATTCATTTTTAAATAATTCAAAATAGAAATATAAATATTTAATTTTAAATTAAAAGAATAGTAACTATGGAGAATATCACAACCTATAAAAAATGTTATTAGTGATATGAATACATATAGGAACTATCTGTATGTTCTCCATAATAATACAACCTATCAAAAAAATTTTGAACTTTAAAAAAAAGACATTGCAAACTTTTGACCTTTACGCTCGTTACTTCATACAGATTAAGATGTCGGATCAAAATTT
The DNA here is from genome assembly GCA_028571225.1 of Parsonsia alboflavescens. NCBI lineage: Eukaryota > Viridiplantae > Streptophyta > Magnoliopsida > Gentianales > Apocynaceae > Parsonsia > Parsonsia alboflavescens. The sequence continues at coordinate 17,568,641 of JAOXNR010000022.1, forward strand.
TAATCAAATTACAACTACTTATAAAATACTAGATTAAAAATGCAACAATTCATTCATTAATAAAACAAAATCAATTGAGACCCCGTAAAGCTCCCCTGTCATTCGCGACGGGAGATTTAATCCCCGTTTGACTTTTCATCGTCGGTTGTATTTTTATAGTAAAGAAATTTGGGAATGTGTTTCATTGTCATTAAATTAGCAGGTCAAATGTGTGGTATCCGCGGATACATGTTTCAAAACTCAAACCACCTTCTGTGGATTCGGTATTGGGAAGCCGCAACATCAATATGAACACGTAGATTAATCAATACTTATGAATTATTATTGATAATCAGAGAGTTTAACAAGTTTTTGGACCTTTTCTAGATTTCTAGCAGGCAGCCTATACATATATATACATATATATACATATCACGCTTTCTTGGTCGCAAATTGAATTCTGTTCCTTCTTGGCGCCGCCACCTTTAATTAACTAAACTACCACAAGAAATTGAAGAAGATGCGACGGTTTTACTTGAAGACGCCAATAATATGGCTCCGGCCACTTTCGTGTTTCTTAGCATTCCACTTGGTTTTAATACTTGAGCAGATGCAGATGGTTGCTGCTCAAAACTCAACAAATCGAACTACTGATCCCTTTGAAGGTGAGCTCTTCTAGCTAAATATTGGGTAATTTAGGATTTTCCTTTCCATTAACGCTGCTCAGTGTTGTCCGAGATTAATTTGTTCTCTCTGCATGGAATAGTTTCCTTAACGTCTTAAGTTCAATGTTTTCCCTGTAAGACAAGGAACCACGGTGGTCGACGACGTTTTGTTGGTGGAACCGGTGGTTCAGTCGGGGGATTTTTTTCTTTTTCTTTTTTTCTCCCCTGTTTTTGGTGGGGCAGCGGAAGGCGGGAAGGACGCGTCTTTCTACTTTCTAGTGCTCCATACATTTTTTTTTTTCATTCACTCCTATTTTGGTCCATCAATAAATCCCTTTTTAAAATTTTTTTTTTATTTAGAAGAACAAACTAAACGTTGAACGCCTCATAACAAATTTGTATATATATATATATAAAACTTCTCATTTTTATATTCTGTATCAGTTCAAAAAATATATATTTTTAAAAAATTAAATAAAGTTCTTTTTAAAATATTAATCATAATCATACTAATATTTTCATTTTAATTTTCTCTGCAACTTTTAAGAAGTACTTTTGATTAAAAGATGATCACTTTTCAGGAGTTCTACTCCTCTCTTGTAGCCTCAAATCAATTTAGGTTCTGGATTCTCGCATGATAAAAACCAGATAATGAATTATTTTCTAAAAGATACTAATACTTGTTTAAGCTCTTCAGATTTGTTTTGTAACAAAATTAGCTTTATAAAATATGATCAGTATTTAGTATTATTTTTCTAACTCTTATCCCTTATTGCTTTACTTCAATTTTAGTTTTATTTTTTTGTCTAAATGCTTTATTTTTTTTATTAATAAAAAACCTATGACATATATATTATTCATGCATTCACATGAATCACGTATTGGTATGCCTTCAATCCCAATTTTGTTTCTTGAATGCTTGCAGCGAGACTTGTGAATGCTATCTTTGAAAAATTAAGGGCTCCGGTACCAACTAGTCAATGGAACATTAGCGGTGAACTTTGCAGTGGATTAGCAATTGATGATTCCGAAATCAGCAATATGAACCCAGGTCTCAAATGTGACTGCTCCTTCAACAGTCGTACTACTTGCCGCGTTACTGGGTTGTAAGTATCACTGCTCAAGATCATATATTGCGAAGAATCTCTCTTTTTCCGTTTTTCTAAAATTCATGAACAATTTAATGGTATATTGTTGAATGATCTGCAGGAGAATTTACGCAGCAAATGTGTTGGGTCCGATCCCAGATGAGCTCTGGAATCTCACTTACCTTACTAATATGTTAGTACACTTGATATTAATTTCCATTTTCTTTGGACTGGTTGGTATGCTGGAAGTTTTAATGCCAGTTTCTTTCTCTCTTTACTGCAGAGATATGGGTCTAAATTGCTTGAATGGTCCGTTACCATCATCTATTGGCAGGCTCACTCGCTTGCAATACCTGTAAAGACCTTTTTTTTTTTTTTTTTAATTCATTGACAATGTCATATGCACCTTCTGAAGCAAGTTTTTTTTATTAAACTTTAATTGGATGTCATCAGGAATTTTGGCACAAATGCATTATCCGGAGAGCTTCCGAGGGAACTTGGATCGCTGTTAGACTTAAGATCATTGTAAGACATCCGTAATCATCACTGTATTTTTCAATATTGGAGACGTTCAAAACCTTTTAGTTTATTTTTAACTTTTATCTTTTAAAGAGAAAAGAAAATGATGTGGAGGATAGATGCAGTTTCTATTTTATTGTTCACCTGTCAATCCTTCTAATCTGTGTACATGTTGGGATGGTACAGGGGCATTGGCACAAACAACTTCTCTGGTCCTTTCCCATCTGAGATTGGAAATTTAACAAAACTCACGCAAATGTAAGTAAAGGTTATTTATAGCTGTGGTTATGTGTCTTCCTCTGCAGCATCATCTATTCTTATACCTGGGAAATGTCAAAATGTGATGATTCATTTCCTAACAACTTCAAATTCTCTCCAAGCATCCTCTGCTTTTGTTATCGAGTCTCCCTCAAACCCAGAGTCAGCCCACATTCAATTAGAAAAAGGACCTTCATTGTCTTCCAGTCTTCAATATTGACGTCTCAACTACAATCACTTGTTATGTCTCAGTAAACAGATTTTAGTAAATAGAGTCTAACTTCTTTGGTCAAAGCAATTAAAATTTCTCAATCAATGAAGGGGAATCAAGAAGTTCTATGCATAGGTGAAAATAATTGAGGAGCTTAGATAAAAATAGGTCTATTTTTTGGATTAAATTTTGCATCAGTAATTGCTTCCCATGAAGTTGGAGCCAGTCATTTACAAATCAATGTCCCTTGTGTAATCATATTCGTAAAATAGGCAATTTTTTTTTGTTGCGAATTGTGCTTACTAGGCTTTGCTTTGTGCAGTTATTTTGACAGTTCTGGAATAAGTGGTGGAATACCAGCAACATTTGAGAAGTTACAGAGCCTCGAGAAAGTGTAGGAGCTTTTTCTTTCCATTCCACTTGATAGAATGCAATAAACCAAAAATATCAATTAATAATAGCCTACCATGTCTTCCAAATTAGCTTGTTGATGAATTTCACATGAAACCTCTTTGGATTTTTAGGTGGGGTTCTGACAATCATCTGACAGGTCCCATACCTGCCTTTATTGGGAACTGGTCACAGCTTACTGTCCTGTAAGGCAGAAGATAAAGTTGTTTTACCGTAAATTTAAATTCTCATACTTCTCCCAATGTTTTAACCTCTATTGCTTTCTAAGACAGCAGGAATAGTGAATATGTTCCTTTTGCATTTTTCTATTGGTTTTTTTGTTGCTTATCTGTTGTAAGCTAAACTGTTTTTTAACTACAGAAGGTTCCAGGGAAACTCTTTTGAGGGTCCAATTCCAAGTACATTTTCCAATTTAACCTCTTTGATAGACTTGTGAGTTCCTTCTTTAGTTGTATTTCCTTCAGGAGCTGTTGCTTGATTGTCGTTAATTACCACAACAGGAATTCATTGTATGGATCATATGTGACATGTAGGAGGATAAGCGATATTTCTAATGGGAGCTCATCTCTGGACTTCCTTAAGGATATGAAATCCCTAAGTACTTTGTAAGAAATTACTAAGCAGATAGGGAAACTGCTTAATCCTTTCTCTTATTAATTCCTTGTTGCTTTTCTTGGGTTGAACTTAATCTGTTTCTTTGTTTTTCAGGGTTTTGAGAAATAACAAGATTTCAGGTTCTGTTCCATTGAGTTTTAGAGATTATCAGAGTTTGTTACATCTGTAAGTCATTCATCATCTGTTCAACTATTCATTTGCTACTGAGGGGAAATAATGTGATACTAGATTGACTTCTTTCACATAAAACCTGAAATATCCTTCCTTTACAAGCCCCGAAAGAGATGTTGTATGCGAAATAGAAGACTCATTGTCTAGAGTCGGATATGATTTCTTATTGTTGTAACAAGATGATGTGTGTTTCTTTGGGTAAGTTTCTCTAACTAAAAGTTACTTCATGGAAATTTTGTATATTATGTTTATCAGGGATTTGAGCTTCAATAATTTCACTGGAAGTATTCCAGACTCACTTTTCAACCACAGTTCTCTTACTCATCTGTAAGAACTCTTCTATTCTGAACATCTTTCAGATCCCTATCCTTTAAAAGTACTTCTGAGTATTATCCTTCTTTGTGTCCAGATTTCTTGGTAATAACATGTTAACTGGTTCCCTGCCTCCACAAAAGAGTCCAAATCTCCAAAATATGTAAGAAAATTTTTCTGTTGACTTTTGGCAGTGCATATTAGAAGTAACATTCTCTTGCAAGTCTGAAACTTTAACCTTTTATCCTTTGTCTAGTGTGTGATGGAAACAGGAAGGATGAATCACATATAGATTTGGAAATTGTTATGATTTCAAACCCTAATAATGAGAAACATGTCAAGCTATTTGATATTAATTTTTACGGGTAAAATTTAAATTTAATATTTTGGTCAATGTTTTCCAGATGGTGATTCATGATCCTACTCTTCTGGTCTCTGTTATCTCACTGTGAAGACCCTCTAAAACACCAAATAAATTGCTAGTTGTTCTTCTGCTTCCAATGTTATCTTGTAGGATATCAAGTAAAACATGTCTTTCAATCACCTGGAAAATTTAAATCCCTTCCCCCAATGTCCTTGAAAAAGCATACACTTTTATTGACTGAAACCACATGTGTAGCATGAGTCTTTATGAGGCTTGGTGAAAAGAATCTAAGGTTAATTAACCTGTCGTCAAGCTTCAAACTGAGAATTTGTTCAGAGGTCAATGACATGGAGACTGTTCAAAGTTACTGAGGTTACTATTGTTTCAAATTTTTTCTAGATCTACTTTCTCATAATCCTTGTTTTCCTCAAAGGATTTTTCCTTTGAGGAGATATACCATAAAGGATTTCTAATATGTAGTGTAAACACTACATATATTTATAAGTACATACATCGTCACACTAGTCAATATCAAATTAAGACAAGTTTTAACAGAACCATAACATTAGGTCATACAGGAAGAAACCTCAATATCTATATGGAAAATGTTGTTGACAGTCAATATTATTTCCTTGCAGTGACTTGTCGCACAATGAATTATCTGGGAGCTTCCCTTCTTGGATTGGTGAACAAAATTTGCAACTGTATGTACGCATCTAAAGGATTAGACCTGTATTTTGAATCTTAAGCCATAGCTGTTTTAGTAACATCCAGAACTTTTTCTTATTTCGCAGTAATTTGGTAGCAAACAACTTCACAATTTCAAATTCTGACAAGAGGTAATTGCCAAAAGCACTTGCTCTTACTTTATCCATGCTACCTTATGATAATTGTGTGCCAAAACATTGATAAACTTTAAGTTTGAGTACTTATTCGTTATCCTTCAAGTCGAAAATCTGATTATCTTTCATGTTCATAACCATGCTCAATAGTGCTGAATCATAAGACTGCAGGAGAGTTCATTTCAAATTGCAGCTTATGGTAATGCATATAATTTAACCATTGCCATATCAGCATTTCTTAGAACATTTATAAGGGATAATAAAGAATATCTCCAGACTTACAGTAGGTATTTTTCAACATATCCCTATCAGATGAAAATTATGTAGTATACAATTGAGGTTAAAAGCAAAAACCATAACTTCTCTAGCTGAAATGCCATCTATTACTTTTTTCAGCCGTTTGCCTCCAGGACTGGACTGCCTTCAACGTAATTTTCCTTGCCATCGAGGAGCACCCATCTGTAAGCACTATCTCAAAGACCTTGTATAGTCATCTTTCATTGGTGGTGTAGTAAGTTCCTTGTGGAATAAAGATCTGATATGTGATTCTCTGTTGAAATCTCATTTTTTCCCATGACCTTTATACTTTGCTATTCTGGAAATGAGGTAAAATATTTGGGAAAACAAATAAATATATGCAAAGAGCACTTACACCTATTCAAACTTTTGACTTTGAAAACAAGGCTGAACATACCTTTTACACAAGTATGCAACTTGCAATTGTAGATGCAGCGATCTTATGATGCTTCAATATGAAGTCATAGTAGGAAAATAATTTTCTTAAATTGTTATAAGACTAAGTCAGGCTAACACATATCCATGGAACATCTGGTACATCCAAGCATAACATGCAGTAGAAAAACTCATTGACATTTAAAATGTATTCATCCTTGAATGTGAACTGGATTATAAAGCCGGATTGACACTGATTTTTATGGTAATCAGATTCTGAATTTTTCATCAAGTGTGGTGGGCGAGAAATAAGGTCTGCTGATGGGATTGTGTATGAAAAAGACAATGAAACCCTTGGTCCAGCAGCATCTTTTATGACAAGTACTGGCAGATGGGCAGTTAGTAATGTTGGTCTGCCTGCTGACAGCAGGAATCCAAAATACACCAGCTTCACTTCTTCTCAGTTTACAAATACTTTGGACCCTGAATTGTTCCAGACGCAGCGCGTTTCAGCTGGATCTCTAAGATACTATGGTTTGGGCCTTCAAAATGGTAATTACACAGTTAAACTGCTGTTTACTGAATCAGAAATTAAAAACAACAATCCTGCTACTTGGGAGAGTCTTGGAAGGCGTTTGTTCGATATATATGCTCAGGTACATGAATAACTAGTTCTTTCTTTAAATAAACTTCTTAACCATGACATCAATCAACAACCACAAATTCCATGTGGTATCCATTTTCTAGCTGAAAAACTATTCCATTTTTGCATAAGATGCATTGTCTTTATATTTCATTTTGCCTTCATTTATCCACGGCCAGAGCACATTGTTAATCAGATTTCTTGAAAATGCATGGAAAATACATTCCCTTGTTGAAGTTGACTTTATTTAGACTTAGGCATCATGTATTTTCTTGTTACATGCAAGGATTGATTTTACATTTAGCTTGGTTGGAGAGAATAGAGAAAGAATGAAATTCCTATTCTTTAAGCATACACAAGATATTGTTTGGCTGATTGGAGAGCAAACTCTATAGAATAGCTGTTCCATGATTATTTTGTATACGATTCCTTGTTCCACAACATCATTTAGTTTTTTATTCTTTGTTCTTATTTTGTTATATTCTTTTAAATGGCATCCAACTTATTAAATGATTTTATTTTTCAGTATTTTAAAGTAATTTGCTCAAGTTTTCTTAATTTTTTATATTTTATTAGAATTTATCTCTACTCAAATAACAAGTTAACCATTGAAAAATTATAAAAATTTAAGTTATACAAGTGTTAAGAGGTTAAATTCAATCTCCTCTTCTAACTTTAAGTTTTTAGATCAGTAATATGATAAAAGAGCAGAAGGTTGAGGCTTCGATTCCTGTTATTGACCAAAATTTGTGTTGTTTCTCCTGATTGTTGTAGCCCACATGATATGCCTTTTTGAGTTAAATTTTTCTCCTCTCTACTAATTTAGAACATTAGAGAAAATTAAGGAATTTTTAAAATTTTATTTTTAAATAAAGGAGTAGTTATTTCATCCTTTGAACCAAAAGATGTAGGAGTTGGTTTCTTTAATGAATTACTCTACAAAGAATAATTCTATGATATCACATCAACTCTATTATAAATTAATACAAACAAGGACAAGGAATGGGAAATCTTTCTCCCGTACATGAATCCAATTTTTATTTCATCCCAAAAAAGCCATCTGTTTCTCTACAATGTCTTTGTCATTTGATCTAATAGCGTTCTGTTAGATAGGAACAGATTTGATAAATCCTGATAACTCTTGCCTAGAGTATTCGAACGGAAAGATCCATTTGATAATGAACTATTGGTTCTAAGCCAACTCTGATGAATAATCAGCAATTCAAAGTGCTATTCTTGCATAATTCTTGATAAACTAGTGTTTATATATACTAAGATGCACAATAATTCCTCTTCTTTATTAAAATGCTGTCTACATGTTCCACTTTCATGTCTTTAACTATCCACGACCAAACCACATTGTTCATCACATTTCTTGTACATGCAAAGAAATACATTCCCTTGCTCAAATTGGCTTGATTCTATTTAAAGTGTCATTGTTCTAGGGGAATCGAGTGGAAAAAGATTTTGACATAAGGAAAGCTGCCGGAGGGAGGTCATTCACTGCTGTCCCTGTACAATTTCAAGCTCTGGTTTCTGAAAACTACCTTGAAATCCACCTCTTTTGGGCTGGCAAGGGAACTTGCTGTGTGCCTGGTCAAGGTGTATATGGGCCTTCTATTTCTGCAGTCAGTGCTACCCCAGCAGGTAAGTTGTGAATAAAGAATGTTTGGTGTGTAAATGGATATTCTAAACATGAAACCCACCATCTGTTGATGTCTCTTCCAGATTTTATCCCCAATGTTAGTAACAATCCTCCCAGTAGTAAGAAGAACAACCAGGGATTGATAGTAGGAATCGTTGCTCCTGTGGCAATCATAAGCTTGCTGTCTGCATGTGTTGCGTATTTCTTCATTCAAAGAAGAAAAAGGCAGCAATATATTGAAGATGAAGGTAAGGAAGTTAAGAAAGAAATAGATTGGGAAATCATCATCTTATAGAGTGGCAAAAATGTTATGGCAGCCTATGCATTTCTCTGAAACTTTCATATCAAGCGCTATACTTATCCGGAACTATTTTTTGAAAAACATGCTGTATATTTCAATCAATCCCTAGTCAAAGGAATTTATGTCAACCTAAACTTGCTGAAAAGCTTAGCATGAGAAAATATTTTGCAGATCTTGCATAATTTCATTAACTTCTCTATTATTTTGGAATATTTTCAGTCTGCATATCTTGATCATAGACTCCTCTACAGCCATATATCTGAACATCATTCATGAATCTTTGCAAAGAATCATGACATGTCATGTGATTACCTATTTATACTCACTTTATCTGGAATTGAATGTTCCTATTTCTATTTGAGCCATTTGAAATTAAATGGGACATGTCATGTGATTACCCATTTATACTCCGTCTATCCGGAATTGAATGTCCGTATTTTTATTTTGAGCCATCCGAAATTGAATGTCCCATTTCCTAAATAAGTAAAAATTTTACAATGGAATTGATATTATTATGTCCTAAGTCAAACTCTTTTAACAAAATTTGCTAAAGTCAAAATGAGACATTCAATTCTGCATAGAGAGACCATTACCTTTTCTTAGTTCAAGCCTGTGAATTCTTTTTCTATCGTATTTGCAGAGTTCCTGGGTTTAGATGCAAGACCATATACTTTCAGTTATGCAGAACTAAGAGATGCGACAAATGACTTTAACCCTGCTAACAAGCTTGGAGAAGGTGGATTTGGACCTGTTTACAAGGTGGTTTTGCTTAAATAACCAGTACTAGTAGCATATGGTAGGCACTGAAAATTTTAAGCAAACATTATCTGGGTTATACTAGTAGCAAACCATAGAGCATTTCCTAGCATTTGCTCCACATGTCATCATAGGACTTGCAGGCAGGGAAGGTACATACTGGGCCTTACGTCCTTGAATAGGACCTGGTGAGAACCTGTCACATTAAGAAGATATGAGAGTATTAATCATTGCAGTGAGAAGTGCTGAATGTATATTTCCTGTAATTATAACTGAAGCCATCTGAATCAAGATTTTGCAATAGATATATTGATATTTGTATATTGCTATTTTTGTGACCAACAGGGAACACTGAATGATGGGAGAGTCATTGCCGTTAAACAACTCTCTGTAGCATCCCACCAGGGTAAAAGCCAGTTTGTGGCAGAGATTGCCACCATATCTGCTGTACAACACCGTAACCTTGTGAAACTGTATGGATGTTGCATTGAGGGCGATAAGAGATTGCTTGTTTATGAGTATCTTGAGAACAAGAGCCTTGATCAAGCACTATTTGGTATACAGATAACGCATCCTTACCACTTGCATACATGTTTCAACTATTTGTTTACAAAGAAGGCTCATGTATTTTTGGGTCAATATAACAGGGAAGAATGATCTATACCTTGACTGGCCTACTCGTTTTGAGGTATGCCTTGGAGTAGCAAGGGGTCTAGCCTACCTTCATGAAGAATCACGACTTCGAATAGTGCACAGGGATGTGAAAGCCAGTAATATTCTTCTTGACTCTGATCTCAACCCCAAAATATCAGACTTTGGCTTGGCCAAACTTTATGATGATAAAAAAACCCACATAAGCACCCGTGTTGCGGGGACAATGTAAGTAACATGAGATTGAACATCCACTATTCTCTTTTCTCTTTCCAGCTTGGGGATGCTATTTCCATTTGGAATACTAGACTTGGCATGTGCTAACCACTTTTCCTGTTGCTGAAACAGTGGATACCTTGCCCCAGAATATGCTTTGCGTGGGCACCTCACGGAAAAGGCAGATGTATTTGGATTTGGAGTTGTAGCTTTAGAGATAATCAGCGGAAGGTCAAACTCTGACCAAACACTGGAGGAAGATAAGATATATCTTCTTGAATGGGTAACAATTCTTCTTGGTACTAATAGGATGCTATCTAATAACTTTCGCTGCACTTTGATTTCTGAGGCATTTACTGCTATCTTTTTTACACTAGATAATAGTTCTATCCCCTGGAACAGATGAATTTAGCATCTGGTTCAGAAAGGGGGTTATTTGGGTATTTCAGGGATAAGAAATGGACCCATCTGCTAACCTTCCCAAGACATTTAAGATATGATGCTTATCAATGAGAAAATTCTTGAGAATTTAATTCAAAAGTTCTTGAGAACATTGATGAATTACTCATTCTTTATTCCTTATGAAACTGTTTCTCTACAATGAAATTAGGTCTGAAAAGAAAGCTGCCGAGAAAATCCCTTACTGATTTGTATTTTCCTCTGCTTATATCCCCCCACTAATATTCTGCTTTATTTTGGTTTTCTTTCATCGGTCCTAACCGTTTTGCTTTCTTAGGCCTGGCAACTTCATGAAACTAACCTCGTGACTGAGCTAGTGGACTCTAATATGTCTGAATTTTATGAGGATGAAGTAAAAAGAGTGATAGCAGTGGCTCTTTTGTGCACCCAAACATCCCCAGCATTACGGCCTTCAATGTCACGCGTCACAGCAATGCTTACTGGTGATACTATAGTTCCTACAGTCGCTTCAAAACCAGGTTATCTCAATGACTGGAAGTTCAAAGATGCAACAAGCTTCTTAAGCAAAACAGATCAAACGTCTTATGATGGTTCCTCTGATATATCTACTAAAATGGTGACTGACTCAGACTATTCTCCACTAAATGCCTCCAAACCCATGCTTGACGAGATTATCGGACATGGCAGATGAGTAATGTATACTTTCTTTGTTCCAGATACTGCTAGTAAATACTTGTGTGTGCCGTTCCCTCTTATCTTCTAATTTTTCTTTGTACCATTTTGAAACTGGATCACATTTTCTGTCTACTGGAAAGAATCATTACTGGAAAATTGTTGTGTTACTGCTGAAAGCCGATTAACTTTTAGTACTTTTCCTGCATAAATATCTGAAACTGTTTATCAAGATTCTAGCATGGAGAGCCAGAAAGGCTATTGGAACTCTGTTAAGTAGAAAACCATCCACATGAAACAAAAAGGCTAAACCAGGAAAATAACATTGAATTTATCTGAACAGAAATAGTCCCAAATTACAAAAAAAGCAGAACGGTATGTTCGGCAACACATCCTCATACCCACCCAAGCTCCCATGATTCTTTTCTCCTTGGTTAACTTAGTTGATAGCAGAAACCAAAAGCTTCTCTAGTCTCACTCTAAATTATGCATCCCCCCATAACAAAATCAAGAATAATATAAAACTAACAAATCTGATCCCAAATTGCCCAATTCAATCCCCTACCTCTGAAATTTATAGTATCCTAATTACATAAGATAATCCTTGTGAGACCAATACCTAAACAAGACATGGTGAAGAAGAAGAGAGTGACAAAATCCCTAGTGGACCATTTTCTGACAGCTTTGGCTTCAACCCGCAAACTTTTTGCCCTCCTGAGGGCATCCACTTCCTTAAGCAAATCAAAATCAATTCCCTTTTTCTTCAATTCCTGCACACACTTGGCCAAGAGTTTTGAATCCTCTTTTTCCCTCTCCAATAGCTTCTCCAGATGAGTCTCCACATCAGTCTTGTATCGAACGGCCCATATTAAGCCAAGGGAGCACAAAAGAGAACACAGAGATGGGATCCACGACCTGTGGCAAAACTCTCCGGGAGGGCCCCTTGAAGAGGCACTGAAGAGGAGTACAAGAGCCGTGGAATGAAAAAGGAAGAAGAAGCAGTAAAGTTGAGTGATTTCTTTACGAACAGAGTCGATTTGATTCTCTTTGAGGGCTATTCGATTGAGAATCAACTCTTCTTCTTTGAGCCATTGCTTTAAGAGGAGCTTGTGAGTTGGGGTCTGGGCTATTTGGTGGAGCGGGTGTAGGGCCTTCCCCTCCATTATTGATGCGTTGGTGCTCTGATCGGCCATTCTCTGTACTATGCTTTTTCAGCAGAGATGGAAAGAAAGAGAGCTGCCCAGAGAAGTATTTGAGGGACCTATAGTGATGACTTGCTAGTAAAGAGGAGCGCTCTCTTATTCTGAACGGTCGGCTCCCATCTTTGAATTTTCCCAACGGTCCAATCACCGATCTACCTGACGTGTCACGTGATACCAGGTTTGTCATTTAGGTGTGTACGGAAATGGAATCGGGCTGCAATAGGTAATTTAGCCCTCTACAAAACAGTCTTTTCCTTTTGGTAGTAAATGACAAAAACAGTCATTTTTTATAAAACCTTCCCTCTATCTCTCTCTTTTTTGAACATTTTTTTTAATATAATAATATTAATTTATATTAAATTTTAACGGATCTAGAAAAAGAAAATGACTTTATGAACCACGTACAATATACGAATATTCAAATTCATAAAGGCGAAGTATTTGTTAACATTTGATCACATATTTATTATTTTTGACTCGTATAGTCCATAAACAATACATTTTTAGAAGTTTTTATTTTTAAAGTTTTTTTTTTTACCTATATAATCTTTAAATAATTTACGAATGACCATTTTGATCCTTTCGATTCTGATTATCACATTCAATAGTTCTTAGAAGAAGGCAAACTATACCAAAATAGGATCACAGTGAATAGTAAAATAATGAAAATGTCTTCCTCATGTTGATCAGTTTATAGTCAATTTCAAATTTCAAAGATATTTTTTAAGAATCCAATTAAAAGGATCAAAATGGCTACCCGTAAAATTGTTTAAGGACTATACAAGCAAAAAAAACTTTAGAGTTCAAAACTTTCAAAAGGGTATTGTTTAAGAACTATACAGGGGGGAAAAATTTAGGGATTAAAGCTTCCAAATAAGTTTAGTTTGAGGATTGAACAGGCCAATAACTCTTATTATTAATAAGATAAAAAGAATTTTCAGTTAAAAGGGGTAATTAGATCCTTTGCAATGGAATTAAATGTATTTATTTTTATTTTAAATTATTCAAAATTGGATATCTTATCTCTAAAAATAAGTAGATTTTAATATAAAGGCTCAATAATAACTCCTTAATTTAAGGATTTACATTCACTTGCCCGAAATTATCAACACAAATTAAACTGATGAGAAGGATAAATTAGTCATTTCATGAGAGTCAAATGCATTTCTTAATTTTTGATCAAGGTCTCATTTAACTCTAGAAGAAGGAGTTGAAAAAACAAAAAAAGTTAAAAGGGCTAATTAGATCCTTGTAAGTTAAGCTTTTTGAGAGATTTTCCAATTTTGAATAGACAGATTTCTACTTATCACGACTCACCTCTCCTGATCGGGATTAACATGTCTCGTATCAAACTAATTTAATACACAAGACTACAAACAAATACTAATTTTTCCAAAAAATAAGCAACTTTTAAATATATAAATCCTCGAGAAAAGTAAGATTACAAGTCTAAAACTTTATTGAAACATCAAAGGAATCCTAATTTCATAAAAACGTAAACATCAAATACAACGTAAAATCTCAAATGTCAAAACTACCTCTAAACAAAGGCTTGTTATTCCAATGATAAAACAGAAACCTCAATATCAAAATCTAATTCGAGTAGATTTATTTTAAAACAGTATACATAATATACACACAAGCATTCTATCACAATTTAGCACGATAATTTCATAACATATTAGGAATGGCAACCCACTAGTAAATTCCTTTCCAACACATAACTTTACAAACATTATTAGGCTCAAATTGTCTCAAAGTAAGAACTAATGCCGGACATTCGTCCTAACCTTTTTTTCCAGTTAAGAGGTCCATAACTATACATACATATCTTGGTCACCCACTGATCAAGCTGGCAATGAGAAAACTAATTCCCTATGATATACCATGATAAACAAGAACCCCAAAACCAAGCATTCATATTTCACATACATTCATGCATGTAGTGTACATAATATTCAAAAAATTATCATAATTATGAAAATAATTTCATTCAAATACAATCATGCCCATTATGTAACATAAAACACTTTTACCAAGTATATATAGATTTCAAAAAACTTTCCAAAACAATGAGAAGGTTAGACATTACTTACCTCAACGCCTAAATGATTCAACTCAAATAATTTGATTCCCAAGAAAAATCACCAAATAAACAAAATAAAAGAACAAACTCCCACCTGAATTTAAATCAATGCTATAATTAAAAAATAATCTGAACCTAAATACCCCTTCTGAGCATATCAAACTCATGTGCAAAAGAAATAAGTAATCAAATATTAAATAAAATATAGAAAATAATATGGATATATAATAAAAACAATAGTTTATTATTTAATAATAACAATATTAATACCGAGCGACGGTTCTCCCCATGCAGAGATGGAATGAATTTTTGAGAATTTCGTCACAGTGAAAAAAATAATAATCAAACGGAACCTAAATATGCAAAGGCAGAAAAAAGAAAGGCCTACCTCTGGATGAAGGTCGTGAGCATAGAAAATGGAGTTAGAAAAAAGTTGGGTTGTTGGTAATGGTATCGAGTGACGGGTTTTCCCTTTGCAGAGATGGAGGGAAGTTTTTACAATTTCGTACCAACGGAAAATAATAAAAAATAAAGTTTTATATATATAAATATATATATATATTTATAGCTTTTCTAAGAGGTACGATGCAGGACTGTGCGCTGTGTGTGCTGATCATCAAAACGATGCCGTTTCTTTAAAGGTTTTTCAAAAAAAAAAAAAAAGTTTTTGGAGCTAAATGAAGGCCAATTGCTGAGACCCCTTCTCTCCACTCTCTCTCTCTTCTGCCTTCTTGGCAATTCTCTCTCTCCTTCTTTCTTGAAAGTCAAGACTTCTTCTCACCGACTACAACTAAGATGAATCTTCGGTGAATTAAGAGGATGCAGGAAAGGAAGAGATGCAGGAAGCGATTAGACGGCTAAGAAAGTCATCAGGTAGGTAAGCAAGCCACCCTGGTGCCAAGCTAAAGACATGCTTCTAGTCTACCACCAAGACGGCTTATGCCAAATATCTTGAACTCGAAGAAAATTAAGTGGTGTCGATTCCAGATCTGATCTGTTACTTTTTCCTTTTTTTTTTTTTAAATCCCTGTCTTGGGGGTTTGGTGTTGTTGCTACTTTGTGGCAGGCGGCTGTGTTGAGTGGATTTGGCAGGGTTTGGTGTTGATGCTGCGATTTTTATTTATTTATTTATTTTTCTTGAAACAAAATGATATCGTATTCTCCTCGCACACAAGCGCATAGCCCAGCATCACACATCTTAGACAATCTCTATATATATATATACATAAAAGGGCCTACCTCCGTGACAAAGGTGGCACACAAAAAATGAAATGAAAAAAAAAGTGTATTGGTTAGTTCCCGTACCGAGCGATTGGTTACCCCTTGGAGGTAGAAAGAAGTTTTGAGAATTCGGTCAAAATTAGAAAAATAAAAATCAAAAGTCGAAATACAAGCTAAATATAAAAAAAAGAAAGGCCTATCTTCAAACGAAGGTTGAGCAAGCAAAAATTAAAAGTAGGAAAAAGTTGTAATGGTAATGTGTACAAATACATTTTTACGACAAAATATAGAATAGATGCATTTTTAACTATAAAAGTTGATATTTGTAAGTAATGTAATTGGTTTTAGTAACGAAATATTTATTTTGCAGTTAATGATAATTTTGTTGGATACAAAATTCAATATTTGTAGGTAATTGGAAAACTTTTAACTACAAAAAAGTTAGTTAGGTAGTAAATGATTATTTATGTTAATTTATTATTTTGAAATAAGTTTTTATTATATTATTTGTAATTGCTAATTAATTTTTTAATATTTAAATTTTGATTATAGGTTTTATATGATTTTTTATATATCAAACTTCATTCAAAATATACATTAAATATAAAATATCTAAATATTTAAATCAAAACTAATTTGGTACTATAGTTAAGAAGATAAGTTAAAAATAAAAGGTTATAATAGAATAGTTATTACACCCCTAATTTTGATAGGTATTTTAACTTCTTTCCATTTTTTTTCAGTTGAGATAATGTTATATTTTTATTTGAAAATAATATATATATATATATATTGATATTGTATCTTGAATTTTTATTTTATTTGCACTTGTATGATGTAATTACTAGAAACACTTAATTTCTAACTGTAAAATAAATTTTTTTTTTTTAGTTTTATTAATAATAGCATAAAATTAAAAATTTATGCTTGCAAACATGATTCGAATTATATTCAAGTATAATGGGTAAAATATCCATTAAATTACAATAATTACTTATAATTAAATATAAAAGAAATGAGTTCAAATGACTTATAAATAGGATATATATTAGTCACCATAAATTTGAAGAGTAATTTGCTTGAAGAACCATATTTTTGGAAGAGAAAAAAAAACACCAGAATTTAGTCACCAATAACATAACCAAATTCATAAGGACAATCAATACTACTCTAAAAAAATAAAAAAACTCATATCCTTACTCATCCTCCAAAATTCGCAATTTCTTAATTTTTTTTCTTTTTCTTTTTCTTTTTGAGATGTCGAAAACTTTCACAAAAAAATCCTCAGATTAAAGAAGAAATTGGGGATTTTGGAGACTGATTGAGGATATGGGTGAGTTTTTTTTTTTTTTTTTTGTTTCTTTCTTTTTGAATATTTCAATAATGTAATATCAAATTTGCCCCTATTAATTTGATTAAATTATTGTTGACTGCAAATTCAGGTGATTTTTTCCCTAAAGAGATCCAGTGAAGAAGATCAAATTGTCCAATTGTAAATGTGTTAAGAACCAACATGACCAAGAATAAAGGTTAAAAATCATGACACAAAATGAATCTACGTTTAGATTTTGAAACATCCAATTACTCTTAAGAGATCCTCGTAAATTAAGATTTTCTAGTTTTGAGTAGACCAAATGAGAATCGGGCACTCTCTGTCAGCCAAGGAAAAACATGCACTAGCATGTGTCCACTAAACAAACATACACACTCCAGGGGTGTATTTGTCTCTCACACAAAATAAAGAGACAATGTAATGGAGAAAAAAATATATACAATAGTCATCACCTACCATCTCCAATGACCTGGTGAAGTATGGGCTCTGAAGCAGCCACTGGAGAATAATTAGAGCCTGCCACCATGCTAGTATTTGTTGATGTATTATCATGGGATTGGGAGGAACCATCATATTGAGATGGATTTCCACTGCTTAAGAAGCTTGTTGAATCTTTAAACTTCCAATCAGCCAGGTAATTTGGCCTTGTAGCCACTGCAGTGACTTCTGCATCTCCAGTAAGCATTGCTATGACTCGGGACATTGGGGGCCGTAATGCTGGGGATGTTTGAGTGCACAGAAGAGCCACTCCGATCACTCTTTTTACTCCATCCTCATCAAATTCAGACAAATTAGCATCTACCAGCTCTGTCTCACGGTTAGTTTCATGAAGTTGCCAGGCCTAAATGAGCAAAATGGTTAGGATCAACAAAAGAAAAACCGAAATTAAAGCAGAAGATTAGAATGTACAAGCAGAAGACAACACAATACTAAGAAGAATTCTCACCCATTCAAGAAGATATATCTGATCTTCCTCCAGACTTTGGTCAGAGTTCGGCCTTCCACTGATGATCTCTAAAGCTAAGACTCCAAAACCAAACACATCGGCCTTTTCTGTGAGGTGCCCACGCAGAGCATATTCTGGAGCAAGGTATCCACTGTATCAGCAACAGGAAGACTGGTTAGCACACGCTGAGTCTAGTTTTCCAAATAGAAATAACATTCCCAAATCTTAAAAGATCAAAAGAGAAAAGACAATAGTGGATGTTCAGTCTGATGTTTCTTACATTGTTCCTGCAACACGGGTGCTTATGTGGGTTTTTTTATCATCATAAAGTTTTGCCAAGCCAAAGTCTGATATTTTGGGGTTGAGATCTGAGTCAAGCAGAATATTACTGGCTTTCACATCCCTATGCACTATTCGAAGTCGTGATTCTTCATGAAGGTAGGCTAGACCCCTTGCTACTCCAAGGCATACCTCAAAGCGAGGAGGCCAGTCAAGGTATAGATCATTTTTCCCTGTTATATTGACCCAAAACACATGAATCTTCTTTGTAAACAACTAGTTGAAACATATATGCAAGTGGTAAGGATGCTTTATCTGAATACCAAACAGTGCTTGATCAAGACTCTTGTTCTCATGGAACTCATAAACAAGCAATCTCTTGTCTCCCTCAATGCAACATCCATACAGTTTCACAAGGTTACGGTGTTGAACAGCAGATATGGTGGCAATCTCTGCCACAAACTGGCTTTTACCCTGGTGGGATGCTACAGAGAGTTGTTTAACGGCAATGACTCTCCCGTCATTCAGTGTTCCCTGTTGGTCACCATAATAGCTTATACAAATATCACAATATCTATTGTATAATCTTAATTCAGATGGCTACCATTATAATTACATAATATAACATTCAGCAACTTCTCAGTGCATGATTAATGATCTGACATCTGCATAATGTGACCAGGTTCATACTAGCAACTATTCAACAACATAAGAATTCCAGTATGTACCTCCCAAACCTGATCAGTCATATGATGCAAATGTGGAGCAAATGAAGGGAAATGCTATACAGAGGCAACCTACAGCAAATTCTGAGACCAGTAGCATCACTATTCAGCTTCGTCAGCTTCCCCATATATTATATTCTTCTATCCCATGAATAGATAATCTTGGCAAAATTTGTTTAAAATAAGCGGTGCCTACCAAATTCTAGTAGAGGTTATCTTAGCAAATTACCTCATAGACAGGTCCAAATCCCCCCTCTCCAAGTTTGTTAGCAGGATTAAAGTCATTTGTTGCACCTCTTAGTTCTGCATAACTGAAAGTGTATGGTCTTGCATCTAAACCCAAGAACTCTGCAAATACAAGTCAAAAGGTTCAGAGGCTTGAACTGTGCCAAGTTCATGAGTTTTTAATGAAAATCACAGCGAACTCTACATGCTTGATAAAATGTTGGAATCCTTTGTATTTTTCTTTTTTCCCATGGAACCAAGTAGGCTAAATATGAAATTTTGAAGTACTTTAACAAGAATGGTTATTGGAGAGCTAATCATGTGTCAAGACTCTTGGCAAAAGATCAGCACAAGATGATCGGATATGTGGCTGTAGAGGAGGATTCTTTGATCAGGATATGCAGATTGAAAATATTTGATAATGGGGATGTTAATGAAAGCATGCAAGATAGGCAAAAGATTTTGCCATGCCAAGCCTTTAAGCAAGGTTTTGTTGACATAAATTCCTTAAATATGGCATTGATTAAAAAGATACAGCATGTGTTTCTAAGCACGGATAAGTATAGCACTTGATATGAAAAGTGTCAGAATTGCATAGGCTGCAGTAACATTTTGCCAATCTCTAAGAAGATGATTCGCCAATCTTATCTTTTTCTTTTGGCCTTACCTTCATCTTCAATATATGGCTGCCTTTTTCTTCTTTGAATGAAGAAGTACATGGCACATACTGACAGAAAGCTTACAATTGCCACAGGAGCAACAATCCCTACTATCAATCCAGTCTTGTTCTTCTTACTGCTGGGAGGCTTGTTTCTAACAGTGGGGATAAAATCTGAAAGAGATATCAACAGATGATGGGTTTCATGTTTAGAATATCCATTTACACTGCAAACATTCTTTGTTCACAACTTACCTGCTGGGGTGGCACTGATTGCAGAAATAGAAGGCCCATAGACACCTTGACCAGGTACACAGCAAGTTCCCTTACCGGCCCAAAAGAGGTGGATCTCAAGGTAGTTTTCAGAAACCAGAGCTTTAAATTCGACAGTGACAGCAGCTAAAGACCTCCCTCCTGCAGCTTTTCTTATGTCAAAATCTTTTTCCATTCGATTCCCCTAGAATAAATGAAAAATTAAGTCTATATATCATCAAGTCAACTTCAACAAGGGAATATATTTTACATGCATATACAGGAAACCTGATGAACGTTGTGGCCTGACCATGATAATTTGAAGACAGGAATATCTAGATAAAGCATGGAATAAAGAAAAGGAATTGTTTTACGCATCCAAGTTCCCGGCCAAATTCATGGCATAAGAGGATATAATATTTTTCCAACTCAGGCAGTGGTCACATAAAACCAACTACAAAAAGTACAAGTATACATATAATTGACACCTTCCAGAAAGTTAGGAAAACACAAATGCATGTTTCCATCAATTACTAACAGATAATTAAATGTGATGAAAATAGATGGTACATGGAATTTGCTCTTGTTGATTGATGTCATGGCTGAGAATGTATGTAATGAAAGAATAAGTTATTCATTTACCTGGGCAAATATATCAAATACACGCCTTCCAAGACTCTTCCAAGTAGCAGGACTGTTGTCAATTTCTGATTCCGCAAACTGCAGTTTCACTGTGTAATTACCATTTTGAAGGCCCAAACCATAGTATCTTAGAGATCCAGCTGAAACACGTGCTGTCTGGAACAACTCAGTGTCTAGAGTATCTGTAAACTGAGAAGAAGTGGAGCTTCTGTATTTCGGATTCCGGCTGTCAGCAGGCAGACCAACATTACTAACTGCCCATCTGCCAGTAACTGTCATGAAATATGTTGCTGGACCAAGGGTTTCATTATCTCGTTCATACACAATCCCATCAGCAGACCTTATTTCGGGTCCACCGCACTTGATTGCAAATTCAGAATCTGTTACCACAAAAATCAGTGTCAAACAAGCCCTAGAACCCAGTTCACACTGAAGAATGAAATAGATACAATTTAGATGTCAATGAGTTTACTTCTTGTTTTATGCTTGGATAGGGTAGAAGTGCACAGTTATGTGTTATTCTGACTTTTTTTTAAATGCCAATGACTCATTTTCTACTTCTGCCTTCATGCCATAATGACAGTCCCATTTGAAGTTTTATCCCAAATTATGTCTCATTAAAAAATCAAGAGTGCATTAATTTGATCTATTTCAAATACTATCCTCTATTCTTTTTTGATAATCATTTCTCAAGTTTTAATGTAAGGTATTTTAACGTTTCAACCATTAATTAAAACAATCAAATTATGTGCAAAAATTCATATGAACAGATGTAGTAACCATCTAAGAAAATTGTTTTCTTCTATTCTTCGTATTCAAACAACATAAGATTTTTACTTCTTATTGGTTCCAAATATGCATACCTAGGTAAAAGAGCATCATCAACAAATTTTTTGGCCTCGTATTTTCAAAGTCAAAGGTTTGAATAGCTGCAGGTGCTCTAGCAAATATTATTCGTTTTTCTCACACTTTTAGCTCATCCCTAGAATCACAAGGTATAAAATTGATGGAACAAAACTGAGATTTAAATGAAGAATGACATATCAGATCTTTAAACCACAAGGACTCATTACGAATTCAGAATTACTACCAGTAAAAGATGACCATATAAGATCTTCGATACAGTACTTACAGATCGGCGATCCTCGATGGCAAGGGAAATTCCTTTGAAGGCACTCCAGTCCTGAAGGCAGGCTGCTGAAAGTAATAAGAATAATAAAGCGCATTTCAACTAGAGAAGATATTGTTTTGAGAGAAAACAGTAATCAAGAACTACTTTTTTATCTATGGCATTCATGAAAAAGCTTCTACTATTTTTTCTGGTAGAAAGGCTGTTACTGAATGGAGAAGGATTCCAAGAAAGAATAGTAATTGGTTTCTAACACTCATGATGGCCTTCCCACAATATATTTCATTTTAACCTGAATTGTATAGTTCATAATTTGCATATGATAGGGTGATGTTATTATTTACCAGCTAGAAATCCTGAAATCCTCTTAATGTATCTTCATAAATATTTAAGCAATGATGATATGGCATCGGATTAATTATATGCATTACCATAAGCTGCTAGTTGACATGATAGAAGCAGAGCAATGCCACAAAAGACAATAAAATTTTAAGCTTCAAGGAAATGAATAAGAACACAAACGTGAAGTTTCACTGCTTGATAAGATTCTAATAACAAAGCATGTATAAAGCACAAGTGTGTTGGCAATTACCTCCTGTCAGAATTTGAGATCGTGAAGTTGTTGGCAACCAAATTACTGCAACATAAGAAAAGTTCTTGATGTTATGAAAATAGCCACAGCCTCATATCCAAAATACAGGCCTTATCCCTTAGATGCATACATACAGTTGCAAATTTTGTTCACCAACCCAAGCAGGGAAGCTCCCAGATAATTCATTGTATGATATGTCTCTGCATTAAAAAATTATAAGATTGTCAGTAACATGCCACATTGATATTGAGGATTGATTCTTAAGTACCAAAGTCATAATTAGGCTAAAAAATTTGTTTTTAATACCAAATAGCGTGACGATACATGTACTTAAGCACACATGTAATATTTAATGACATGACACTACAAATTGGAAATCTTTTATAGTATATCTCCTCGAAGAAAAAATCTGTTGAGTAATAGAAGGGTTACCATTATGAGAATGCAGGTCTAGCTAAAATTTGAAACAATTATATAATATCTTGAAACGGTTTCCATGTCATTGACCAATGAACAAATCCTCAGTCCAAAGCTTGATGACGGAGGTCAATTAACTGTAGATTCATTTTCACTAGTATACCTCACAGAGACTCACGCTACATGTGCCCCTAAAAATTTTTTTTAGTTGATCGAAGTTCACTCTTCTTCAAAGACAATAGAGGGAAAACTCTTCAGATGTACTGAGAATCCTAGTAAACATCATTGGAGGTAGAGGAACTACAAGGATCCCAATTTATTGGACATTTTGGAGGTCCTTTGCAGTGAGAGAACAGAAGCAAGAAGAGTATGAGCATGAATCAAAATCTAAAGAACACTTGGACCAAAATATTGTTTCTCTGCATAACGTAGTAATAACTGGTAACTTGATATGTTGCTTATAAGATTGCCTACATAATAGGGTCTGAGGTAAGGACAATATCCAAATCTACATGTGATTCGCACTCTAGACAAAGCATAAGAAGTTCAAGAAGCACATGCATGGGAATGTTACTCCTAAAATACACTATCAAAAAACAAAAGAAAAGAGTTCTTACATGTTTTGGAGACTTGGACTCTTTTGTGGAGGCAGAGAACCAGTTAACTTGTTATTACCAAGAAATCTGGAAACAAAGAAGGTTGATACTTTGGAGTATGATAAAGGATAGGGATATGAAAAATGTTCAGATTTAGAAAGAGTGCTTACATATGACTGAGAGAACTGTGGTTGAAAAGTGATTCTGGAATACTTCCACTCAAATTGTTGAAGCTCAAATCCCTAAGAAATATAATATAATAAATTTCAATGAAGCAACTTTTAAATACAGAAACTAACCCAAACAAATATATATATATATATATATCATCTTCATAACTACAAGAAATTATTACCAACTCTGAACAATGAGTGATTACATTTGGCACACAACATCAGTTTCAGGTCTTGTTCAAGAAGGATATATAAGATTTTATATGAAATAATTCGATCTAGGATCGCATTATTGACCACTCAAAGACAGTTAGAATAATCAAACAGATAAAAAAATGACTTACAGACGTAACAAACTCCGATATTCTCCAAAATCCAGAGGAACAGAACCAGAAATATTGTTATTCCTCAAAACCCTGTAAAACAAATAAACAGATTATTGTGGTTCAACCCCAATAAATCAACAAGGAACTGATAAGAGAAAGGTTGCACTTAATTAAGCAGTTCCCCTATCTGTCAAGTGATATCTTACAAAGTGCTTAGAGATTTCATATCCTTGAGAAAGTCCAGAGAAGAGTTCCCATTAGATAGATCGCTTATCCTCCTACATGTCACATAATGATCCAAAGCATGAGTGCCAGGTTGCTGTAATTAACAACTTCAGAAGGAAATACAACTAAAGAAGGGACTCACAAGTCTGTCATAGAGGTTAAATTGGAAAATGAGGTTGGCACTGGACCCTCAAAAGAAGTTCCTCGGAATCTTCTGCAGACACATTATGGTTTGGTTAATACTAACAGAAAAACAAGAGAAAACCCATAGAAAAACGCAAAAGAGACATATTAACTATGATTGTCTCAGTCTCAGACAAGCAAAAGAGAAGTTGAACATGCCCACATTCAAGAAAGGGCATTTAAATGGAAGGTAAAACAACTTTAGCTTCTGCCTTACAGGGTGGTAAGTTGTGACCAATTCCCTATGAAGGCAGGAATGGGACCTGTGAGTTGATTGTCAAATCCCCACCTGAAACCCAAAAAGATTCCATCTTTCATCAACAGACAAATTCAGAAGACAAAATTGTCTACTGTTTCCTTTAGTTATTTTGTTTTCTGCTCGAATTCTATCAAGTGGGTAGGGAAGAGAAAGCTCATACATACAATATCGTGAGGCTTCTTAACTTGTCAAATGTTGATGGGATTACACCACTTATTCCAGAGCTTGGAAAATAACTGCACAAAGCGAAGCCTTTGTAAGCACAATTTGCAAAAAGTGCTCGAAAGAGAGGCCGGTCTGTACATAGCGGGCTCCAGATTCATGGCAAGCAACCCTTAATGTAGAATCTTAAAAATAGACTTATTTTATAATATAAGCTCCTCCATTGTTTTCTCATGCACGTAGAAATTCTTGATTGTCCTTCAAGATTCATGACCCCACCGATTTTGAAATCTAAGACTCTCATTTTACAGAAACTCCGCTTGATGAAAGAAGTGGTTGAAACGTCAATTTGAAGATTCGAAGACAATGAGGGTCCTTTGGGTTGGGCCACTGTAACAACGCCTGATTATTGGGCTTAAAATATGTAACACTCTGATATGGTAGGTTATTTAAAAAGATCTCAAACCCATTAATTTTGCACAAACTGCATTCATTATGAATATAATCTTTTTGTAGTTATATTAAAATAGAAATAAACTTTATGGTGTAAATTTAGATTTTTATGTCAGTTTTATTATATTAAGAATAATAGAGATAATTAAAAATATATATTTTAAGAAATTTATTATATTTTTGTGTTATTTCGTAACAAATTAATATATTTTTTAAAATAAAATTTTTTATTATATCTTGATTATCCATTCGGAAACATTTCTGGATGAAGTAGCAATTGACAAGAATATATAAATAGCAATTAAAATAATATTTTGAATATATATAGTAATTACTGTCTTCGCGTCTGTGAATCCACCCACAGCTTGAATATATATAGTAATTAAAATAACCATTACTTACAGTTGTGTAAGTCTGGTTAAATTTCCAAGCTCAGAAGGCAAAGGACCAGAGAAGTTGTTTGTGCCAATGCCCCTGAAAGGCACAACTATATATTGTTAGGAGGACTGATTAGGTGAAAAAAATTACATATATTAGGATAAAATTAATTAATGTCTTAATTACATTGATCTTAAGTCGGTAAGCAAACCGAGTTCCTTTGGAAGCTGTCCTGATAATGTATTTATGCCAAAATTCCTGAACCAAAGTTTAATTAATCACATAATATATAAATATTATAATATTAATGCATGTATCAGAAGATGAGGATGCAAAATGACATTATTCTCAATATGTATGAATATAAATGAATAACAAATTAAAGGGGTTAATTTGGTGATCTCCCTACAGGTACTGCAGACGAGTCAGCCTCCCAATAGAAGAAGGTAATGGACCGGACAATCGATTTAGACCCATATCTCTGCAGAAAAAGAAAAAGAAAAATTAAAAAAAATAATGTTAAAACACAAGAAACTAAATCAATCAAA